>OX376709.1:25034007-25634007 GCA_947389935.1 Agrilus cyanescens
ATTTGAAAAAAACTAAATAACTCAAAATCCATCAATATTTTCGGGGTAGTGCCCCCTACGAAATATGCCTGAAATCATATTTTCTATCGGAAAATGTAAAAACAGTATGTCATTCTATTTAAAATAACAAATTGATGTAACGAGATGTTAACCGAACTTGAAAATATTTTTAGAAGAAGCTGCATAAATAATCAGAATATAAGCCCAAGTTTCAGAATTGGATTCATTCTATTAATTTATATATCTACCTACTTCTACCATTATCTTGAAAAACCTTGTATAGGTACTAGGTAATTGTATGTGTATGTTGTACGCAATTGACGAATTCGACCATTAGCTGAAATTTTTAGTCACATCGCGTTGAAAATTTCGTAAATTTCTTATATTTAGCTTCGGATAAATTTTCAAAGCTTAGAGAGGAGGATCCAGTGACCTAAATTTCGACCACTATAATTAATTAACTACTAATTACCCTTGAGTTTAGTTAGCAAAAATTAATTCTTTGCTAGGACCTTATACGATAAAACCCTTATAAAACAGACCCCGTATATTAAGATTCTTTTGTTTACCTAGCAGATGGAACAGCGAAGGGCAATTCTTCTTAATAAAGTCTTAAAATAATGCGAAGACTAATTTATTACCATTGCCTATACAAATACATTTATTTAAAGTTAATGGCCGCGGGAGAAAAGCCGTGTCGCTCATTAAGATAATTTACTACCCATCCTGGTTACTCCTATCAGAGTATGCATGTAGTACTACGTTTGCCAGACCTACTACGATCGCGATCGCGGTCACACAACAGAAAGCGCGCGAGGGAAGAGGAATTCGTGCAAATCGGAGGAGACCGTGAACGCTTGACGGCTAAATAAAACAAAAGAATCAAACGGAAAATAAACGTGCGACGAACGTTCGTTAATGAAAAATAACGAATCTAACTTTGTCTTTGTCTTGCACGTACTGAAAAACTTGATACGTTTCAATAATCAGCTCGTTTATTCAAGAGCAAATGGTAATTATGTACATTAGCTTACCCCCTTCGCATTACGACAGTTTTTTGTATTCTTTGAAGCCGAAAATCAGTATGAAGATGTCATAAAATACAAAAAATTGTCGTAATACTTTCGTGTATATTGCAATAGGTTACGGTTCAGGATGATTGTGTTTACATTCACATACCCCTCACCCTTACTGAGCCACATTTTGAGAAGGGAAGAGATAGGATGGCGCATTCCATAATTCATGACTATGGGATCAAGCCAAACAAAGGGTCGACACAAACGTTTCGCTTTCTATGGAAGCTTCTTCAGGGTGGGTTTGTATACGAAGGCGAAACGAAGATATCGATTTTGCTTCATTAAAGAGCTTTTCAACCCTTTATTTGGCCTGATCTAAGTCATGTTCTTTACTATTTTTTTTTTTTTCATTTAAGCGTCATTCGAACTATTATTACAAACATAAATATGAGAGCACCTAATGTTATTAAATTATTACATTGATTGTATCAATTAACTAACTTATTGATTTGCCCTCGTATACGCAATTATAATTACGTAATACTTAAGACATGAAAACAAAATATGAGCTAATTAACTTACCACTAGTTGATTAGTCGATCTTAACGGAACCCTGAAACAAGATAGTAAAGTTAAACGAATTCTCACAGAAAATTAGTCTCAAATAAATTCAATTGCAAGTCACGCATGTGTGAAAACATGTACGTACTTATATTTTTTTAATTAAGCGAGCCACATTTGTAACTACCTAGAAGAAGTAGGATTTATACGGCAGGATTTCAATCAATGAAACGGGGAAATGCCTCTGAAAGTAATAGTTATGTATAATAAATCCATTAAAGTTTATGGAAATGTAGCAGAATAAATAATCAAAATACTAAAGCAGAGCTGTTTAATAAAAAAATTAATTACTTAGGCGTACGTATAAACCACACAATCTTATTTAATTATGTTCTTTCACTCATATTTCGAAGCTTCTTCTTTCCTGCGCTATATTGTAGCGAACGCGAGCGTGCTTGTGTGCGACCGTGTACACTTGTATGCGTTGCCGGCCGACTCGACTAGCCAAGGCCGGTTTCGGCAGTGTGCGTTGTATTTGTGTACGTGTGTCCCGTACCTGCTTTCCAGGAAAGTAATTAAGCGGCTCGCCGAAAACGTAAACAATGTAAACAAACTTCGAGACTTTTCTGGACTGTTCCATGATGCTATAAAAGTGGATAAACGTTCGGCAGTGAGTCAGTAATAAATTGACCGTGACAGTGGTAACATCCAAAATAAATCGACAGTATTAGAAGTGAAAAGACAAACAAATAGAGACGCGCATATAAGTGAGTGTTGTAAATAAATACACATAAACTAAACACCTCCCCATTATTAAATATATTTAACCTTTCCTACCCCCTCAGAGTTATATGAAAACTGTAGACTGTAGCAATTAAATGCTTTAACACTTACTTCTTTAATTTAAACACATCCACCCTATGTTTTCGTTTTTGTAGTTTCTAAAAAGGTAAAGAATTTTTGTGGTTTTCTATTTTTACTTGTGAAGACAAATAATAATTTAAAAAATATATGGATGACAGTAGGCACATTAACATTAAGTAAATTATTGTAGAATATAGCTTTTTCAAATCTTCATCAATGCATCAGTAGTATTTCTGATATAAACTGTGCCGGGTCAATATCCGGTGAAAACTACCAGATGCAGAACGCGGTTTCGAACTCAACAGTTCCCATCCGCGCGCTGAAGGTAGTTCCAATAGAAAACCGATCAAGTCGATTCTCCTGTTCATCAAGCAACATCATTGAAGTACCATAAATGGGCATTCCTACAAGATTTATTTATAAATTATCCTTGCGAAGTTCATGCGTGGTTAATATCAATTTTTCATTTTTAATAAGATTAATTTATTGTCGTTAATAATATTAAATTGTTATTAGCAATAGTTATTAAATATTTAATTGAGTTTATTTTTTTTTTTCATGTTATATTTTTTTTACGATATCAATGGAATTTATAGTTATGTTCATAGAATCTTAATTGTCTTTAAAAAGATTTAATTGTTATTGAATATATTTTTATTTTTGGCTCATTCTGGATAAAAATATCTGATTTTTTAAGTATGGAGTTATATTAGAACTAATTCGATCAGATAAATCTTTTTTAAAAAAATTGCAGAATTTTTAGGAAAAAAATATAGACAGGGAAGTTAACAATCACCAGAGACGTCGCTCACATGCTTATCTATGGAATCTATGTGACAATAACCTGATATTTATTAAAGTTTATTGTTTCCACAATGGACTATGTTGATTAAAGTTGTATTTCCAGCTACCACAGATGTAAAACTCATGCGAATAAACCATCTCTGTTCTCTGTGTACATTCACATAGAACTAAAAGCAGGTACTTTGGCAATAACCTTTCAATTCAGCGACATTTTCGTTGAAAGTCGAAAAATGGTAATCGATTAACCAGAACAAAGGTAAAGGGGGCATAAACAAATTTATTCACACCTGTGGGCACAGGTACGTCTTGTCTGGGTACCATAGAGCGGTTGTAAAGCAGCCAGTGCAGTGCCACACATTAGTCGAGTCGTTAGCCACAAACAAGTAATTATAATATGGGTACCTTCATATGTGCCCTCTAATTGCCTTGTAGTTTACTGGTGTGAATAAGTTTACCGCATGCACAATGCGCTTACAACCAATGGAGCTAATCAAATCAAATTCAGTACGTGTTAGTCTGTGACTATAATATGTTTACATATCGTCTCCGAATAACAATGTAGAATTCGATTAGGTATTGACAAAAAAATGACGAAGAAAAATGAGATACTGTACTACAACAAAATTTCAGATTTGTTAGTTTTATATTAACCGAAAAAAAAAAAAGAAAATTTGCGTTAAAATATGTCATAGGTACTCGTCCATGCTTCTCTTGATAAACGAGGAATTATCAGAGAACGTAGGCAAAGTCGTCATCAATTGTTTCAATCCCAACATTCCACCTAAAACGTTTAAAGACTCAGTCTGTAACTGAGGACGATGGATTACGATTCTTTTGAATTTTTAGCGTTTCAACGTTGCTTGTTGGAACTCATCAACCTCTTTTTTCCAATCTTCCCCATTCCATTACTTACGTTTTCAAAACTTTATCACACCAGTGTGTGGTTACACATTATTTGCAATTAGAAAATTTTTGTACATCAAACTATTGTGTAGATAATTACACAACACCGATAATTTCTTAACTTAAGCAATTAGTAGATAATAATTAATTCTTAATGTATTGGAAGTAACATAAGGAATTCATCAATCGTTTCATCTCAGAGTCTTCAGTCCAAAGACTGGTACGACTTGCATCTCCAATTTTTCCTGACGTAGGACAAAATTCGCATTCGAAATCCTATCTTTTTCCGAACTGGTGTGCTTTGGTCTATGGAATTTTGATATTGTAGACGTTTCACCATTTCACTGTTGACTTGACTGATGCTGAGTCACGAGTCATGACGGATGATAAAATACCCAACATCCTTTGTCAAGGATAATCTAATCTAGGCCTCCTTCTGCCACCTTGGTCTTATTTCTGACTCCAATTGAATATACATTACTTGACTCTTATACCTATAAACACTATAAGTGTGATCTACAATCCACCAATCAACCTCCCTTCTTTTTTAGTGACTTCTATTTCCATGGCATTTATTTTATTTAGAAGTAGGGATCGGGTTATAAATAAAATTTAAGAAACTCTAACCAAGCAAAATAAGTATTTATATGTACAAATGTTGACGGTCTACTGAATCCTTACTGCTTACAACGGAAAAATTCATTATTATATTACATCTAGGGGAAATACACCACAATAGTCAATCCAAAACGTCCACCCAGATGTTGGATCGCTTAAGTGGACTAGACCCAAGACCATCCAAGTTGAAATCATTATTTTGTCTATATATACATAGAACAACTAATTGGTTATGAAATTTTTTGTTTAAATATTTTACAAACTTTTTCTTGTTGTTATGCTTGGTTACGTTAGATTATGTTAGGTTAGATTACACATTAGTGTCCCTCTTAGAAACTATTTGGAATTTGACGTATTGGAAGTAGCACCAAAAGCTGGATAGTTACCAAAAATTACATCGTTTGTTGCTATTTTTGCAAAAGTATTCAGTTATATATAGAAATTGTCTTTAATTAATTAACTCCCTACGACACGCTGATGAGAACCAACAAGCTGGAAACCGCGATCCGTGTCTGGTTGTTTGGACAGAATACTCACCATGAACATAATCTTCATTAGTAATTGTTGTTTATTGGTATGTGAAGGTGTTATTGATTATACAATATATTTTAATCATATTAGTAACAAAATTAAATTCTCATTAATAAATATTGTCTTTAGTTGGATAAATTATACGTTTTCACAGGATGTTTAACTTCTGTATAATATATGGAAATCTTCATGGGTTTAATAAATTTATACTTAGAGACTTATAACGGCAACAACTATTTATTTGCACTGATTATTAATTAAATTTAAATACACTATTGAATTATTACTAAACTTATATTTACTAACTACACTATTTATTTACACTTTTCACTTCGCCTCTTAATTTATTTATTACGTTACTACTACCACTGTCAATTTATTTCTGACTCTTCGTTTTATAGTCTCTGTAATTAAACTCTGGAATATTCTGGAGGTATTTCGAAACGTCGGTAGTAGTTTATTCTTCCGCGAACTGCTGAAATACTTTTCTAGAAGGCAGGTACGATACACATATTTACAAATACGACGCACACACCGCCGTAGTCGCCCGCGGCTAGCCGAATCGGCCCGCAACACGTACACGTGTGCCTGATGGCACACAAGCATACTCGTGTTCGCTACAATATCTATGGTTGCTTACTTCAATTGCTGTTTGCAAGAGAAAGCAAATTTTGCCACAGTATCATTTTAGAAACGATTTAAAAAGTTTTTATTTCGCGCTCGGACAAATAAAAGAATCGTCACGATTGTTATCGCGCCTCTCTTGTTTGTCCATTGTGTGTTGCTCGGGAAGATAAATTGCCGTTTCCATGGGGTGCATTTCTCACATGCGACGTTCGCCGCGTCTCGTCGCATAGCGTCGCATCGTCTTGTGGCCCATGAAACGTTAAAGTCGTTCGCTACATGGCTACCGTGCGCTATCTCACCATATTTAATGCCGGCATTAATGCGATGTAATCTTACAGAATTATGACCGCTTTTGTCCCCAAGTGGGTTTCTACCTATTCCACCGTCTAACTGATATTATAATGTTTTCATAATTACTCATACTTTGAATACCAAACTTTGTCGCTTTTTGACAATAACGACACTCTAGAAAATACCTAGCAAACAATACACACATGTGATATGAACTTTCATGAAAATATTAATTTTTCTATGGCCAGTGTTGTTAGATATAGGCTCAATTAATTCAATTTTCTAACTGAATTAGGTTGAATGAGGTTGAGTAACTTTTGTCAAAACGTATAGATTGTGGATAAAAACGGATATTCTTTCCCTCATATTTGAAATTCTCAAAGATACCCTTTTCCAAATTAATAGTATTTATAGCATTCCATATCCAATTTTAGTGGTTGGCACGTGTAACCTAATGTATTGTAGTGTTCATGGGTTTATTAAATTTATTTTCACAGGCTAAAGCACAGGAACAAAAATTTATATAGACTGATTTAATTATAACTACTTAAAAATAGTAATTAATACTAAGCTTAGATTACTATTTATTTACATCATTCGCTTATACGAACGTTTCAATTTATTTGTATTCTCACTATTATTATTTCTTCACTTTTATAGCATCTATAGAAAAAAAATGTAGAATATTCGAAACGTCGAAAGATTGTTTACATTTCGGCGAACCGCTTAATTGCTTGCTTGGAAGGCAGGTTAGTGACACACGTTTACAAACACGACGCACACACTACCGAAACCGGCCGCGGCTAGTCAAGCTGGCCCGTAACACGCACAAGTGTACCCGATCGCACACAGGCATGCTCGTGTTCGCTACAGTATGGAACAAAACGAGCTTCGTCACTATTGAGTCCAAATCACCAAACATAAATCTTATTATGTAGTTCTCATCAGCGCGCCAACAGAAAATTTCCCAAAATGAATCTCCTGCTAAACATTAACATTTCTTCATTTTGCGTTTTCCCTTAATGAGTATAAGTAACTGGTTTCAAGTCAGGACAATTGAAGTTTTATTGCGTTCAGTTTATGCCAAATCCATTTATGTCGAACAAAAAAAAAACATTAATGCTTACAAGGAGTGAAAGGACAGCCCAGTTTCCACTAACAATATGTAATCATTTGCTCAAAAAGTCCATTTTGATTTTTTGTTTTACCACTCCTCAATGATGGTCTATTTTTCGGTATTAACTTGTGACCAAAAGGCTTATAAATCCTGCAGTATACGGTGACATCCTAATAATCCAACAATGTGCTGAAATCCTGGAATTATTCCGAGTTTAATGGTCGTTTGCTATCCTGATTAGCATTTTATTTAAACGCTTGTTTGCTATTATTTCTTGTTGTTGAATTCGAAATGACCCATTGAAGCTTCGCTGTGTTAAACTCATACGCACTATTATTACCGATGCGGGAAGAACATTAAGTCCTGAATGGCTTGGTGATGAATGTATGGTATATTTTATGGTGTAGGTACGTTACAGGATTGTCAGTACCTTAACGGGCGCAATGGTACTGTGCCTTGCAGTCAGCTACCAAACTGACATTGAATGATGATGTCTTTAACGTAACGATTCCAAGATCCACACTGAACACATCTCGCTCCTGATGTTTACACTTGCACGTGCTTCCTATCTTGATGCTTACTGTCTTCGAACGAACAAGCAACTGCTAATGAGACGCAATATTTCATTTAAACTACCAGAAGAAGTTTAAATGTACGCGATGGTAGGTAATATTCCAAACCAATGCATCTGGAGATAGTTCAGAAATGGAAGGTCTCTATTTTTGATGAGATAATGAATCCGATCTGATTAGGTATCTCATATAAAGTTTTAGAGGTGGAATTGTTTTTGGTATAATCTAACCATTATAAAATCTGAATTTTCAGTAAGATGAGTAATGGGATTTGAACTTGCATCTGGTAGTTTTGTGGTTAGCTTCCGAACTAAACGAGCCACGTCGATGTTGCATAAATGTAAGATACTTTTATAGAGTAAGAGAATTTCTGGATCGGTTCACGTAAGCACCTACCATACGAACAACGAACGTTCAAATAGTGTACGTGCGATGTATGGAGTAATTTAGATTTTATCTGAGGGCGGTTAGCTCTGCGGGTGGCTCCGTATCCTGCGACCCTTTGCTCCTTGTTCTTGTCTACGGCACGATTTAAAGACGGTGATCGTTTAAGAAAGACCGTGCCACCGAAGAGGAGGTTTCACGTCGTTTTGTTCAAGCCATCGACTACTAACTCGCCATCAAGTATGTACTGGTCCCATTGTCTCCGTATCTACTACCATGCATGCTCACCAACAAATTACCTACCTGGGTGGATGAGCTAGATAAATGGAACGACGATCTCATTAAGAACTATCTATTTCTTTCTTTGTTGAAGGAAACTTCCTTTTTTGCTAATCGTACATGGTGAGCAAATTCAAAATATTAGGTAAGTTGTACATCTTAGTTAATCAATAAACTGTAAATGGAATTGTGACAATAATCATTAATTAAAATTGTAGGTACCTGATTAACCTCTGACCAGGATACATTATTTTTTTATGGAAACCAAAATTACCAGACGAGGATCATAAATATAATCAGATTTATCGTTTCATTACATTTTCATAAGAACTGCTTATGTGTAGCTCTAATAAAGAGTTGTGTCTCTAGCAGAAGAGTTATTACCCATTGGTTTGATTTATTTTCTAACTTTTTGAAACTGCTTTAGTTTCTCAATAAAAATTAAAAAAGAATGTTGGAGCTGAAAACAAATAAAAGTAAAGCTATCGAAGACGTAAAATAAGAAGAAATCGAGCTTTTTCGTTATTTAATAAGTCCAAAAACCCAAGATAGAAAAAGGCGAGATAGAGTAGCTTTTAACAAAAACACAGCTCAGTAGAGGGTACGGAGACGTTAGGTTTGTTCCAAGTGACAGAAAACCCGTACTGGTACGGTACAGATCATGCGCATTATGAAAAACACTTTCCAAGTGAACGGTGACTATTCATCGCACGCTTTTGTAAGCGTTCCATGTAAACTTGTGACGGTTTAGTTATCGTAACAAAACCGTCACTTCAGTTCCTGGTTTCGACTGAAAACTGTGTGGACTGACATGCGCAGTGTATAGTTACGCAACGGGGACGGGTCGGATAGAATAAAGAAACATACGTCGTGTTCTTTTATTCATTTTTCAGTGGTTGATGGTTGGACTAGTTTGGGATTAAAATTTATAATGAAATTGACGAAAGGAATTTAAATGAAATTATCAATGAGGAAAGAATAAAAAAATGCAGAGTAACTAAAATAGGAATTATTAAAGAAATATGATTAGGTTAGAGCCTTGTAGTTTCTTCTCACAAGTGACGCAGATAACTTAGTAGTCACCAAAACGTTCCAAGTCAGGTACACCTATACGAATTAAACAGTTATGACTTGCGTACAAAAAGCAGTCATCGCGATTCTGTTACTATCACGTTACGATTCAAAATTGTTAACTTGGAACAAACCTGTTATCGACATCAGTAAAATGAAGATAAGAAATTGGATAGTGCCTTTTGTTTACATGGAGAATTAATTATAGATATAATAAAGGTAGCATTAGGAATAAAGGGAGACAAAGAGAGAGGATTATTGTTAGTGATGAGGGAGACCACGATCAAGACCAAGACCAAGACCCGGACCATAATTATCTTGGTGTTGGTATTGGTTTTGATGATTGTATCTAGGTCTTGTATTACTAGTTTCAGTCTTGGTCATTCAGAATCGAGTATTGGTCTTGCAAAAATTATCTCAGTCTTGGTCTTGGTCAATCGAGTCTTGTTTTTGATTTTGCATCAGTCATGTTTTGGACTTTTAAATTTCTCGTAATTCTCCAGGGGGTTCATGAATTATTTACAACAATAAGTTTGGCAAAAGTCTTGTTATGAGTATTAGTATTGCGCAAATAAGTCTTGGTCTTCCAGAGTTAGGTCTTGGTCTTGCTGAGATGGGTCTTGGTCTTGAAAAAGAAAAAGACCAAGACTAAAACTGCACGACCGAGACTAATTTTGCTCATCACTAATTATTGTTCCAAATTAGTAGAACGTTCTAGTACACAAGAATTCGTGGTGTGAATTTTTGAAAAATCCTTAATAGGTACGTAGGACATTGTTTTTGAGGATGAAATAAAGCGATCATGAAAGTTACCCAAAAACATTCATTTCGTGCCAGAAACTGAGGATTTTATGAACTTGTGTTCATTAAATACGAGTACTTATTTCTCCCGTTATCTTTAACCCTAAAAATGGAAACAACTACATTTTTTACACTCGATCTTTTATCCCCTGTTAGAAGATCCCTAGTGCATATCACATTCCACTACCATCTCACTATATTACGAAAACGTAATTGCACACGTTGTTGGAACAGTTTTCAAATTAGTTACGAAACACCATAGAAGAAAGAATTTCACAATGGCCACGCTTGAGATTTAACAGTTTCATATTCCAGTGTAATACGTAACCAATATTTTTTGGTCTCGACACAAGAGTTATCGTCGTGGTGAAAATGGTCTTACTACAATAGATTTTATCGTCGTAAGTTGTTGGTTCAGAGTGAACGTTACAATTTCGACGATAATGTCCGGGGACAGTGCATGAAATTCAAATGAGCATAGAGTAGTTGTGCGATTGGTAAAAACGCGTAGCGACGGTACAGGCGTCGTCTCGGGGTTAGTTGTGCGCCGTGTTTTGATGTCAAAGCCGTAACCTACGTGCCATGGTGAAATACTGCACCACAAGGAGCTGAGGACCGCAGAACAATAGCTAAAGGTGTCGCCCGGCAAAAATGGAATGACTAAGCAAGAAACATTGCACGCAAATAAGAAATACGGGATGGGACTCGGCTATTTGTATTCCTCCTACAAGACTGTGTTCTCTCCGATAGACAATGCAGGTGTGTGTTGTAAGAGACGCCCCCATATTGCGCGTCCCTCTATTCCCATTAAAAATGTTATTTAACGGCTAAAGCGATACATACACACGCAGCAATTGTAAATCTTTGACACGACGCGACGCCTTACACTCGTATACAGGGTGTTGAAAGATATCAACGAATCTACAGAATTACCAATTACTTTACACTATCAGCTATTCGAAAATAAATCGATTGGTGAATCAGCTTCAGGTGTTTCTATTTGTTTTTACTTTATTTATTTATTTATTTATTTTCAGCTATTAATTACATAGTGTTTAAACTAGTAATTCCTACAGAGGCAAAAAACTATGCCTGTTTGTAGGAAGCTGGTATAACTCTTAAGACTATAAAACTTAAAAACTACACTACGCTAATTTGTTAACTCAATGAGATCTTTTTTCAAAATAAACTGAACAAAATTCATCCTTAAATAAGATAAAAAGAGTAAACTAAATCTATCAAAACATAAAAATAAAAATAAACATAAAAATATATATAAAATATAATTCACCCCAGAGATAATTTATACAAGATACGGTTCTATATACTTGAGATCTATTTTCAAATCACATTTCAACACCTACATTACCCCTAATCCAATTCTTTAATTTTACTTTACACGTATAATTTGAAATATCTAGTATTTTGAGATCATTATCTAGATTGTTAAAGATCTTAATCGCATTATAGTAATTATTCTTATTACTTACAGCCTTATTTACTGAAGGTAGAGCTATGCTTTTATTTCTCGTGATACTAGATGAATTTAGGAACAGGTTGGATAGTTTAGTAAAGTGAAATAGTAAGCACTCATGAGCAAATAATTGGACCAGATTGAAGGGCTTAACATTATCTCCATAGCTGGAATTAATTATTTTTAATATTCTGTTTTGCCGTTTCTGTAGTAACTGCAATTTAGTTTTGCACGCACCACCCCACGCAATAATACCATAACTAATAAGGCTGTGAAAATATGCGTAATAAATGAGTTTGAGAGAGTTAGTATTCATAAATTTAGACAATTTGTACATAATAAAAGTAAGGTACTTAGTTTTACTAATAACATACTCTATATGTCTGTCCCATCTCATATTATAATCGAATATAACACCCAGGTATTTATAAGAATCAACCCTATCTATCTTAATGCTATTGATATGTATTTGCAATGACTGTGGTACGCTATCACAATAATTGCCAAAAGTAACATAAAATGACTTATTAACATTTAATACTAATTTATTAAGAACTAACCAATCCGCAACCTTACTTAACAACTTGTTCATTTTGTTCGCCACCCCTACCCAATTGTCATCAGTTGATATAATTGCAGTGTCGTCTGCATACGAAATAGCATTATGGGACATTTCTATTAGTAAGTCATTAATATAGATAATAAAAAGTAATGGTCCCAATATTGATCCTTGTGGGACTCCAGTTTTAATCAATTCGAAATCACTGACTACGTCACCAATCCTAACTCTTTGCTTTCTGTCTTTCAGGTAGCTAGCTATCAGTTTGTTCGATTTACCTCTTAGACCATAATTATACAATTTATCTATCAGAATACAATGGTTAACTGTATCAAAAGCCTTGGCCAGGTCAAGATAGGCAATTGCAATAGGCTTGCTTTTGTCGAGGTTCTCATATATTTTATTGGAGATGAAACTTAAAGCATCTTTTGTACCTTTGTTCTTCTGAAAACCAAATTGGTTTGTGGCTAAATTAGCATTTCTAGTCATAAAACTGTAGATTCTATTGTAAATAATTCTTTCATAAATTTTTGCTATATTAGATATTAGGGAGATAGGTCTATAATTAGACATAGTCTTTCTATCCCCATCCTTATAAATAGGTATTACTTCAGATACCTTAAGCGCATCAGGCCATACCGCTTTCTCAATAGAAAGATTAAAAATATGTCTCATGGCATCAACGCTGTATTCTGAGACAATCTTTAAGGTCTTAGTGTTAATCCTATCAATGCCACCATTCTTAATTTTCAACTTATCTATGATTTGGAGTATTTCAATGTTGTCCGTGGGTTCCATAAACAAAGTGTTACTGTTCATTGATGGGAGCTTAATAGTTTTATTTGACGGGACGCTAATTGATTTACTTAAGTCACTTCCAATGGAGACAAAATATTTATTAAATTGATTGGCAATTTCAAGAGGAGTTTCAGTCATCGTGTCATTATTAATATGGATCTTCTTTATATTAGAATTTTTATTATCTTTTATTCCTAGTTTGTGATTGATATATTTCCACAACTTTTTTGGATTATCTTGATTTCTCTCAACTATCTTACTTTCGTGCATGATTTTTGCTGCTTTAATAGTTTTGTTCAGGACCTTGACATATTTCTTATATTCACTAATGATAACATCATTGCTTGGATCCATCTTTATTTTATTATATAGCATTTCTTTCATGCTACATGATTTTATTAATCCACTTGTTATCCACTCACTTCTGGGCTTACGTTTATTTATTATCTGACTTGGTAGATATCTAGCATTGTCAAGGCACTTTTGAAGATAAGTAATTAATAAGTTAGTAGCTTCGTTTGGATCCTGTATCAATTCTATTGTTTTCCAATTGATGTTGCCAGAAATATAATGAAGTTTATTATAATTATAAAAGAAACTGCTATTGTTTTTAGGTTTATTAAGAATATTTTTATCTATCTTAATAAATAGCGGGTAATGGTCAGTGAAGGGCACTGTTAATTTGAAAGTTAGGGTTCTTATCGAACTACACTTGATAAATATGTTATCGATGCAAGATCCTTCATTAATACCATTGTTAGAATTAGTGAGTGAAGGTCTAGTTGTATTTATAAAGCCCGGAAAAAATCCCTTTTCTTGAAGCATGTTTAAGAACTCAATATTTGTCTGATCATCTTCTCGTATATTAATATTGAAATCACCGATGACCAAATGATTCCTACTATTTCTATAATTATTTAAGTAAATTTGCAAATTATTTATAAAATCAGAACAGGTCATTTCATATGATCTATAAATAGAAGATATTTCCAAATTGTAGTTATTACTTAATTTAATTTTTGAATTCAAAATTTTTAAATTTCCTATTTCTACGACATTAGTAATGTCATCAATCATTTCAGCTATAAAGACAACCACACCATCATTCTGGTTTAACTTACTGTTATTGTAATATATTTTGTAACCCGGTAACATATGATATCGATAATGGTCAAGACACCATGTTTCAGAACAAACTATAACCTTGGGTTTAGTCTTTAAACTCTCAACAAATAAGCATAAATTCTCAAGATTAGCGTTAATACTCCTTATATTAACATACATTATAATATTGTCCTTAATACACATGCTGTTGTTAAGAGCATCAAGATCTGAAAAAGATACTTCTTCCTGTATTAATTGATTTTGTAGATCTTCAATTAAACTAAGATTCTGCTCCATTAGGAATATGTATGTTACTGATCTGGTTCTGCTTCGCCTTCTGTGCTGCCAATGTAAATGAAGTACCCTGTTGTTCCAGAGATTGTTCCTTGATTGGTTTCCAATTTGTAGGTAATTCAGGTTTAATTAAATAGTCTGTCATTCCAATTAACTTTTTCACTCTATTTTTTAAAGTAGTACATTCAGTTAAGTCAGTAGCACTATGGTTTATTTTGTAGGTTGTTTTATACCTTGTATTATTATACAAGCAGTTAATACATTTATTAACCTTATTTTTACACATTTTTGTGTGATGATTTTCTGAACAGTTTAGACAAATAGTCTTATTTCTACACTTTAATCCATTGTGCCCAAAACCTGCACAATTAAAACATGACCTATAATCAATTACATCATAAACTTTACAGTTTTGATATCCAACAAAAATTTTGTTATTGTTATCCTTTATGTATTTGTGAATAATGGGTGGGACTTCCATCAAAACACTGTCCGTACCACTATTTTTGTTTGTATACATATGTAATACACGCCCTTTACATCCAAAATTGTGAAAATTTCTGCAGTTGATGTCTTCTTCCATTTTCTGTTTGTCCAATTTAGCACAGTTGTCAATTCCAACAATCTTAACTTTAGGTTTCATCAGTTGCTCTATTTTTATGGTATAATCATCACCAACTTTATTTTTAAGAAGTTTTTCCATATTGTTTACACTTTCTACGTTCATACAATTTATAATTAGCTCATCGTCACTCTTCTTATAGATTTTCTTTGCTTGGATAGATTTATCATTGATAATGTGCTTTAGTACATTATCCTTGATATCAGATCTGTTTTCATTATTTATTCTCTTAACTATAATCTTTGATAATCTTTTGTTATGTGGTATTGTATTGCTTGTTATCTCTGCAAATGATATCTTTTGCTCCTCTGTATTTTGTTGTTTATTCCTTAATTCAATTAAAAGTGAATTCTTCTCCATTAATTCTTTATTAAGCTGTTTTAGTAGTATATTTTCTCTTCTCAACGTCTCAAAATCTGTATGTTCCGTTTCATTTCGTAATTCTTCAAGCATTTCACTCTTAATTAAATCCCGGCTGTTAGTTTTTAGCTTTGCAATAATTAATTTCGCATTATTGCAAAGTGTCTCATCATTCTCTCCTTCCCAATTTAAGGTTATGTTTTGATCTATATGATCAGGACATACTACCAGAGTATCAGTAACAAATTGAGTATCACTAAGTCTTTGAAAATCACTTGTGTGATAAACACCTTCACAAAAAATACATATAACTATCGCAACTTTTTGTTTAGGATGACATTTATAAAATTTATCACCAGGTTTGTCAGGAGGTTGTTTCCCACCCGGCGCCATTTTCTTAAAAAATGTTTCCTCAATAGATTATGGGATTAGCCAAAATATAATCATGCAATTGAAATAGGCTTTCACGGCCAGAATCCATATGAGGGTAGTTGTTATCCCGATTTTGGTGGTTCCTGGTCGTAGATTGGAGAGCAATTTTCTCAACGTTTCGTAGCCTTGACTGTAAACGTTGTCGTAATCCTTTTCGTAGCAATCAAACTAGTTTAAAGAAGATAATAGAAGCCATTAAAATTTGAGCGTGTCCAAAGTGACAAGTAAAGATCGCCTACCTATTAGGTGTCAAAACTGGTAATACAATATAACATAAGATAACCATATGTTTTAGTCATTTGGATCCTTGGAATTATTTGCTTGTACAAAGATGACATTCATTATAAAAACAATTTGGATAATACATAGTATCCCTAAAGCCCAAAAGGGGTGTAATTGGGGTTCAAGGCTTAATGTAAATGGATATTCTAAACCATTATAGAACCCTAAAATATTTTACTGATCGTGAGCTTCCTTGTACAGTACAGTTTTTGAAAATTCTATCTTTAAGGAAGGGTAAAGGGGAAAAGGAGGTTCCCAAATTTGGAACATCAATACAACAATGTCTACATACAAATTTTATATGTTTTAAGGTAAAAAATTCTTTGTGGATGAAGTCATGAGCATGTTTTCGTTTTCAGGGAATGAGAAGGATAGACAGGAGCGGAATTGTATGTGAGGTGATGAACATGTCCTAGAAGCCAGACTTTTAGTGTTCATATCAGAATCTACTAAATTTTTCAGAAAAAGTTAATAATTAAATATTGCTGACGTAACACCATCCAGACCCCTCAGCCTCCATGTCATCAAAAATAAGCAAAGCAGAGACTCCCCACCCCCTTGGTGCTTACGTAATACTTGAACCTCTCCTATACATGCTCCGTTTAATAATTGTAACGACTTTTCTAGTTTAATTTATTTATTTAACGGGTATTTATTTACAACTATTTATTTAACACTTAAACACTAATAACAATTCAACAACTTATTTAGGTATATGACAAGAAAAATGCGTATTTATATCACTCTGTATATCGTAGTTCGGTATTTATATTACTCGTTCGGAAGCTAACTGTAAACTGCTGTCACTGACCACGTCAACAAGTATTTATAGAGACGTCGAATAATTCCAGAAAGATCGGGAATGACCTACTAGAATTTACTCGTGTTCGTTTTATTTATGGCCTTGTTTATTGTCATCAAAGCGCCGACCGACGCCGGTATTCTTTGAACTCCGCTTATCTGCTCCCGGATCTCGTCACCGCTCTCGCACACATACACGCTCGTTACATAATAATGATTGAACCAAGTTAGAAACCATGTTTTTCCTCATGAAATACTCAAAAGAAGATGAGTTCTTTGTCAAAAATGTTACAATTTAATCATAAAATTTTTACATTTAATTAAAAATTATCATATTAATAAAAACAAATAACCGTAAAATTATGGAAGTATTAATATTAACTACTTTAAATAATTTGCTATTGAATATTCGAAAAATTTATGGACATACTGTATTATAAGAAGTATTATCAGTATGGTAAGTTATTGTGCTTGTGTCTAAGCGCAGTAATTTTTATCCTCAGATATCGATCTCAGTTTACCTCTTAACAACATTAATTTACAGATTTAAGGTGGCGTATGATCGTGTATTCGATAACCAGTATCGACTTCCAGTTCATTAATGATTTTGACGAGTTATGTTATTGCCCGTTACACGTAGTTGATGATACAGGTTTTACTTTTCAACTTCTCCATTACGTTACTTTCTTTGCCCACTCACTCAATCAAAACACCTTCCTTAACTTCCTTGTTGCAGATGATCACGAAACAATTATTATAACATGATTTTTTTTTTAAAGATATTCGTATTTGGTCATCGTTAAGGAATCGTACATTAGTTAATAAATATATAAAATATAATCAATATACAAAAAAAAGAGGGTATGTATAACAAAATCATTTGAAATTATTATTATGTACTTCTCAATTTATATTTTAACAATTCCTAAGTAAGCTTGCAGTATTCATTGAATTTAGGCGATACAGAGCAGCTTATTTCCACTTTATGAGATTAAAATAAAATAAGAATTTATAAACTACCAGAAAAAGCGATTAATAAAATTTTAATTTCAAATTTGTTATCGGAATTCAACAATTCATGAAACTAGGTCAACTGAATATACTGACATCATTTGTATAAAGTTATTAATGTTGTTAACTGCATAATTACATAATTAATTTTTGTTAATTATTGTTGGCTACTGACAAGGTTAACTTTCATTACTTAGAATAACAACATGAAGCATGTCGGATGCTATAAGAATTTCCAAAGTATGATTACAGAATTAGAATTAAAAATATGACGACAGCACGCGGTGTTCCCAAGCGGTCACCTATCCAAGTACTAATTAACTTCAGTGATCGGACGAGAACTGGTGTTTTCAACATGGTATGGCCGTTGTCGACACTTTTACTATCCTTCAAAAGTGTTCATCCACACACCCATGTAAACGTTTCAGTTTTAGAAAGATTCAAAATAAATTTAAACGAAGTCATGACCACGACACCCCATTCCTTGTGGAAAGCAAAAAAACGTTCCTCAATAAAATCAATTTCGCTTAATGAAAGCAAAAGGGTGACAACAGCACGCGGTGTTCCCAAGCGGTAAGCCATCCAAGTACTACTAACCGCGCCCGATGTTGCTTAACTTCAGTGATCAGACGAGAACTGGTGTTTTCAACATGGTATGGCCGTTGTCGACACTTTTATTATCCTTCAAAAGTGTTCATCCACACATCCATGTAAACGTTTCAGTTTTAGAAAGATTCAAAATAAATTTAAACGAAGTCATGACCACGACACCCCATTTCTTGTGGAAAGCAAAAAAACGTTCCTCAATAAAATCAATTTCGCTTAATGAAAGCAAAAGGGTGACAACAGCACGAGGTGTTCCCAAGCGGTCACCCATCCAAGTACTACTAACCGCGCCCGATGTTGCTTAACTTCAGTGATCGGACGAGAACTGGTGTTTTCAACATGGTATGGCCGTTGTCGACACTTTTATTATCCTTCAAAAGTGTTCATCCACGCACCCATGCAAACGTTTCAATTTTAGGAAGACTCAAAATAAATTGAAACGAAAAGTCATAACCACGACGTCCCATTCCTTGTGGAAAGCAAAGGTATTTTCAACGTGGTATGGCCTATCTGAAATCCACCATCAATGTCCTGGGTTTCCTGCATTCGAACACTGTAGAGCTTCATATGTTCATCTTTATGAGTGTCGTTGCTCTCGTTGACTTGTTTCCGGAATTCGTTGATGCAATTTTCTCCAGTAAAATTTTCAAATGTTCGTCAGCAAAACTTTAGATCAACTTGGTGCTATTCTTAGCTTTCAAACAAACAGTTGGTACCTTTGAAGACATTTGGGTAGTGGTTTCATAGATCGATGATCGATGGTCCAAAAGGAACAATGGCTGATGACTGTAGATGAAGAGATGTAGTGCAGGTTTTGAGAATGCTCGTTATCCTACAGACATCAAAAGGAATATAGTAGGATTGAAGTGTAGATCCTGATCGGAATGGGGAGTCATTATTAGATACCCCAAATCGCCTGACCAGCTTTTTCCCCTTCTTATTTGCGAACAGTTATTTGATACAGGTCTCCCTTTGTCTTTCTTTACTCCAGTTTCTGGTTCTAGTACGTCTATAACTACCATCCTACTTCTCCTTTTTCTTACTGACTTCTACTGCATCATGTTTGTTCTTCTGCTTCTCGTTTTCATTTCTATCCACTGTATTTCCATTAACATGAGAACTCAAGAAAACTTCTTCCAAATGTTACTTCTATTTCTGTTACATTTAGTTACTAACAAAGGAGATGTTACGATTCTACACAAATGTGTAATGTATGCCATTGGGCTGTCGCATCCGTTAATTTGTATCCACTCATGTAGTCACAATTATTACCGAAATTATTTATGCTATCTCGATTTTCATATCGCCATCCAACGGACGAATTTACATTTAATGGACCCTTTTTTTGGACCGGTTCTAACGATAAAGACGCAGTGTGCACAGACAGCACATTGGATTATTAAAATTCACTTGGAAATTATTCGGTTAATGATTGCGGCCTGACAAAGCCATATAACTGATTCTAGATAAATGCGGCTTAATTACATACATATATTTTTGCAGCGTTCATTAACTTTAACGTCGGAAGTAAAGTAACAAATTTATAGGTTTTATGCTCATACCTACCTACTGCCTTTCCTGTTACCCTCATCAAACAACCACCTGTAGGAGGCTATTTAAAAGAGGTTGTCATCATCCCCATGCCCGTGTCACGTTATGTAATGAATTAAATAAATTAAAGCGCTTTCACCCTTAAAAACTGTTTGCAAAATATAAACGGGATCTTCTGTTAATATTCAGAGAAAGTAACACATGTAGCAATTTATTTTAAATGTTAATCAGGCTTTATGTATTTATAACTTCAAATGGATGTTTGATGTCCTGGTTAAACAATGTTTTTTGCTTAAAGATCTATTCTGGACTCCCATTGTTATCATTATTGTTGAAATTCGCACAAAGTTTCGCCTGGTGCTTAAGAAGTGCCAACATTGGTTTCTCTAATCAGATGACCTTTTCTATGTCTCTATTATTCAGACTCCAGATGATTGAGTTTTCCCTTGGTATCTCCCTGTTTACACCTCTATTATCTTTCGAGCCCAAAACACTGTTCTCTGAGAGTGCAGGCCAGTAATATCTTCAGTTCATATAAATTTTGGCATCTGAAGATGTGGAGCTTATATTCATTTGGTGTGGAGCAGTGATAGAGTATATGAGTAGCTTTTTCATGGCTTGTACTGCATTTGGCTCAGAATCCTCAATTGCCACCCAAAATTCTGAAAACCCAAACGGGTGGTTATCAGACAATTCAGTATATAAATGAGGAAAACTAAAAAATTCTAATAAACCAATGGTATGCCATTAATCTTTTGATATGACGGAGTTGAATACACTTATTGGGTCTTCTAGGAAGCCTAATTAATTTATCACAGGTATGGAATGAGGAACTCGTCAACGTACTGTTGAATTTCGTATACACTCCATATTTTTTGGAGTTCCTTTTGGACCTCCCGGAACCAAACACGATGCCATAGAAGTTGTTGCAATTAGACAAAAAACGATGTCCGCATCAAATCAAAATAGCTCATTTCAGAAGAATATTTAAGACCGCTCACTTCCGATGGTGATTGCGAAAGCGGAGACTAACCGAACGTAATATTCCCAGGGTAAAGACCGCTGATGAGATCGCACAAATAAATCAATTCGTATTTCTCGTTACCGTAATGCACGAGCGCAACATCGAACCACCGCCAACGGATCGGTTCTTTCTCAGTGCACGTATCCCTGACTTTATCTTTCTTCGACATGCTGCACATTCCCATGGTGGAAGCGAGACGACGAGATCTAATTGGTACCGGAAAAAGAGTCCGCACCTGACAGCCAGAGAGACACGTCGTCTTTTTAAAGGTTACGTCGGACGGGAAATAAATTTTAACCAAACACCTAGCTATTGTCGGGAACCAAAGACACTAAAAGGGAGAATGTTAAAATGAACGCATAGTGGTACAGTACACCATAAAAATTGTGATAAGTTTTGACTTTTTTGGAATGATTCATTATCATTTGGATATCTCCAAATTTTCAATGTCTTTATTAGTAGGTACTGTATGCGTCTTATCTATTCCTCCTTCTCTCTGTCTTGTGAAATATCATATGATACAACCAAGGGTTCGGGCTTGTAGGCCATGGTCCATAGGAACCGGCAGAGGGAAAATGAACACTGATGTTGGTTGGAGTGACTTTTGTTTGAAGGACTACACCGATTTCATTGAAAAACTGAAGTCTTTCAACCCACAATCTAAAGACACGCTAGTCAGCTTCGATGTAGAATCTCTTTTCACCATGGTTCCTATTAAAGATTACATTCAGCTGATTTTTCACTAGTCTCTTTTGCCATGTGCTCACAATAACACCTTCTACGAATAAGTAGATGAGGCTTCTATGAGAAGGTCCCTCAGTGGTTTCCAACTTTTACATGCAACAAAAGGACCTAATTCAGCCCCTCTTAAGCCTAAATGCTATTTTTGTTGTGTGGGTGATATCTTCGTTGGATGGAGTCATGGTGATGATCGCCTTGTCAATTTTCTTCTCCACATCAATGCGACCCATCCCCGCATTCAGTTTACAATGGAAAAGGATGACAAAGGAAAACTTGACTTCTCGACGTTCTTGGTACTAAGAAGTTGGATGGATCCTTAGGCTATATCGTGTATTCTAAGTCTACACGCACTGATTGTTATCTCAATAATAAGGATTCCAGTCACCATCCAGGACAAAAAGCGATCCATGATGGATACTTTTATTCATCGGTCCAAACGCATCCGTAAATATCCTCTTCTACAACAAGAGCTCCACCATCTAAATCATGCTCTCCAATCCAACGGCCGTACTCCACAAGAGATCAAACATACACTCCACCTCAAAAAAGCCTCAAGTTCAACATCTGTAGGATACGTCTCATTAAAACTGTTTCAGATCGCATCAGGAAGCTGTCAACCGTTACAAAATCAGAACGATTTTCAAGCCAACGAATCATCTCCATGACTTTCTCAGATCAGCTAAAGAGCTCAGGGATCCCTTGATATCTGCCGGTGTTTATAAAACACTACGTTCTCGCGGGAAAGTATACATTGGTACTACAAAACGCAGCAAAAAAACAAGAATAGCCGGCTCCTACAACCTGCTTTAGCCGAACACTTCTTTGACAATTCCAACCATGTTGTTATTCACGACGGAACTACTGTTGAATAAACTAAATTACAGTATTACCCCCGGTTGCAGAAGCAGGACTTTGTTTTAATAAGATGTGGCTTCTAGTTCTAGAGAGAACGACGCACAAGGCGTCTAACCCACCGACTAATCATTCAGAGACCGCCCCTTCTACGGCACGCCCACCGCAATCCGGTATATATACTGTGTTCTACTAGCAGCTCTCCACTCAGTCGCTGCCGAGACTTCGAGGTATAGTTTTCGCTATTGTCAACACAATTCTACCGAAGATGTAAGCCGCAGTTGCCGACGAATAGTTTGGATAAAATAGTTCCTATATACCGAATCCTAGTTTTACTATGGATTCCGGCAGTAAAAGCTTCTGTTCCTATAAATGAACCATGTGTTTGACTTTACACAAAGGGTGTTAAAATACGTTGCTACAGGACATTCAAATAGTACTTTCACATGTACAATAATAAACAGAGGTAATTAATTTCCTTTTCCACCATCACTCGTTAATTACACCTATAAATTCAGGGAAGGTTCAATTTTGATCATAGTTGATGGAATTCTTTGTTTGAGTTAAATTATAAAACGATAATTGAATTAAATGAACAAGTCTCGTTATCTTTGTTCTCATTGTCTGACTTTACAAGCTACGACGTGAAAGCATGCATTCGTTGAGATTTCTAAACTAAATATTTTCTTTACTAACAATAAGTCCATTTCCTTCAAAACAAGATCCGAGGTAATTCTACATGGAAAAACAAGGACGAAGTAGTAAAAATCAGGAAAGAGAGTTTGCAGCAGAAAAACAACTATGTACGTATTTGACGTCATCCACGTCAATTTGTGGGTTTCATTACCGGATGTAGGACTTCCTTGACTTTTGTACGGATCTAGATAAATCAGTAAATCTTCACGTTTACATCGAAATTAATCTTGTTTAAGTCGGACTGGGAGAGGGAGCCAAACTTCCTGTTTTCAAACAAGAAAATAGTTTTCAGATTATTTTATTTTCACAAATACGTATTGGTTCAAAATCAACCATTAACAAAATTTAGATTTGCATTCGCGTCCCTAGGTCTCCTTTCCATCAGGTCTTCAACCAACCCTTCACCTCTCAGAAGGTATTCTACCATCACTGCCTCCATGTTTTTCCCTTATTAACTTCAATAGCATTTTTTATTCTCCTCCAATTAATCAACCAGGGGCGGATTCAGGATTTTGGAAAGGAGATCCACAAAACATTTCCTTCTTTTTGCTCTGCGTTAGAATTAACTTTATTTTGAATATTTTAAAAATATACAAAAATCCTTCGAGGATCCTCCACTGATTCTAACCTCAATATACTCATAATTAATTACTTCTTACTTTCATTCCTGATACTCGGATGAACTTGCGTAAATTTTATGATAATCACACATAAAACTGAAAAAATATCAGTCCATCAGTGTTAATTGTCGCTCATAAGAATATCACGAACTATAATTAAGTCTCTCAATCATAATTGTTATGACATAGATTTATGACACTAAGCACCCGTATGGAAAAATACTCCTTACCATAATTATTCTAAAGCGTTAGTGGATGCATCGTGGCATCGTTTAATGATCATAAAAGGGTAATAACAATTTCACCCGTAATGAGCCCATTTTTGAGTACCTTTGTTTGCATCTTTAATGACTTACCACTTACAGGTACGAGTGGTAATCTTTAGGAGTTATCCTAAAGTTTAAAAATATTTTATGTTATTTAATCATTCTCTTACTTATCCTGTAAAACTAAAAATTACTGACTCTTGGTGAACATAGGTGATAACTTAGAAATTGTATAGTAATTAGTGAAGGACAGTCTTTAGAAACATTTTTAATATTTGTTTGTAGTTGTTGGTAGATAAAAATTGTATTCAACTTCGTTTAACAATAAGATGCTATTATTCTCAGGTGAGAAACAGCTCAAATTAAAATTAATTAAAATATACTATAGGTAACTATTGTTTAAAAGAATTCAGGGCAATTTGCAGAATTTAAATATTTTATACTTTAGAGTTCAGAAGGTCTCCTAAAAATACTGAAAAATCTAAATTCTAAACGTACATCGTACACTTTTCCCAAAAAAATTCACACAGTGTTTTTCTGGCATATGATACGTATATCAAAACGGTCACAGACTTGGAGCGCCCTCGGAGTAAGTTGTAGTTTGTTCATTTGAAACTTCCTTTTTCTTATTCTTATTAAAAAAAGAGAAAAAATTAAGGCAAATCAAATTAGGAATCTGAAATAATTTAACTACTACTAGAACAAAATATGCTCCTGGTCAGTATTCTGTCGAAACCACCAGACACGGATCGCGATTTCGAGCTTGTTGGCTCTCATCAGCGTGTCGTAGGAGGTTCCGACAGAATACAGACCAACCAAAGTTTTCTCTTACTGTATTGTCCAACAAGATTCCTATCTGTGAGGAAATTGCTTCTTGAACCAGACCATCGTATAGCAACGACTTGCGTGAAAGCCACGCATACCAAAATAGAACAAAATATGCTCCTGGTCCTACTACTGTTTGCAGCAAAAATGCAATACTGTAAATGTGCAACATATTCGTTTTAATTATGTTTGTAGTTCAAATTTGTCCATTTTATTAAGCAACAAAAAAAGGAAAACGCGTAAAGTGCAGTATGTTGTTTGTGATGTTTTATGTTGTAATTTACATGTATTTTTACTACATGTTTTGCTCATAGTGATAATTTTAATAGTAGTTATTTCTGGTATTGTTCTTTCCAGTCACCTCAGTTCATTAATAAATTAGCTGTTAAGGAAAACAGGAAACGCTGTAAATGTTAATGGAGAAATAATACTAGGTACTTATAGTTATAACCATTCAACTCTATTATTTGCCTTAATAAGAACAGCGAATGATATAACGGCTATATCTATAATACTTAATTAATCATATTAATCTGAGCATTGTACAGATCTAAACAATAAGAATTTTTAAATGACTGAATCCGACCCATGATAAACTTAACCTCATAATTGCATATTAAGTCGTTTAAATATAATGCAATGAACGTTAATGGTAGGGGAACGTAGGGGTAAAAAGACGAATAGGGTAAGACGACTAATGCCGAAATTTCACTTTAAATATTACTATTTTAATCTGTACATTTGGTGACATCCATGGGGTGGAATGTAGTGTTAATTAAGGGTAGCCATTTGTCGAAGCAGTATGTAGTTTGACGTTCTCGTGTCGATTTTGCCTAATTATGAACAAGTACGATTTTCATTATTTTTACAAATGATATGCAGGTATTAAGGGTTAACAATAACTCCTTGGATGTATCGATATTTTGTTGTTTCAATTTAGAATAAACAATGTAAAGTTATTTGTGTATCAGGGGCAAGATGACGGGGGTAAGATGACGAATTCGAAAATTAAGATTAGAAAAAAGGCTATGAGAGAGAAAGAAAATAAATTAATGAAAAAGAAAGTTGGGAAAAGGTAGAAATGTTTAGATAAATCAACATCCACACAGGGTGACCACAATATGGCTGGTCCAAGTGGCCTTAATTCTCCTAATTAGAAGACGCTTAATGAATGTCAGTACATTTGTCCAGTTGTAATGAATTATAAGCAAATCCTCCAATTGAAAATTGGATCCAATGTTCATCTTGTGTATCATGTTGGCACGAGGATTGTTCTTCTTTTAAATAGTTAAATATTTTCTTTGTTAATTTAAGCATTTCTCTTAACATCGCCATCTTATCCCACTTTCCTCTAAATTAAGGTAACGCGAATTCACAAGTTGATACATAAACTCACATAATGCGCCTAAAGAAGTTTTCACTTCAATAAACTGATTTTCTAAATCCACTGGCATAGAAAACCATCCACCAAGCTGCATCTTTTTAAGGGATGATATTCACTTTCAGTAGATCATTATTGCGGAATGTTAAAAAAATGTTTTTGATTTGATGAGGGTATGATAATAGTTAATCAGAAGCTTTAATCATTTTTAATTTATTTTCTGTGGAACCGATCCAGTTTAACTGCTAAGAATTTTCTTCTTTTTACAATTTGCAATTATTCAAGCAATATTTTTTAAAATCCAATTGAAATTTTCTATAGTTTGCGGTAAGGTAGTTTTGGGTGAGGTGGTTTATTATTTTAAATTTGAAAATGTATACCTATGATTTCAGTAAGAAGTAAAGACTAAACCTACCTACAATAGAACATTCTATTAATTCGGTTCATTAAAGTCGTTTTCGGTTTAAAGAAAAGGGTAAGTAAGGAAAAAATAGCAAAACCAACGTAATCTAAAGGCCATTTAAAGAACAAACTCAGAAGTATGTCTAGAACTGTTACCAAAAAGCCAAAATTCACAAAGAAGAAAATCCAGATGGTCTTACGATCCAGGCTTTAAATTTTTCAAAACTTTCTACGGTTGTGGTGTACAAAAAAAAGGCATTTGACATTAAATGAAAGAACTTTTTGGGTCACCATTTCACTATTTTGTTTTTCAGTTGTACTATCTCACCTTGGCAGTGTGGGTGGGGTAAGTTTTGATAGAATTGTTATTTTTTTAATTTACATCTGATGTTTTATTTCATGGGGATTAGTTAGTTATGTAAAAATAATTCTTAACCATATTCAGATTATTAATAAGACATCAGCAGATTTTTGATAATTTTAAATTGACTTTGTTTATTTGAGAAAGTTTCTAACTGAGAGTGTTGGGACGCGTTTTAGGTCTTTGAGGGTTTTTGTGGAATTTTTAATTTTAAGGTTCATTTCCAAAGAGAAATAAACTATTTGAGCTAACTGTTCTATCCAATTAAAATGCAATCCATTCGCCATTTCACCAGATGGTGCAATATTCTACTTATATATGATATTATTATCAAATTCAATCGTTATAAAAAAGAAAAGACTCCTTTTTTAGACACACTGTACAATGAAGCAATAGGCACAAATCATCTAAATGTCTTTCGAAGAAGAAGTGCAACAAAATGCGGTCGAATTAGCATAGAATCAGGAATGTTTTCTCGGTAATTACAGATTTGCGTTCTGCAAGTTACAGTAACGTATTCTATTAGATCACCGCAATGCATTAATAATTACTACATACATATTTCAATACTTTTCCACATACGTACGAAGACGCGTTATAACATTCGCCCGAGGCACCAAATACCTTTGAGAAGACAAATGCAACACGACCTTACAAGTCAACAACGTTTATTAAATTATAACTAATTAATTAAATGTATTTTATATGAATCAGTTGACCGATTAGCTAGTGCCTTAATGAAATTCTAATGAGTAGTATACAGGGGTGATCAAATTTAAGTTCATTAATAGAACACTTCCACAATTGTAAATTTCGTCATTTCCGATCACTGTAAAGGAACATTATGTCCTACAGAAATGAAGTAATGTGCTCTAAAGAAAGCAACAGCAACAGGAAGAATAACATTTCGCAGAAGAGAAATAAGTGGAAGCTCAACATTGGTAGAAGTTGGAAATTATTATCAAGGAAACTCAAATAAATGGAAGTAGGCGAACCATTTTTGGAGATGGGTCATATTCATTATTAATTTTTTAATTGGCACTAATTTTAGAGTCATTAAATGTGTAACGTATTGCAGCTAAGCTAATGTGTAGGGTTGCGTGCAGTGATGTTGGTCCTGAGAAGAACCGTTTGAGATGCGGATGCCTATTCCAGCTTCCGTGATGAGAAGGAAGAGCGAGTCACGTTCATTTGGGCGTAAGAAGATGATGCTATAAATTTGATGCAGATAATTTTGAGATATCCAAAATTTGAAGTGAAGAACTTTAAAAATCAGCAAAACTGGAAGGATTTGGCGATGTCGCAGAAAGTACTAAGGACCTTAAACCCCAATGTCAAGAGCTTTGGCGTTAGGTTTTAGCCTGCTCAATACCTACGTTAAAGAACTAGGCAATTGAAGCGCTCTGAAGAAAGGGAGCTTAGCAGCAAGAGTAACGTTTCGCAGAAGAGAAAGAAGCCTAATCTCAATCTTCCTCGAAATCAGAAGACTGAAATAAATAGATTTTGGTGACCCTTTTTTGGAAGTAGGTCATAATTTTCACTCACTGTTTCTTTTTAATTAACATTAAGTTGTGGGTCATTAAGCCAATGTCGTTTACTTAATTGGAAGCGGATGTTATTGCAAATTTGGTGCTGATAATAATAAACGATACATCCAAAGTTTGAAAGAAGAACTTCGCGAATCAACAAAGACTTTGACGATGTCATAGACGTAGAAGATGCTAAGGACCTCAAACTCCAATGTCAAAACCTTTGGCGTTAGTTTATTAGAGAATAAATAATTTTAAAAATTACCTCGTTTTTTATTTAAATAAAAAATTTTTTGGATCAGTTTCTTGCCTGTATCAGCCACCACTGAATTAATGTTTCAAATTAATGGCATTAATATTAATAACAGAGTTATATATCAACAACAATTTGGAAGAAAAATAAAACATCATAGTCAACGAAGATAATGGGCCTTGACAATCTTCTAAAAAGTGATTTCTGTTTCTCCACTTTACCACTCTACTTATTCCATTTCGTCCCTGTTGAAACTTTAAATAATTAGTTAGGTGAGACCTTATCATCTATTCTCGGGAGTAAACGTCCTCGGTTAGAAATGCATCCATTTCCTACACATCAGTTTTATTAATTCCCCACGGTGCACTTAGTAATTTAGCTGGCAAATGCTGGCAGCGACTAAATGACCGACAATTAAAATTAAAATTGATGGTACCAGAAATATATTATTAGGAGATAAGTGCAGCTGATACTTGACAAGGAAACCATACTTACGTAAGTTAGTATTGATTTGCAATCCTCCGTTTCTAATATTCACTTTACCATTGTCCACCTTGCAGTGGATTCATAAATAATTAATAGCAGGAATCATTAGTTGCCAACAGCTCCTGTGGATTCTATTCAAGAATCATTAAGTAGATATTAAAACAGTAAATAGTGGATGTCAAATGAAAAAAAGGGAAGTTTAGACTATCAAAGAGAAGAAATACTGTTGATGGCTACAAAAAGTTAAAATTGATTTATTTGTAAAATGCTATATAGTTACTACATCTATACTTAAAATGAAGTGGATAAACTTTAGGAAGCTAACTCAATTTTGGAAGTTGGAAAAAAGAACTTAATGAGCAAACATTAATTTATACGGGTATCATTATAAATTGGTGGCTTTTGGTACTATACAACGACGTATGGTACCACGTCATTGTTAAAGCGTAAATCATGTTCAATTTTTGAACCAACTATAGATCTTTGTCAATGCTGTGCGAGAATCATTAGATAATGAAATAATTTTTGACAACCAACATGGAAGGTACCCAGTGACGAAACCACAGAATGGATGGTTCGGATATAGAACCCTCTTGGGGATCAGAAAAACCAAATTTCGAAATTCAGTAGACATCTGATATACGTAATCGAATAATTCGCGTAAGGAGAAAGACCAAAAACTTTAGGGGATGGACTTTCCAAAAGAATGGATATTCTCTTGAAGGTACCATTTAACTAAGAAAGCACTGGGAACGGTTCATAAATTCCCAGAATGATCCATTTATGTTTCAGTGGGGACCAGTTTGAACGGAGCAATCCATTGAATAATGTTAGTTGCTTTAAATTTGTCTTCCTACATTCAAGAGAGTGGTTGAGGTTCAACAAATTGGTAAAGGCTTTCGCCAGTTGATGAGAGAAAGAAGGCCCTTAGGCTCAACCAGATCTAGAACCTGATCTATAGGAACACCTGAACAATAAAGACCGGTATACCACGGCTGACTGAAGCGGAACAAGCTCCGCCTCTTACCCACTGACATAAATACAACTTGTGCAGGAAAAATCGCGAGTCTACATTCAGTATCGAAGATGGAAGGACATCTTGAGAAGCGCGCCAAACGTTAGGAAGCAACTCTAACTGACGACGGCCTTTAAACTCGAATCAGGGCATTACCTGGTTGATTTTTTTTTCCTATTTACTTCACATCCTAATGACCGAATATAAAACCATTCCTCAGTTAGCTGTTGATATTTTTTTGTGCTTATCATTTCGAGAGAAAAATAATTTCAACTCGAGCGTAATACAAAGCAGACAACTGGTAAGGTCTCCTTTCGGGCATTTGGTAGGGATTGTAATTTTAAATACACCAGAGGTGGTCCGCGATTATTATGGTGCACATGCATGGTTTTTATTTGGGCTTGTTTGATCTGGTCCTATATAGACGGAATTTTAGACTTGCTGTGGAAACCGGAATTAACAAATCAATGCTGCGATTTCGGGATCAAATTAAGAAGTCCTGAGGTCGGTTTCAGTGGTCTCAAAAAACAATAAAATTAAAATACTTTTATATTCATCATATAACTGTGAAATTTCGACTTAGATTTTAAAGTCTCCTTCGTTGATAAATAATATCAAAATGCTATTTATCTTGACCCAAAGAATGTTTTAAGGCCACTAGAACATTTGATGAGTCGTTACGTAGAGAACTAGCAAAATAACCAGCCAGTCACTGAATCAGAGGTCACACAGTGACGTTCTTTTTGTTTAACTTCGTGACCGTTTAGTGCTCCTGGGATCGGAAAGTCGCCAAGAAGAACATATAAAAACGCTAGAGAAGATTCTCTTCTATAACGTAAACTACGAAAGAAATGAAGTACATATTCTCTGTTACAAAACAGTATCATGAAATAGAAGCTAGACTGAGCAGAATCGTCACAGGCAAAATCGATATTATCGAGGCATCTTAAAAAGATTATGTACTTTGTTTAGTGACGATTGTGTTTTAAATGGGAATTTTATTTAATTTTACTTTATTGTAACAGGATCGAAACCCGAGAAGAGAATTTTGTTTTGTTAACGCAGGAATTGAAACTCTTTATTTTCCTTTTACTTTGTTTTCCTGACATGAATTCCTGAAGAAAATAACCTCGTTACCGAAAACTGCTTTGGGCGTCAGGTTTTAAGCTCTTTTGTATTCAATGATAAATTTTCATTAAGTGAGAGTGAAAAATGTTACAATGTGTCATGCGTAGGTACTCGCCCTCTTCATTCCATATGGATTCGGAGTTCAGCAAATAAATTCATGAGCGTAATGCATCACTTGAGGAAGATATGCACGTATACTCTCCATCAATATCTTCATTTGGCTAACAGAACACATTTGTCTAATCAATTGTTACTGATAAAGGCTAATAGAAGTATTTAGCTGTTGACAAACCATTTGAATTTAATAATCATTTGTATGCCATGCTCTCTACTTAACATGGCATAATGGCTATAAAGTATCATGCGATTCCTCGCCCATAGATTACTGTCAACAGCTTATACGTACGTATTTTATATGTTGTACGTTTTCAATGTCGAACAATTATCTGTTATCCAACGCAACTTATGTAGAAACATGTGTTGCTGTATGTGCAGATACGTAGTTGGGTCACGACGTAAATATGTAATATATGTATGTCCTAAAGAAACACCATTTTTTAGCCGGTAATGTATTGTTTATGCATGCGCGGTTAACATTTTATAAATTGCCATCAATTTATTGCTAGAGCGCTGCCAGGTGACGTTATTTAATACAATAAACGACTACTTTTAATGAAATATTGATGTAAACGCGCGTATATTCAAGAATTAGGATCGCAGTTGCTCTCAAAAAACCAATTCTTTATGTCAGCAAAATTTTGGATTTCTATGTGGAAATTTTACAAACTTTTCCATAAAAAATAACTGCAGCAATTACTAGACTTATTGTTAATCTTTGATATGCCAAGGATAAAAGAGATATTCTGACGACACCAGCTAAATCCCTGCACCTTTGGAACGACAGCATGAACTATCAATGCAAGAATAATGGAACATAAATCTAATTGCCGACGAGGACATACCTTCAAATACTTACGCGATTACGGAATATATTTTGAAAAATGTGGACCATAGAATTAGACTTGAAAGAACCCAAGTTTTGGCCACCACATCTAACTATTATTATTGGATTGACAAGGAAGCCATGGAGATCCACAAAAACAAGAATAACTTCAGCACAATTAAAAAATCACTAAAAATTAATCATACATAGATACAACCTAGAAGAAAATTGTCAGCCTCTGGAAGCCTAGGAATCAGAGGCTAACTTCGAGTCTCACTTTTGGCATTGAGCAAGACTGTAGTAGAAAATCCAGTCCTTAGAAGAAATACTACAAGTCTTTTAGTTGTCAGTTATAAGGGAAATCCTCAATCTGTACTAATTCAATTACCAAAACGGAATTCCTGAAGATCCCTACCACTCTAGATGACGACCAGTAATTCCGAAAACTGATATACAGTATTTTGTTGATTAATTTTATGACTATTTCATTAAAAGTGTTGACCATGCTATTCCTCGAGTTCTATTCCATTTTGGCAGACTAAACCCATCCTGGTAACTACCAGCTTCGAAGCTGTTAAAGGTGGTTTTTTTATGTATGTACATCATCGTTAATTCTGAATAGAAAGTATTTTCCTCTGCTGGCGTATTACATCGTTAGAACGATTCCTTTCGTTCTGTGATGCTACATCCAATGAGGATACGTCTTAATTCAACGGTGGTCTCAGTGATGCAGGACATACCAATGTTTATTCACCGACAAACATAAATTGCCTTGTGCAATAGAGTTGTCCGTTTTACTTACCTGTAGGAACATATACGTAGTACGTAAGTACTTAGAAATAAACGTACACAGTGTAACAGTTTATCTACGTACATACAAAGGCGACTCGTGGACTAAGGAGATCAAAAATTTTTTGTTACGTAAATAATTAAGAGCATCATAAAACACTCATTATTACACAATATTTATTAGAAGTAACTGTAGCTGCATGACAATGTGTGGTGCTGATCAAGACAAAGGAATGGGCTGCAGATGTGTTGTCGCTTGTTTGTAGGAATCGCGGATTCAGATACTAACTTCGATTCTCTGAGAGAGTCTCGCTTTTGGCATTGAGGAATTTCCCGGAATTTTCGGACTCACAATTCCATTCTTGAGGAGAAATGCTGCAGTTCCTGAGATTTCAGTCTTTAGAAGAAAGATTGCAGTCTCTTAGTTGTCAGGTTTAAGAGAAAGAAAGGCCTTTTCTTTAAGACTTTGATGGAAAACAGGAGATAACCACTTTGATTATTATTTTGTTGTATTCGATTTTGTAAAAGTCTAAAAAATAATCCTTTCTGATACCACTGATCAGAGTGGTACATATAAGCTTCTCCAAAGTGTTTATACATTTCCGATTCCACTATCACTTTGTCCACCTGAGTTGCAAAGGCCACTTAAGAAGATCGAGTGGGCTTCAATACTATTCAGAATGGGCAGCAATTCTTCCCTAGCATGGAAATTCCAAAATCAGAAGGAATGGCTGTATTTTTGAAACCATAGATCATCCTCCATGGTTAATAACTGACTGGACCACTTGGACGTATTCTCATACATAGTACTTACGTACATGGTGTTTCAAAAACTTGACCCTGAAAGGTTATTGTGACCCTCCAAAGACCAACAAAATGAAATATACGCAACTGTTTTGTATTATTCAGGTACGTTAGGGGGTTAAAACCTTAACGTTATCGTTTATTTATATTGACAGAGTCTTTCACTTTCGTAAAAAGATGGGAAAGGGCGAATGACCCTGGTGACCTTATGGACTATCCGCCACTGGTTATAGTGTGTGTGTGTGTGTATTTATCAAAGAACGGAAGATACGAACGAAGGAGCTAAATAGGCAACGACTTTTGAAACGGCAGCTTCTTGCCATAATGAGACCACGCACTGTTCCTTTTACACTGCATTAATTCAGGATGCAGAGGTATCGCCGTCGTTGTCTTCATCGTCGTCTCGACGATGAGGACGACGTCGCTGTGAACCGGCACGGTGTTATTTATGTGAACACGCAAACACAATATAAGCCGTCTTTGTCAAAGCGAAATTAACTCGTTTCCTATAGGCGCAACAATGCTGCCTTCGGGTACGAGCAAATTGCACTAACTCAAACTCGTAACACTTCGGAAATACCAATTGAGAGTGACGTCTCTTTGTGGTAAGGATGCGCTAAATATGTTTACGTGTCGACGCCTAACTCTAAAGACGAAGACGTTCAAAATGGAACCACAACAGGATAAATATGAGGTGTTTATTGTTAAAGGTTTCAAGACAAACTCAGTACCTATTTATGACACCATAACTTCCGTGATTTATTTAGAAATATATTAATGAAAGTGAATTCTAAGTTGGAAATAGCCAAAATGACATTTATGTACTAGCAGACAGCTTCACAAATGTTCAAAGCCAGTTTTGGCAACACCAATGACGTTCACCTGACCTGAATTTAATAATTATTTAAAGAGTAATAGTGAGTTGTGAAAGGGATTTGATTTAGTCATTAAAACATTGTAGCCAGGGGCAGATCCAGGATTATGGAAAGAAAAGAGGGAATGGTTTGCAAAACTTTGTTTATTATTATTATACGTTTTGATTGTATAGCACCTCCAGAACAATCATCCTCAACTTTGATAAGAACTAACGAATGGACAGGATCATGTCGATCGGCTTCCTGGAGACGAAGGAATTTGGAAATAGATAACTAAAGTAAAATTCTTAGTACTTTGGGCCTCATATAATGAAATCATGTATCAATAAGATCTAGAAAATTATCTAACTTGATCTTACTCACATTATATTCGAAATCCAAAATTGGAATGTGTAAAATATCATCAAGGGAAGATCATGAGAATGAATTTTTAGGATGCGCGCGCAACGGGACATATAAATTTAACATGATGAAGTTAGTTACGTTCAGCGTCATAAATGCTGCACTAGTAAATAGGGAATTGTGCCATGGCAACTTCCAAAATGTATCACCAATGAAATAGGATTTTCTAAGGTTTCGCTAAGGGTTTTAGGAATTTCTTTAGTGATTTCGAATCCATTGTAATATCACATGAATGATCCTGGATGTGTAAGTTACGCTGGTGCAGTTCGGCCCATTGGGACGGCAGTTGCTCCTACTTGATTAAGTTCAGACGGGGAAGGTTTTTTGCCCTCTTTCTGCAAATATATTCCCCTTAATGTATTCAATTTATCTCGCTATCCCTTAGGCTTGTTCGCAATAAGTAAACGTTCGAACGTTCGGTCTGCGTGCGGTGGCAAAAATGCTGCCTAACGAAGCGGCCAGTCTCTCTCAAAAGACTTACTCCGAGTTGAAAACAGAAAAGAAAAAACTAATTAAAAAGACGTTATGCATTACGATGAGACGAGCGATGACTAATGAGAAACGCAGGAGGCAGAAAAAGGAAACGAAGGATTTGCGGGTCAATTTACCGTAATGGTCTTGCCACGGCCAGCTGAAAAGTCGCTTCCAACACAGCAAACATTAGATGCACCAGAAACCGTTTCAACATTTTTCACTCACCTTGGAGTCTATAGAACAATATTGACTCCAGAGAGTAGCTGAACATGGCCAATTGATTAATTGTTCATAAGAATAAGAGCTTTAACTGACAAAAGGGTTCACATTAGAAGTGAACATTGTATCTCTTGTGTAACATTTTCACGAGTCGCCACTGTTTTTTTTTTTTTTTGAAAAAATGACGTTATAAGCAAAAAATCAAGTCAATGAACCGCTATTTGTTTAAAAATTATCAAAAACCATAAGAAAATCGATTTACCATGATGTATCTGTAGCGAATTATATTACAAAATTATCTCATTCCATAAAAATGAAGATTTAATTAACGGATATGGTCATATTTAAATAGTCCATCATATTTTCAACGGATCAACGATTTCATTGTAGCACATTTTCAATTAATAAAAATCTGATAGTAGCTTCTAATAATTTCACACGTATTATAAGCATTTTTCCAAAACATGTCCGTTTGAATGTAATCAATCGTCTGACGTGGAATAGAAAGGATGGAGACGATTGCGGTCGAAATGATTAATGAACGTAATCCATGTAATTCTTGTCATGTTTTGCTACGGAAGTCTCTCTTCAATAGCAGACCGCTGAGGGCCTGCGGGTACGATATCAAGTATTTAACTGTTTCCTACGCAAGGATATCTGCTTTATTAATTGTTGTATGTAGCTCTACTACGGAATTCCACATTAAGCAAAACTCCAGCTTCTAAATTAACCATTGTGCCCTCTGGTATCTCCTGTTAATATCACTGAGAGCCGTTGCAACCACGAGAAATGAAATTATAAAATTTTGAGTAAGTATCATGTTACGAAGTCTATTTTACTTCAAGTCAGACTACTTTTAAAAACATTTTTTAATGTTACAAGGAAAACTCTATTTGAGTGGTTTTCGCTTTTTAATAAAAAAACTCTAATAACATCGAGACTTATAGATCTTAACCTGTAAGTTACAACCTATTTTCTATTTTTACTTTCCATATATTCTTCTCTTAATGACAATGTATACGTATAGTGTTACGGATTTAAGCAACCTCTCATACACGTGTGCAAAGTCATGGACAGTATCGACGCCGAATAACTATATAAGGAGAACGACCAAGGGTCCGGAGTCAGTCTTACGAGAGAGATTGTGAGTGCACGAACTTAATGGAGAGAAGAGCGAGTTAATGATTTTGAGTAGCGACTTAAACTGTAAAATTAATTGAGTTGTTTTTTAATATTGTTATTGTGTTGTCGTTAATTTGTTTGAATTTGAGTCATCAATAAATAAATAGTTAAAAGAAGTAACAATAAGATCAAACCAGAAAAGGTCAAAGGTTCATTTATCGTACAAAACCAGCAACTGTAGGTCTTTTAACCTATTCTTTTTCGTGAGTTGCTATACAGAGCATTGGTCTGCTTTTACACCAAAGTATTTGCTTTTAGCCCCAATAATTTACGAGAACCGCCTCATTAGAAGTAGGTTGCTTACTCAAAAACAAAGGCTAATACAATTTTAATAAGGCCCAAATGTGCGGCGCAGGTGCACCTACCGGTCAGCTACTCAACCGAACGAACTTATCATTTGATCCTATTAGCGAACGAAAGCTGTATCTCGGCGGAAATGATACGAACACAAAAAAGATATTTACAAGCTTAAATTTAAACCATGTGGCAATAACTAAATAAAACAAAAATGAGAAGGTAGCGTCATAAAAGGTACTGCCCGCCATACAAGGCTCATTGCCCGCCACAGAAAAATAGGCAGTATATAGATACTATTTCCCTTCTTGTCTTTAAAAAAAAAAAAAGATTACCCAAATTGAACACCCTAGCTAAGTCAACGTCTAAAGGAGTTAAATATGTTTAATTTAACTGGAACAGATTAAGGAACTATTTCTTCAACTACCAACTGTTATCTTTCGAAGTTGTTACAGTAATGGAGGGATAATATCTTACGACATATTTTCAGACATGAAGGGCTGGTTGTAGACATATAGAAAGTATAAACAAGAGCAAGGAAGTGCAGAAGACAAGTGAAAATTCAGAGCAGCAAAGTGTTCATCCACACACCCATGCAATATACCTACTTTACCAACTCTTTACAGTTAGTGTGTATTCTCGAGAATGCTCCATCCACCATCACAATTAACTGATATAACAACAACACTCAGAATGCCAGAACGCCACCAGATGGTCAAACATAAGCCTTATAAGACCATCTTTTGTGGCTGGAATCCACAGTGGTTTGAAGTCGTATGCCGTGGTCAAAATGAGTATTTGTCTATTTCCAGACAGTTCATCAGTAACCGCAACTGAAAATCTTCAATGCGTACTGCGTTAATTATGCGCGTGAAGATCATATCCCAAACTCTGGATGGAAAAGTAATATTAGCTGGAGATATGAATCACAGTTACTGCAAAAGTTTAAATCCAACTTCACTATGAACTAGTGTAATTTGATTCTCCAAAATTTAAACAGTCGACAACGGCCATACAATTGTATTGTTTGGTCAGGTTCACGATACCAGCTACCTTTTCTTTGCAATGCATCTGGATAGAAATTGATTATCTCATAAAGCATTTTTGTGACGCGTGGTACTGAAGGCAGGGATGGCATTGGGGATGGGATTCATGTTGGAGCAGGCTAAATGTTAATAGGTAAGAAGTTTGCAGTGAGTACGGGTGTTGTGAGTGAGGATGGTGGGTTGCAGTTTGTAGTAGGAAGTATCAGATAAGGCATTCGTGGGGTTTGGTTATGGTGGCGGTATGGTGGTGTTGGGAGTGGAATGTGTAGGGTGGTGTTGTGGGAGAAGGTGGTGATAGCCACACCACACAACCTACGAACAAATCTCCGAAGCCACCCCAACTCCTACTCTGCACAAAACCCATGAACCCCTACACAATTTCTACAAAATTTCAGAAGGGAAAAATTTTGTGAAGCATTGGTTCATACATAAAATTAATTAGCGTAGATAATCACCTATACCCGAGTTTAATGACGATCGAAAGGATGGGAGGTCTAAACGGCATAACTACCAATTTGATCTGTAGCCCAGAGGGCTGACTCCTAGGTTACACTACTGACAATGGAAGTTCATCGTATATCTATCATGTTTACATTATTCGTTTTCTGTATCTATAGGAGCGCAGTTTTAACGCAGTCGAAGTTTCGCGTTTTAGCAGAGTGAGATATGGCAGAGCAAATCGCAGCTACGTAATTATTATCCGCAGCCACCTGCGATGTAGTGACTTGTTAACAAGGCGCGATGATTAATGCGCTGCTGTATGCAAATATCCCTCTTTTTACCTTGCAATCTCTCGCGCGCCCGTCGTCGTCTCGCGCTACTTCTTTCTCTCTTTTTTTTTTCGTTTATTTTTTATTAATCTTTCCTTACTCGTTTTTTCCCTTTGGCGGTGCGCGCGTCAGATTCTTTCCGTGGCGGCGGCGGATTTATTAAGCGGCGCCTCGCGATAAAATAACTCGTTTACGGTTATTGTAATAACGCTTGTATGACTTACCCTTTTTTAAATGCATATACGTACCTCCTATCTTTTAAACTACATTCATCTGAAACTGATAGGTATATGAAAATTATAACAGCTTTTACTGCAGGGACCTTAATTATTATAAAGAAATATAATAAGGTAGGTATATTCCAGATCGCGAGGACTATCCGTAAATTACGTCACACACAGGGAAGAATAGTGGAAAGTCTCCAGAGAATAATTAACAATAATAAAATTTTAGTGGACTAACAATAAAAGTTCCCTTATTCCTCAGTGAGGGATGAGATCAAATCATGGCCATCGAGCTCGGGTATTGAGGGCATTCCTCACTTTCCAGTACTGATGACCCGAACCTCTTCACCATAATGTCCCGGTCAGACACTGGCGACCTCTTTTAATCCAAATCGCTGCCATTCATCCGCACCGCATCTCAAGAAAAACTCTCATAAACAATTCCGTTTCACCCTGAATAGTTTATTGCGGTACTATATTCGAACATCCATGAACAATAAGAATTTCTACCATCCCCGTAACTATTAGACACTCTACAAACACATACCGCTGAAGAGCAATGGTCCTAGAATGGCCTGAAGTAGAGGGATTTTAGTCAGAAGGTCCTCATTTGAGGGAATCCTGAACTACCCAGTCGTACTAACGCCTGCGTCACTTTTGAAGATTTCCCCTTTCCCAAAAAAAACTTGAAAAGCTACAACTTCCTTCGTGGATGTAGGCTAGTGATGTTAACGTTCTTCCATTGATATTTTTTTCCTCACCGTCGGGTCTCCCCGAATCGGTTTTTTAGTTTTACATGGTGAGCCTTTTTGGCTCTACTCATCACGGCCCCCAAGGCCGCGGAAATTGGGATACGCCCAATTAGCGCGTGGGAGATCAATACTCCCAATGACTGCAAGTCCACCGGGACCCACTGGTACGGGCGGGACCTATCTAACCCTACTAGGCTAAGCAGTGCTTGGTACCCGAGCAGATACGCTGCTCACCAGTCCAAACATCCTTGCCTCTCCCATAGCATACAGGCTCAACAGACGGGCAGTCGAAGGCAAGATGAAATTGAAAGCAGCTGACGGTCATGGACGAAGGGCCGAAGGCACCTTGTCTGGTGGTAGAGGAAGCCTAGCAAAACCCCCAGGGAAGTAGCCGGCAGCTGCCAGATAAACGTGTCGTTGAGTCCAGAACAGACGAGAAGGCTGACGTGGGGCCTGGGTTCCCTCCACCGACATAGCTAACCCGTCGAAACGTCGAAAGGGAGACAATCTCGGTCCGGTCACCGACACCTTCAGAGACAATCGCATGGGAACTTTGACAGGCTCGAAAACGTTCCTGGCCTCTCGGGTCTAGCTGGGGGCATCAGGCGGGGGTATGGTGAGTGAGCGACCGGACCCATTAGGGGGGCTCGCGACTAGAAGTGTAGGAGTGAAGTGGCTGAGACCACCGCGACGTGTTTGCGTGGATTGGGGGTGTGCATCCTGACCCTTTAGGGTGGTGTACACTTGACGATGGCAGAGTTGAGACACAGAGGTGTAAAGTGCTCGGGCTAGTCGAATGCCGATGGATGTTTGGTGTTTTTACGTGAAACGGAAGTCGCCCAGCGAGGAGTGCTCCGGAGTAACTGATGGAGACCTGTTTTACCTATACTGGTACTTCGGGGTCGTGGGGTTCCCAATAGTTAGCTTCGCTCCTCCCTCGCCATTTGGTGTCGGACTCGAGGAGGCAGTGGTTTGATAACCCGCATGCTAGGTTATGGGGCTGTACTGGCGGGGCGTCCACTCCGTCACACAGTTCCCGCTTCGAAAGTACTATAAGAGTTATATAGGCTGGGGGTGACTCGCCTCTAGTTGGCCTAGTTGGCCCTCAGTTGCGTCGGGGCTTCCTGGGACCAACCCGATCGCGGGAGGTGGGGGGGCACCAGGCAGTTTTCTATTCCACCAGGCTCGCCTTGTGCGGTTTGGCATGTGCATAAGCCCTACGCGAGCAGGCGTCGCAGGTTAAATCTCCACAAAAATACGCCCCGGCCTTTACCCACTTAAGTGGGGTCAGTTGCGGGATATCTCAGTTTTATGAGTAAACAGCGTATGATCTGCCCGCGGGACTAACCTAGGATACTATGGTAGGAAATACGCGCCCGGTTCGACACCTCAAACGGCTGCCATCAAGGGACCCTAGAATAGGGCCGTAGTTGACTAATACATCGGCCTCAGCGTTACTCCCTAGTGGATTCGCCTCGGAATCTAATGCCTGCCGCGCAATCCTCCACGACACCTCAAACGGCTACCCGCCCGTTTACTCGACGGAGGGACTCTCCCTCAACACTCATGTCGGCTAGGCTACCCCCAGCTACCTTTGATGAGCGACAGCCGAGGCCACTTTCGTTGAAACTCTACCACACCTCTCTACTGAGCTCCCGGCCTTTACCCACTTATAGTGGGATCGGTTGTGGTTAAGGGTAAGCGGCATGTGGTCTGACCTCGGATAATATGATGGGCATACGTGCCTGGTCCGACACCTCAGACGACTGCCAGCAGGGTGACTCTCGGAAATAGAACCGTGGGTTACCAGCACCCAGGAATCAGCGCCTCTGTCCTCTCTGGACTCGCCTCGGCTACTAATGCCGGCCGCGCATACCTCCATGACACCTAAAACCGCTACTCTACCTTCTTCCATTCATCGTTGGAATATGAATGTGAGCACTCTACAATTTACCACGTAGCCAACCCCTGGTCTCAGTGTTTCATCATCGAACTCATTAGCAATAAAATTTAGTAGACGAATGTTAATGGATCTCCTTCAATCATTGTGATTTTTTTTTGGAATTGAGCTTGAATTGTAGCTAATCCCCACAGATGACATTCACAGACTATCTATGGTGTTATATTGAGGCTGATTGATTTACTTTATAGCTTACAGTATCTACACAGTGACTTATTTTTTGCTAACGCACTCTTAACCTCTCTTATTTTAGTAGTTGAAATGGCTTATTATATTTTTTCACCAATTCGTATTCCTTAATCTGCATTATTAGTAATTACATTTATAATTAATTAAACTAATAATGAAGTTATTCTCATTCCGTAACTACATACATAAAATACGATGGGCAATACCAATGTAAAAGCAATTAAATACAAAGCCTACCGTAAAGATTTTTTCTTGGTAATCGTAATTTGTGGACAATAATTATACAATTGCACACGTGCTTGAGAATTTCACGGTATCATTTAACCATATAATTATCCTGGCAGCTGTGATCATGTTCAGTACCTTCCTTTTAATTAAAGTTCTTTGTCGGTCATGGCACGCTGTCGTATATTTGCCTTTGTATATCTTTACTTACAGCCATAACACTCAATCCCCTTCATTTTCCACATGTTGGTATTACTGTTATATTACTGCACCTGTTCGCGAATTTAAATATCACCCTAAAATTCACGGAATCACAGTTTTACATTAATCAAGCAATCCTTTTCAATAATATTTAAACTTTCGAGGGTGCACTTATTGTGAAACATAATGAATTACACGCAAAAAATGATAAATAAAACAATGGAATAGTTTCACCAATTTAAATTTATTGTACTCAACAATATTGTTTCGATCTATGTGATCATTATCAAGAGTATATTGTTACAATATACTCTTGATAATGATCACATAGATCGAAACAATATTGTTGAGTACAATAAATTTAAATTGGTGAAACTATTCCATTGTTTTATTTATCATTTTTTGCGTGTAATCCTTTTCAAAATAAAAGCTTCTGTGCTGCAAAAAAATGTTTTTCTTTACCAAACACAGTAAACATTTAGAAATATCTGAAATCATTCTTGAAATATGTCGAAGATTCTCGAATATTCCACAAGATTCTCGAAATTTTTATATTGTGCCCGAAAAATCTGGAATATTCTAGAACATTTTAGGTCATTTTGAACCATTCTTTAAAAACCTGGGACATTCTAAATTCTTCTCGAAAACTTCAGACCATTTGGGATTTTTGCAGATTATTTTCCAACCTTTTGAAACATCCCACATTAGAGATCATTTCTGAACATTCCAAATGTTTCTGGAAGAATGTGGAATATTCTGAATTATTCTTAAGAACTTTAGATCATAATGTAATATCGAAGGAAATCGTCCAAAACTATTCATTATTCTTAAACGTTCTGAAATATTCCATACCACTCTCAAATACTTCGGAATATTTGAAGATATTCTAAAACATCCTGGAACATTCCTCCAAATTCTATGGAAAATCCTAATTCATTACTGCTACTCCCTGAATAATAAAACTGATTGCAAATAAATCTTAAACGATTTGGCTTTGGCTGCTTCTCTCATATTGAATATGTGGTTGCACTAGGAAAGGCTGCCAACGAATCGCAGTGCAATTTTATTTCATAGCTTAATTACTCACAAATGGCTTAATATCTTGAACCTTATACAGATGAGTTTAAATTCCTAGAAAATATTAGAGGGAACCTCAGTATCCTCTGCAACCTCAATCATTTCATACAGAACTGAAGGATTCTTTATACTTCTTCCATTCAATTGATCGTGACCTTCTGAGGATGAATCACATTATGGATTAAGGAATTGCATGGGATTTAGTCTGTAGGTTTGACTATCGGCTGTTTCGTTGGTAATAGATCGCAAACTTTCCTAACCAAGGTCAAGTTTGAAGAAGATAAGAGGTACAACCATAACTCCTAGGGAGCAGGCGAAGATCCAAGTTCATCGATATCGTACGTAAGCGCTTGTGTAAAAGTTTTCGTAGGATACAGAAAGAACAACAAAACAAACAAGTAAGTCAGCAAGTAGATAACGAGTACCGAACACAAAAGGGCATCCTTTCTCCTTTCTTCACTTGGGTCGTGTGACGGCTGCATTATCCTGTGAGTTATCGGCAACTACCGTTTATCGTGATCACGAATTATCCCAACAAAACAACCGGACAACCTCCAAACAGATCTGCTGATTGCTATCAGACCGCAAGAGTCGAACGCCAACCATAAATAATAATGATATGGGACTGCGGGCAATACATGACCGTCCGCGTACGTCGTCCGATTATTATTATTCGCTGGTGTACTTGTTGTTGCCGTTGTTGTTGTTGTTGTTGTTGTTGTTGTTGTTGCAGACGACGACCGGTTGCCGTCGTTTCTCCTCCCGTTTCGTTTTATGGATTTTCAGTAGCAAAAGGGCGTACTGGTTGGGTGAATTATAGCCCGTTAATCCACTATTAAAACCAATTTGCACTTGAAATTAGTCTCGTAACAGAAACTGCGCCGTTTTCGCTTAATAACACGTATTACTTCTGTTACGAATAAATTTACACACTTAAACGGATGTTGTTGAAACGAAAACGAGGATCCACTGTTTCCAAATCAACGAGTGAAGGTGTTCAGTCATCAAAATTCCAATGCACTTACACCTTCTGTCAAACTCTCAATAAATCGTTACCATCAACTGACTATATGTAAGGTAGTGAAACTCCTGGATTGATTCACAAAAATTTAAAAATCCTCCTCAGGCTTCTTCTCTTAGTTTCAACTAAACCTCAATAATACGACAGATCAAATACTACAAATCATTCCATGGAATTTTATCTCAATATCCCAGGATAAAATTGTCAGTCTCTAGAAATCTTGGAATCATTGACTAACATGCTAAGCGACACTGTAATCTCAGAAATTTCAGTCTCTAAGAGAAAAACTGCAAAGGAGGGTAATTTTTTTCAGCTTTCCTTTCATTTGATATACTCCTGCAGGTCCCCGTTTTGTCATACAGTCAAATATAATCTTATACCCTATTGGTCTTTTCCTGGGTCTTCTAAATCCAAAACTCATCATATACCTATTGTGTTGCAAGTTGAGGTGATGAAGAAGAAAATTTCTTCAGTGCTTCATGTTGAGGATCCCCTTAAAAATGATCCATCTAGTAAAAATTTTTAAATACACATAGTGTATACAAAAAGTGCAAATTTGTCTCATCAGCAAAACTGGAGTGTTTTCGAAAGAGCTCAAACACCAACTCCAAAACCTAAACGCCAAAGTGAGCATTTCTTATAATTCGCTGTGAGTATGAGTGTGAGATGTATATCCCAATGACCACCAGTCCCAAATTATTGACAATGGATCCGTCGTGATTCCAGACTGTCCTCCAAAAGTGCAGTGATATTGGATAGACGTAATTGACAGTCCCCGCTCGGCTCAAACTTCGGCTGGCTGCCTGGCTGGCACATAAGAGCGGGTGAACGTCCTGATGGGCCTCTGACGTCGATTATGTGCCGTCGACGACGACGCGTCGTGCACCACCGAGTTACGAACTTAAGGACCACCGCATCGGGGGCGGCTAGGCTCACCGCGACGCTTTCGGGGGAATGAGAACTGTGCCTTCTTCGAGGTCACTGCAGGTCACCGCCGGAGGACTATTCAAGCACCTCAACCTTTAGACTCACTTCATTAAAATACAAAATTTTTTTTAGAAACGGTCGTTTTATGAAAATCAAATTCTATTACTACTGATTAAACGTTTCGCAGGTTAAATGCTGGAGGAAGGATTTTTTTAAAAGGAAGCGTTTTTCTATTGTTTAATCGGTGTTAGTTTCGACTTTGTAAAAAGTAAAAGAAGTCGATTGAAAGTGGAATTAGCAGTAAGTTTTGATAGAGCGTGTCCTAAGGACAAATGTTTTCGGAACAATGCAAGAGTCTGCGACTAAGGGGTTCGCCGGAGGGCAAACGCGTTAGGGTTAGGGGCTAGAAGGGCGGTGGGTGAAGCGCCGGCGGCGGCGTCGGCGGTGGGAAGACGGGAAGAACGACGAGAGAGCTTACGGGCGGGGAAGGGGGAGACGGAAGGGAGGAATGCACACGTAACATCGATAATTACGGCCCGCTAGCACGCGTCGCTGTCTGCACGAAATGGGCTTATCTCGGCCTGCAAGGTGCAATGTAACCAAGAGGGTTTCGCTTTGCTGGTTTCGGTGAATTTATGGATTAGTTCACGGAATTTCAGAAACGTCCGAACGAACGGCAACGTTACACCGTTGCGACGACCTTATCGCATTAATAATGACCCCGAGCCCCCGGGCACCGTTCTCGGGAAACTCAGAGTTGCGCTTGTTTATATTTGTCTTAGTTGATAGGCGCTGCCCACCATGTTCACTAAACAGTCAATATTCCGAAATTATCGATAAATCACTACGAATACGTAGCATACTAATATTTCAAGAGGTTTGAGGAAGACGTGACCGTACCCTTCCAGGAGTAAAACTGGGATTTTTTTAATGGTCAGAGATATAATTTGCAGTCTATTGTGTATATACGAAAGTAATGGGGATAAACATCTTTGCAAATGCCTTTTATGATATTATCCATACTATTCTGTAAAGGTTCAACACTTTTCTCCACCTTTAACAAGCTACTATTACATACAATGTCATTATAAGTAAGTAATATTGGCACGTTGTGCTATAAGCAGATTACACTTACAGATAACAAAGTTTCGAATTAACGAGCTTTAAAAATTTATGCATCTGCATGTTTGCTATTTCGGTGAAATGAAAACGCTCAAAAAAAAAAGTTGTGTGTCAGCTTCGACACGCGACTGGAGTTTACTCCTTCAGAAAAATTAAAATGTCCTACTAATTAATGAAAATAATAATCTAATAATAAACAGACAACTACTGAGATACAAAAGTTACAAGATCAGTAAAAATAACTAATGCAGAACGATGCAAATAATATCGTAAGAGAAAAAATTCCAAAAGTACCAAAAAACAGTGGAAAAATATGTAATGGTTAGAGAAATCAATTATAGGGAATAAAAAAATTGATTGTACTGATCAATTTTATATTTTTATAATAATTGCTATTAATAATCAAATGTTATTTTTTCATAATATTGAGGAAAAAATGTGATTCCATTTCCATTCTGCAATTAATTTTTTTTTGCCAATTTCCTTATTCAGAAGTTTTTTTCTATTTAATTAAGTACTGATAAACGACGGTGTTTTTTTGTGACTGTTATTTAATTCATAGTATATAAGGAAGTTCGTTCCAACCGTGACACTCAGCCCTTTTCTATCCTTTTTCTAGATTTTTACAAACAGCATGAGGTTAGTTTAGGTTATGGATTGAGTTTAGGTTTGTTAAATTGTGTAACAATAAATTAATATCACCTATTTTTGTGTTTTGTCTTTCATTACTCAATACTCTTCATGGTTAGACGGCTAGACCCTTGTGTTCTCGCACTCGCTCTAGTCACCGGACAGGCCTAAACGTTCTAGCGCGTTTCCCTCTCCCTATGCGTTCAGTAATAGATGGGAGGTGGAAAGCATGTGGAAGTGGCAGCGCTAGTACAAAAGTCAATTTTTACTTAAAATTCAACATTTACTGTAAGACAGAGTGAGGTTCATTTAAATGTAAAATAATTCTAAATTGATATTTTCGTTTTGGTCTTTTGAAAATTTACGATTCTCAAAGTAGACTAACGTTAACCTCAGCAGTCCCCTTGGAAAAATTATAATACTAATTTTAATGAAAATTATTTACTTTGTTCACGAATAATGAAATTAAAAAGTAAAACACGTCAACCACATCCGTTTTATTAAGTGGATTTCTTCTTATGCTAATAAAATATAAGAAATGGAAAAACTGATACTGATAAAAAAATTACGGCAGTCTTTTTGAAGATTTTACCGGATTCACTTTATATTAAATATAAATTAACATATTAAAGTCGCGAATGAATCAGATAAAACTGCCATCTATCGTCAATATACTTCATTTTCAGTAAAATATGAATAGGTATTTTATTGTACCAAAACGACAGACGATATTATCATATAAATCGAACTATATAGTCTACGATCATAAAAGAATCAAGTTTTCTTTTCAAATATCTATAGTTGCGTAATATATACATATTTTTCATGAAGTCTTCAAGTTTTGAAGGCGATAAAATTTCAAACTACCAAATCGAATGCCATCCTTCTACGATCATTCTCATTGTCTGCAATTCGCAACGACCTTCTGTGACCTGGCCGCCTTTTTTTTTCAAGAGAGAGAGACTATTTTTTCCAGGACAGACGGATAAAAACAAACACGCGAGCATCAGACATCGGCCGACGCTGTCGTCGACGGCGTCCGTGTCGTCGCTGCCACCATCGCCACCGCCGCCGTGCCTCCGAGTTGAGTGTCCTAGAGAACGAGCGGCTCACACGATATCGAGCCGACGCGTCGCGACGCGGTGGTGTGGGTGCGTGCAGCGCCCTCTGTTGCCCCCCGAACGCCAACGACGCTGCACCGGACGACGCACCAGACGCGCCTATCGACCGAGCCCGGACCTGCCTCACTCTGCCCCACTATGCGCGACGATGTTCGTCAACGACGTCGTTTGTTCAGAGCGTCTTCTTCGACATCGACCGACGTTGCTCCAAGACATTTACGAAAACTTACTACACGCATCCGGAAAAAACCTAAACTAGTCTTCGGACTTGCAAATTTGTTGCATAATGACTCAATGAATTTAAAAATAACCCAACCTAACCTACCTCATTCAGAAATTACCATAAGCCTAACAATCCTTTAATCACTTTGGATTCCCTATTTGATTTTGAGGAGTCCAAGGTCTGATAGTAATCAAATCAAAATGGGACCACCTTAGAGCTTTCGTGAATCCACCATAAAAAAAATACATGTGGCAATCGGGGACTGCCGCGGTAAAGCTATTGCATAGTTTATCAACTTATGAAATTATAATATTTATGCAATATTTTTTTTCTTTGATATTAATATAACAATAAACCTATATAGGTACTTTCTCACAAACAGCTGCTTACGTATTCATCTGATTTCGGAGCAGCTCGTCTCGAGCTTGGTACAGTCTACACGCATACGTCTAGTCGCACGCACACGCCGCACCGCTATGCCTGTCGGAGTGGGGGTTGTTAGGTTTTTTCGTTACGGAATTTCTTGATTCGGTCGCCGCGCTCAAAGCACGCGATAAAAGCTATGCAATAGCTTAAAAATAATTAAAAACGGTAAAAAAGTAAAACTTTTCGAGCAATTTCACAACATCTTACTGAACCTCAAGGTCATGCTTCTAAATTTTAAGCTACAGATATGAAATGGGTACTTACCTAAAAAGCTTCTAAATACGGCCCTTACAACTTTTAATGATCACTATATAAAACATTTTCCAGATTTTACGATCAACCGTTATTCGTGGGTTTTCAAAAACAGCATAGACTATCATGTACTATTTGTGGTATTCTTTCTATTTGGTCAATTATACATATATATTGTACCCAATGGCCAAATTCGGAAGTGAAGCAAAATTTTTACCTGAAACACGTTGTGGTGGTAATGATTATTCTGCATATAAGATCCTTCTGGTTATGCATAACACCTTCTACCCATACAACATTTACTCCAAACTAGATGTGAGAAATTTATGAATTCCACAACGTGTTCTAGATAAAAATTTAGGTTACTGTCCAAACTTCAAACTTGTGGAAAAAATTACAATGTGGTAATGGAGTAAAACCCCTTTTGGTAAGACAGTGAGTTAGTTATCTATACTAGACCTTAGAAAAGCGCCCGGTCGACGGATTCAACAGTCCAAAAAAGAGACTACATAGAAGTAAATATACATAAATTTAAGAAAATCCCTTTACGCGAGCTTGTGTCATGTTGAAATTTTGTTTTTAAGCAGGGTCACAAGATGGACAGGTTCAAGTGTCTAACGATGGGTCATATAACTAAATTAGAAATAAATGTGATGAATTCGGAACCGACAAAAAATGGCAGTTGTCCACAACAGGTTTTACTATCAAATATGTAATAACTTGTACTCAACAAAGTCTAGCCCTTAATCATCTAACCCTACGAACCAATGTCGTGTTGCTTTGGGTCCTTAGCCATTGTGAAATAAAAGGAAACGAAATTGCGGAAGATCTTGCAAAAGTGGATGCCATAAATCACCTAATCAGGCCAGAACCCTTTGTGGGTATCTGTGGCAGCATCGTTAAGCAAAGAATGGAGTTGCAACAGAAATACACTGACTCTGGGACAACTAGCTAAAACCTTCATAGCTTCAAAAAACTGTAGACCAGGAAAATCCATCAACAGGGAATGTTGTAAAACCTGGAATTCTTAATTGATTGCCATGAGCAATTACAATACCACTGATACAAGCTGGGGCTTACAGCTTGCCATCTCTGCCGCTTCTGTGGAAGAGAAGTGCAGAATTCCATCCACATACTTTACCACTGTCTAGGCTTCGATTTTTTGCATGCATATTCATAGAAGCGGAATATATTACTGCCCAGCACACCCGCGGGATACTTCTTTTTTTGGGAAGCCTCTTTTGGGGATTGCAGAGGATAAGCATTCTAACAAGGAGATACCAAGGGAATACCCATGCATCTGGCGTCTGGACGAGCCCAAATCCATGTTGAAAATAATACTTAATATAATAATAGGAATTGAACCTAAGGTTAGGACGACTAAATCTCTATAATTACTTGACTACTTGGATCAAACACCGACTTCTAGAAATGGTGAAAAAAAAAAACATGTCCAAGCGTGTTCCAGCAACCAACGTATTTCCAATGTTTTAAATATCGCTTTCTGGTCTTTTAATGTAGATTAGAACGAAAAAAAAAAAAAACAAAACGATATCGATCTCATAGAACGAAAACGTTCATTGAGCTTACAACCCGTTCTGCTCATTGAAAAACACAACGAAACGAACAAAGGCTCCGATTCTTTGGAAGCCAATTCATACAGGCGGAAGACATTACTGCTAATTTGGATAATGCTGAGGACAGACTTACTACCAGGGGGATGGCAAACGAATACGCATTTATCTTGGGTCTGAAAAAGCCCAAACTGATGTCCAAATATTAATCTCAAACTTAATTCAATCAAATTTCATTCAATTTACGTTTCCGGAATTTCAACTTGCTCAGCTGTATTTGTGGTCACCCATAAATTTCGTCACGCGTTATTTGATATAAAATATGATATTATGTGACAGAAGCTGACGAGTAATAAGTTTCGTAACTTCATATGTATAAAATTGTAGGATTAAAACAACGTGCCCATGACGAAGATAATTCCTCAAGGAATTGAAGCTGGAAATCCCAGAGGGGAATCCTTTGTTTTAATCCATGCTTGATGGTTGGACGAAGAAGATGTTGATATGTAAAGTGTGTGATGTGACTGTTGCCAGTGATGAATAAATTATTTAATCATTCATTCGATTTATTATGTTTGTAAAATTTCTAGTGTTAGATTAATTGCTGATGGGCATTAGGAGAGGAGGGAGAGTCCACAAATAACAACATTTGTGTTACGCAATAGAATGCGCCATTAATATAAAATTATTGAAACAGGTTATTCGTAGATGGCGCCCTTTTTTCGGTTTTCGTTCCTCAATTTTCCGGTAGAGGCGTTGAGTTTTTGTATATGTAGTTTCGTGTGTCTATGGTTTCGACCAATTTCGGATCACTGCATTTCCTGATATTTCAAATAGAAGTTTGTGTATTGAAAAGTGTTGAGAACGAGTTCCGGTAAGTGGCAAAGACGACTGCGCAAGAGCCTGTTCAGGGCGAGCAGCAGAGACCCTTCTACTGCGTATTTCTCACCGTGAAGTTCGACAGGAATGTAGGCATAACGTCCTACGCAATTTTTCGAACAATATATCATACACAGACCATGCCGCTACCTAGCTGCCTACGATTTTCAGCTTTTATGCAATTACTCCTGTCGTAATTAATTGCGGACAATGAGGCCGTTAAATGTATTATGTAATAATAAAAAGATCGTTTGACTTTCACCCACGCAACCGTCCCAGGCACGACTTCGTTTGATCCAGTTTATCGCGCACCAGCTAACATGTGCAATACCACATCGCTGTACCTAAGTAATTAGACCTCCAAACGTGACCATTATCCCTATTACCATAAGAAAACACAACGGTTTCGGTTTTATTTGTTCATCGTAACACAACTGCATGTAAAGAAATTCCGTACCATGTACCATGTACTGTCATTACACAATTTTTTATTATTTTTGCCCAGCTGACTCAACATTATTGAAGAAATTTTTTGATCCTTTAACTTATTCGTTAATGACAAATTACCAGCCAAATGGGAAAAAAATGTTGTTCAGGTTTTTCATTCCCAACAACGTAATTAATCGATTTTTGTGGAAGAACAAAATACTCATTATTGTGTCGTTACTACCAGACACAGATCACGATTTAGAATTTTATTGGTTCTCATCAGCACGCCATAGGCAGTTCCAGCCGATTATAGATCACTTCAAGCCTCCAGTATCTATATGTGTATGATGTCCTGTACTCCTGGATCGGTAGACTTATAGTAGTCGATTTTCTGTAGGAACTGACCACGACGCGGTGATGAGAACTTACAAGTTGGAAATCGCCATTTGCGTCTAGTGGTTTCGACAGAATACTAACTAAGAACATATTTTGTTTCGCCTACATCCTGCATCGGAAATGGAAGGACCTCTGAAGAAGCTCGGCACTCGAGCTAGCGAAACGTTAGGAGGCAACTCTAACCGACAATGGCGTTTAGACCCGAATCAGGGCACCATCAGTTCACATATAGGACGATGGAATAAGTAAAATCCTCAATAAAGAAATAATTTCGTTGAACATTAAAGTTTTTAAAGTATACTTTTTCTAATCTCAATTCAAAATGATATAAAAAGCCAGGGTGCGGCATTCCTGTGAATGTGAATCGAACACGTGCCGTCCATAGGTGTACGTCCGTATACACGCCCTACGATATTCAAAAATCCCGTATCTATTAGAAAGTAATATTTTACGTAGCAAATATTACACCTGATAGTATAATATTTGAGGTAGATAAGACAAAAGACTACATTCGTAAACAAGGCGATATATGGGTGCCTTTTTATAATGTAAATACGCAATTAAAATGAACATCTCTCGAAGAGACGCTGAAGTTGTAATATTTTCAACTGAGAATGGATCCACTATACCTAGAATTTGTAGAAATCACCCCAGATAGCGCTTCCTTACTGCCTGCGGCGGTTTATTCTTCGGGGCGTTTGGTAACTTCTTTGATCACCTTTCTGAGTATGTGGGTATCATTGAAATCAATAGTAGGAATGGAATAATTACCTTCAAAAATATGACCTAATAGAAGTTTATGTTGGTGCTACTGTTGACCGTGGGGAGAATGATTACTATAACAAATCTAACAAGGGAAGTAGGGGATGTAGGTGAGTAAATGAAAACCCCTGTTATTAACAGTGGAGTAATAAGTTTAAAATTGATAAACTTCTGCTAAAAATCGTCGTGTGTGCGAGCAACATGATCTTCAAGGTTTAAAGCTGCATATGTTGCTACTCAATTTTTTTTTTGTTAAAGAACTTTCTGGTTTATAAATTATTTACATTAAATTTTGATTTTTTTTATGTATATAGAGCCACGAAATGCTCGAAAAATCACAATCGAAGCAAGTTCTTCCGCCGATATAATTATGAAATTAAGGATCGTGTGATACAAGACCATTAGGATCCATTCTCTTTCCACAAATACCACTAAGTACCACTTTTTGCGGCGGGCGCCGCATTTCCCACCCTCTTCCTCGCACTTCCATCACGGTGATAAATTAAATGCGAAAACTCAGCGTTTCTCCTTCACGATCGTCATCATCAACGTGGGTATCGCATCACTCCGTTGCAGCACCACAGTAAAACTCAGTCGTTAATAGCTACTTCCCACACGATCAAAAAACGCCATGGAAATAAATATGTTAAATAGTTTACGAGAAAGATCCGTGCAGTTGGTAACGTTACTCACTCACTCACTCATTTACTCACTCGCTCACTCTTTCGCTCAATGTACATTACCGGGGATCGTGTGAAACGGCGCAACAAACACCGGCGCTATTTATATTATTGGCGCACTGGCAAGCTGAGCGCACGCAAAACAAATATAACAATATGTAATAACTGCGGTCGTACGTTTCATCCAATGGGTAATAATACTTATGATATGAGAGGACGAGACGTGTTGGTCGAAGAGAAACGTTGAATGGGCTCCAGATAGTCACTGAGTTACAAGGTGTGCCGCGTAATCCTTAATTTCCCTCCGCCAACAAAAAGAAATCCTATTCCTTCAAGTAACATATCGTTTTAAGTATCATTAACACCTTCTTTCTCATATAGGTACATACTGCAATACATAATCAAAACATACCAATTTATTTAAAGTTAATTAAATTAACCGAATGGGCACTACCTATAGTGATTCTCAAATTAGTGCTGGATTCTGGTTGACCAAGAATATGAAACTTTGGTCCAACCTTGGTACTTCACCTATTGATAGCAATGGAGTACTTATACCGTACTCATGGTAAAATTATCATAACCAATCCTTGGGGAGCCTCCACACAATACTTCACCCAGAATCTCACCTTTTTAGACCCCTTGCCCCTCTTTCGTCACACTAAGTCACATTCTCAGCGATCCCCCCAAAAAAAAACGTCTCTCTAACGTCTTATTTCCATAGATATCCTCCTCTCCCGTCGTCATATCTCATCACAGTAGGCAATACCCCTCCCTCTACTTATTTGCCAACGTATTTTATGAGCGCCCCATTGAAGTGCTTTCACAAAAACATAATAGAGAGGTCAAAACATCTTCCTTAGTTAACAACTCTTTACATTCTTCCACTTCTATTCGTCATCATCTCATTCTCCCAACAGATGCATAAAGGATTCTTCTCCTCTTTCACAAATTCTACATATCTACTATGTCTTCACTATTCATCTAATACTTACATGCTCTGCTTTCATTCCCTACTGTAAATCTTGCAAAAACATCTACAGTTTTCTTTTCAGTCAAATGCTGTGCTTCAAATTCTCCCTGCTAAAGAGCATCATCCCATTTCTTATCATTCCTTACCTTCTCCTATGTCCCCATCCTTCAAACTTTCCAGTTATGTTTCATATTTAACTACCCTTTTTCTAGTCTCCTCCACTATCTCGCCACATTTTAATTCCCTCCTAACTAACCACTTCTTTTCTATTATTTGTGATAACATCAAACACTTTGATTAGACGGATAGGATGAGATAATTTCGTTTCCTATCCGAAACGGAATTCAATGAAAACAATTAAGTATTGGTATTATAAATCGTGTTGTATTCAAATCTTCTGGATTTTTTTGCAATCCATTTTAACCTTGCAGACATTGACCTGAATTGTCACGAGTATAAACGTAGGTGTTCAATGGTCCGCGTCCAGTACAAACCGGTACTGTTTTTGAGTGGAGAAGAAGAGAAGACGCGTAAAAACGCGTCTGGCCGTTCGTGCGTGATGTTCCAGCCGCGTAATCGGTCTTCAATCTGGCCGAGCCATCAATACCCGAGACACCTGGAACCGCGCGCCGTATAATTTACAACGCAAGCAACAACGACGACGACTGCAGCCGCTCCGTCCCCGTACACGCGGGACGCATCTGGTCCCAAATCCCAAACAACTGGCCAAAAATTCAGTTCAACTTCAGAAACGTTCTGTTTCATCCACAAGCACATTGAATCTTATGGTGATAGTGATGTGACCTTACAGGGATTTAGAAATGCTGATGATACAATGGGGGGACGGGGTGTTAAGAGGTTACGAAGCACAAAAAGTAAATTGAAGTAAATCCTACAATATACGAATCGCTAACACCATAGGTAGTAACGAAATTTTACAAACAGCTTCCCTTCTTCATCCGTTCTTTGATATTGAACCAATTTTTTGGAAAAATCTACAAAATTGATACACTCAATACTATTTCTGATATCGCAAGGCATTAGGTAAACGTTCAATTATGAATTTCGTAAAAAAATGCAACTTCTTCCCACCGGTTCGATTTCAACCCTGAATTTACGACTTTTCCAAACTGGGGTAGAAGTTTGACAATAACGTCCCCTTTATTCCTCCATCTCTGAAGCAAGATTTCTTTCCACAAAGATATGAAATTGGCGTCTCTTGAAATTATCAGCAGGTGCTCCAGTTTACTCCCCTAATTCCAGACCAGCAACTATTGATTATATCTCTATTTAATTATGAAACATCGTAGTAAATCAGCACTTCCATCGATTTTGTTTGTCAACAAAACATGGAAACGTAAATAATTTAGAAGGCCTTCACATTATATTAATCCCATGGCTTCAGAATTCCAATATTCCAATATCCAGAATTGCTTGCCAATAATATTTTGTAAATATTTCATATCCATTTAGGATACGCGTTCCATGTTCTTTTGGGAACCACTGTTCTGAAACTTCATAAGTGATGTCGCCGTGTCCCCTGATTAATTGGAAACAGTTTGCCATATTTAACACATCAAACCCTTAGTGCTTTGGTTAAAATTTGGCTGGAGTTTTGCCAGTCGGGATTATGCTTAACGCAGATCGATAGGAATCGTCTTTAAAATTCAATCATCATTGGAAGTGTCTCAATTATGGTATGTCTATTCAACAAAGGCAAAAATGGGGCAACTTAAATAATGATGGAGAAGATGTACCAGAACCAGAAGGATCATCTGCTGAGGAATGGAAATACAGTTGGGGCACCCCTGTCGTTGATGATTTTATAAGTGAGAATACCATGTCCCCTGCCTAACTGCAAACGTTTCACCATATTTAACACATGGAATCTTCAGTGGGTTGTGTATTATGGTCAGAAGCTTAAGAAACAGACCCCACATGGCGGAGCGGTACAGCCATCTCAGGATCCCATGAAGCTTTATGCCTATCCAAGAATTTATCCAAAATGGGCGAGTAATACGGGTCCTAGACGTGCTGTTGTGGGGGTGACTTGCGATTTTGCGTTACACCACTGACATAGTTCAAGTACATCCTCAAACGAGTGAGCACTTTGGTTAAATTTTGACCAGGATTTCGCCAGTAAGGACCACTGAGGATTCGCACACGGCCAGCAGAGGTAGAGGTAGAGAAGATGTAGGTAGATTAATAAGAACGTGCGTGCATTCTCTCATACGGCAGATGTCCGCCCGATACGCCCATATATGCATGTAGTAGCCACCGTGTACGGTGGACGAATAAAGGAACTCGGAGATAAATAGCCGCGAACGGCATTGTAGGCCATTATTAGCGCCGTCTTATGTGCGTTCTTCGCAGTGTCAACCGGAGAAGATAAGGAACACAGTATTCCAGTTGTTGTAGTGGGGCCGCGGGCACTCGGAAGAACAAACGGGACGGGAAGACAACCGGGAATTATCGCCAACCGTATATTTAACGATTCTTCTTGCAAAAGCATCAATTATTTAAGAGCTAAAGGAGAGAATTACCTACTTTGCTAGGGCTTTGACTTGTACATTTTTTATTTTTTAAATACAGGGAATTTACATCAGTTACGTATTTGTTGTAGTTAGGTTTCATTATATTTCATTTTTTAATCTGTGAACAATATTTTTTTATTCTAAAATTAATGTCAGACAAGTTTAGATTCTGGGCTTCAAGAGTGTGTAGACTTAACTTCCAAAATGGGTAGAGCTAATAACGATCCTATAGATAAAAGCTTCCTAATACTATCCAAAAATATGTAAGGGTATCAGAGCGAGTAGAAGAACTGTTAATTCTTAGAATAATCCTAAGTTGAAGATTTTGAGTTCGTTTCAGTTCTGGCGTCATGAAATGGAGATTTTTTCCATGTGGTGTCATTTTCTTCTCGACTGATTTTGTATTCCTAATTTTTAAGGTCTTTTGTGAAATAAATTTCTAGATGCAAGAAGGTTTTGAACCCATTTTTGGTCCTAAACTAAGATTTCGCTTTCTCAGAACAACATGTTGACGTAGTATAATAGCAACCAAAGCTATCTTCTGAGCTCATTGGTTTCGGTATTTTGTCCATATTTAGGTTTTGGGTTTCCAGGGAGGAAATCGTTATATCTTCATTATACGGCGAATGACTCCACTAAAGATTCTGTTCTTTGACTTTGTTTTATTGCTTTTCTTTATGAATTCAAGACTTAATTTAAACCCTAAATTGTTAAACTTATTTGTTACAATAGCATATTTCTTTGATTCAATAAGGTTGAAGAAAACTTCGGACTCGCTCCGTCGCTCCGGTTACGTTGAATTCAGGAACCATCGGCTGTTCCATATGAAGATATTTTTTGTATTACGACTTGTCAGCATTTGGGAAAATACACCCCATTAAATTTTGAGAACCGTTCCATCAGCTTTACCATTTTGTTCCAAATTCGTTTTCTTTTTAAATTAATCGTTATAAATAAATGAGTGAAGAATTTTCACGGAGTGAACTCAATCTGAAAATGTCGCAGTTTCTCATACATTTGACTGAATATTGGTAAAGAGCGGCTCATCGTTTAGATAAAATAAATAACGTATAGTCGATAAAAAAAATAATAATAATAACCAGTGTAAATGCATTACTCATCTCTGATTTACTTACGTGATCGCGCAAGAGAGTCCATGCAATATTCATGGCACGCTGCATTACGTAGAACTCGGAATTTATCTCTAATGAGTTATGGGCTCAATTAATTTCTGCGTATGCCTCCTACAATGCCGTCCGAAGTTTGTTTTTGTTTCGATAAATCACTCAACGGGGCGAAATTATTGCAGAAACGCTCGGTGTATCGGAGTACCCAGAGTGTAGTATTAAAACGGCGCAATCTGAATCGCCGTGAGAACCGCGGAATTTTTATTAACCGATTACCCTTTTAGATCGGTAATTACGATTTATGCAACGCGAACGCCTCGCGCCGCATTTTCTCCTTCATTTCGTTTGCCTTCTTTCCATCCATCCGCGGACCGACGAGATGCCGCAGCACTTACGTAAAATAATTGAACGTGAAACAAATTACGTCAGCGCAATCTTATATACGAACGAGTAATGTTCAATAAATGCATGCAACACTAATAGAAAGAGAAATCTTCAATAATGAAACGTCAGTAGCTTCGTATTGCTTTCGGTTTCCAACTCAAATCATGCTTGTAGAGAGTATATCTTTCTGGTAAAAATTCTTCTGATGATGTACCACTAGTCACCTTGTACAATTAAGGTATGGGTTAACTCAGATCTATAGATGTATTTTTCAAATTATAACATTTTTGGAACTATAGTGAGACTAAAGTTCGAGCTTGTACGCCGTGGTCCATAGGAACTATCTTAGCTGACACATTCAGTGGATCTACGTTGACGAGAGTGAAGACTACACCTCGAAGTCTCGACAGCGACTGGGTGGAGAGCTGGCTGTTCACTGATGTATATATAACGGATGACTGTGGGCGTGTTGTAGAAGGGGCGGCCTCTAAATGGTTGGCCGGTGTTCGCCGCAGTTGTCGACGAAATGTTTCGTCAAAACAGTTTCTATGGACCACAGCCTAAAAGCCCGAACCTTAGCTTTACTATGGATTCTGGCCGTGAAAACATATGTTCTTATATCTTTGGAACTGTAATCATCATTCTTCTGACAAAGGCAAAAATGGGAAAACTGGATCAGCTGAGGGATATGAATACCATCAGTGGCGTAACGCACGATCTTAAGCCTCCTTAAGGTCTGCTGAGATGTGCTTTACGCCACTGAAAATTGTCAATGAGTTTCTGGAACTCAGGAAGGGTCATGGTCGTCTCCTGAGACTCTGAGAACACCTCTGATGATCTGATATTTAATGATTATATATTCAATTTTGGGAACCTCTTTAAAATGAACACTAATTATCATATCAACTCATAACGTGTACATAATCACAAAATTAAGACAAAACTATCACACTGACGAAAGAAGGTCACTCCATATCCTGCTCATCTGATGTTTTATCCTACTTTCGCCAAAGAAAGGAGTATAAAATTTCATTATGTAGATCAGCTTCCGGTGTACATTCCATTGAAGTTATCTCTATTTCTAATTGAAGTATAATGTTGTTTGTTGATATTGTTTTGTAAATGCTTAACTCCATAATATTTCAATTAAGTGACACTCCTCGTAGGTTTCCATGGTCCAAAATTTCATTAACTTTGGCAATGTTGATACAGAAATCCCGAAGCCATCTGAATTACGATTGCCAAAGTGAATTCTCCAGATTACATTGTGGCATTGCTTGAATACATAGTATACCGACATACATGTGACTGCAGAACGGCATAATCACGAACACATTGGACACAGGAATGCATTGTAGTGAAATGGGTCTTATCTTTACGACTTCTCGCGACTGCGTGTTCTGGTTGGGTTCGGCTACGCATTACCACTTATCATCTTGCTCAACAGACTGGTGGGACGTTTAAATCGTGCCATTACAACCATATTCCAAGATAAGGATCGCCATTTTGGATCGTGGTCGAAAATATTTTTCTTGGACAACAATTTTGGAGCTATTTGCTTCCATATACAAATCTTCGATTAGGAAACAATGTAAAGCGTCGAAAGATCGAAATACACATTTTGCAAAAGTTAACTCTAAATAGAAAGTAGCCACAATTATTTGCCAGCTTAAAAATTTCAACAAATGCTCCTCTGACCTTTTTCTACAAGAATTCGTAACCAAAAAAAAAATTTTGGACAATAAAATCTCTTGGCTATTAGATCTTCTTCAGCGATATAGCCATATGACAGCTTATTGTTCAAAGTGATTTTGGTCCGTTATCAAATTGAAAATTTTATTCTGAAAAGCAGTTTGCAACTGATCTCCGTTGCATGAAAACGGATCTTTACTTGAGCACTGTAGGTATTGAATTTCTGGCACTTATGTACATGTTGCTTGATACATCGAACGTTCTCGTAACGATATTTATATTATTTAGTAAAGTGCGGGCACCCTGATTAATAATAGCACCACTGCGGCGTGTTCCTATTAATGGAGCACGACGTGGAACATGATGTGTATAAAACCTGCTTCTCAGGCGGAAAATCCATTACGCATGTGTAACCATTATACTTCACGATTTATATATCGGCAGGGATGTTTATTATCTAGACAGATGCAAATCGAAACGCTGCCCAACACAAGTCTCCAACAATTTATGATCCGCAATTGCCACGAGTAAACTTTCTTTTAATTTTAATGATTAAATTGAAGTATCGCGATCTCGTAGTTTAAAATAAATTACTTATGTAATGGAATAGTGGACAATTTATTTAGAAAGTTTATTTAATTTTGTTTAGATAGTTTTGGCGTATGATGTATTTATTTGAATAAATCTTAAAATTAATAGAGTTGTCTCACTCTTTAACAAAGAAAACCCAATAAATTCCAAACCATTCAAAATAATAGGCTTTGGGACCATTTTGAGTATAGAGTGTTTCTTAAATAAGCTCTGCAGGGCGTCAACTAGATGTAATCAATTGCATAGTGACTAAAGCGGCATGATTCAGGGACAATAAGAATTATAAAGGAACATCTTGCTTACTGAAGTCGGTCCTGCACGTAATAACGTGAGTAGGTGTAGTGCAACCAATAACGTTTACTTTTCAACGAGAAACTGTTCCGGGAACAACATCACACACATAAAGAGACCATCCAATCCTCCTCCAACCTCCAGACCTATTTTATTATTTCAAACTATATGTTGACCCTCGGTTTGCTGGACTAAATCGACAAAAGTAACAGAAATCGGAAATATGAAACATATCTTCTTATAATCTTGTGGAACTTCAATTTAACTCATCAAAGGTAGCTGGGGTAGCCCGACCGACATGACGGTCCCTTCCGTGGGTAAACGGGCGGGCAACCGTTTAAAGTGTCGTGGAGGTTTACGCTGCCGGCACTATCCAGGCGCTGGGACTGGGGCTGGGGTTCTAATTACCTTCGGTTCTATTCCGGTGTCCCATAACTGGCTGCCATTTGAGGTGACTCACTCCCGTTTACTCATTAAACAAACATACTGCAACCGATTCCACTCTACGTGGGTAGAGGCTGGGATCTCAGATCAGGTGTGGTGGAGGATCCCTGAAAGCGGCCTCTACTATCGCTCATCACAGGTTGCTGAGGTAGCTTGGCCGACATGAGTGCCAGAGGACTCCCAATGCCCAAGGGTTACAAGTAACGTTAACTGGGAGGAATCTAAACATCCGACACATGACATAAATTGATAGTAGGTACTAGAAGTCTGGAGCAGCCCCAGGCAGATACACCTTCGGCAATGGTTGAGCCCGTATGCTAGGGAGGAGGAAAGGTTGCCTCGTTGAGTGATCTGCGTATCTCTCGCGTTCGAAGTCTGGTAGGGATCAGATTGGTTTTGCCCGCACTAGAGGGTGGTTAGGTTAGGTTAGGTTGTTAAACCTTCGGAAGAAAGATTATGTTGGTTTCGGTCTTCCACATGCTGATTGGCCGTATCCCAAACTTCGCACCCTTGGGGGCCTTGGTAAGAAATGTAGTGATCACCACGCTAATGAAAATATGTCGAAACTGGGTAACTCCTAGGTAAAGGCAATGAACCGGGATATACTCTATTAAATACCCAAGGACATTTGTCAAAGTCACAGATTCATCCAGCAACAACATATTGTTCTAGACGTCCTGTATATGTTGTATACGAGGTATGTATATACATCGATAACTTAATTATAAGAAAGTCCATAAAAGTAATGTTAACAAACAAATCTCTTTATGACACTTGATTAAAACACCTTATTACCCGATACGTGTTTGCGACACTGGTTGCCGAAGAAATAAAACTCCCTTCTTTACCGGTTGAATGCGGAACGACCAGCTGCAGGCAAACTTAAATAAACTCCTTGCGATTTAACAATTTAACCATTAAATTTTAATGTTTATTAATGACAAATTTGAACGGAAATTTATGTACAAACCGTACGCATGCCTTAACGAGTACGTAACAAATAGGATACCTCTTTAAATACGTGATACATGTAGGTAGTTGATGTGTAATATACGAGGTACAAGCCAAAATTTAAAAACAAATCAATCAGACTTTAGGTAAGTAGGTCTTTTGTGCTACTAATACTAATATGGTAACAAATTCAGGCATGTGGAATGTAATTTATGCGTGCCCCTTGAGATTAATCGCAAAATTGGATTGGAATATGTTTGCGCACATACTGACAGATCCGCACCAGCATTTTCTGGAATATTCGAGACTGCTAGAGAATAATGTGGAGATTCGAAGCAGACAATTAGTGAGTGAAGGCAACTCACCACTATTTAGGTGGTTTGCCTTCTTTGGGTTTAGGGTTTCGACAACAACAAATAATAAATTCAATATGAATTTGAAATTTTAATATTGAAACGTGATAAAAGAACAAAAATGTCAATTTTTGGGATATTTTGGTTATAACAATAGTTTGATGGAGAACGTTTCGGATTACTGTAACATGGAATGAATCGGAAAGTATGGCAACGGAAGGGAATGGAATGGAACAGGAAACATGCCATGTGCGGGTCGTGCGTCTTCGTAAAAATTACATTTACTAGTAGAGGGGGTGCAGAACTATGGATAAATTCGCTTGACAATTCAACGGGAACGTAAGTTCCCAAAACGTCCTAAGGAGGAGAGGTTTTAGTCGGTAGGTCCGAGGACAACTTCGTGAAGGATCTGACACTACCCAGCTGGGTTTTTCTATTACTTATATGTATATGTGATCAAAACCATAAAAATCAACAAAAAAAAAGCAGGAAGAACCTAAATCAACCTATCCCACCTTAACCCAACCTGCGCATTTTCTATAAGGATCCACCTAATTGATTATTGTAACGGTGCGTACCACTAGGTAATGATCACACCTTATATACAACAACCTTATTTTATTAATGCGTATGAACGAAACCAGTTGTCCCACGTCGTTTCGTACTTATTTTAATCTTCTATTTTTATTTGCACAGGATACATTGATTATTTGAAATTAACGCGTTAATACACATAATTAAACATTCATATTTGTATCAGTTTAATGTAAAACACTGTTGTTGCAAATAACACATAGCCAATGAAGCAAAAATATGAGTAGTCTATTAATGAATAATTAGTTTAAATGTATCAGTCATCCAACCTAAATAAATAGTCAATTCAATTGGCTTTAGTTTAAGAGCAGATTAGTAGTTTAACACTTGAATAATAGAATTTTTTGAAGATTAAACATTCAAAATTGTTTTGGCTACCTAAACTTTAAAATTATGTAACATTAATTTTTAATTCAATTCGGTACAATTTGTGTTTTGAGAGAAAAGTTCAAAAAAGGGAGGCAGTTATATAAAAATATTTGGTAATTGTCTATTTAATGACTCCATTAGTTAAGGTTGCAGGGGGTCATAGAGTAAGATATCCTAGACAAGAATCCGAAGGAATTAGCCGTCGGACACCCCCATCAGGAAAATTATTAAGGGTTGAAATTTGAAAATTTGGTAGTTGTACGATTTTACACAAACCGCTCCAATTCGATTCAAATTTTAGTATATTGTAGCATTCGAAGTTCCGAGCAAGAATATATACATATGTTGGGCGCGGAAACCACCCCTTTCACATAGCTTTTTCACTTTAAAAATTCAAATTACTAAGAACATGATCAATTGTTTTAAAAATTGAGTGCTTAGCGAAGGAAAAAAGAGGGTAAAGGAACTTAGATGGGTGGAGGTGCTGGAGGAGGTACGGTGGCAGAGATTTAGGGTTGGGGGCTGTTAGGGGTGGATTAAGTGTAATTAATAGAGTAAAAGTTTGCGATGACACCGACATGCGGGGATTGTTGTGGGGGTGGTAGTCAAAGAATGCATAAATTGGAATAGATTAGGGTAGAGGGTGTGTGTAAATGTGCATACAATCAACCCTTATCCTAACCTTTTCCAATCCTTGTATTCTTGAAAAAAATTAGGGATGTTGTTGTCAAGGGCATCTTACTGTACAACCCCCTGCAACCTCCACCCCCTACCTCAATGGGGTCAATAAGTAGACAATTATCAACGGATTGTCAGAGCCTTATCTACAACGGTGAAAGAACTTAGCCTTCACGCAGAATAGAAATAATTTTGTTCCTGGAATAATCGAACGCACCCCCCTCCCCAGGATCTAAGTCTCTGTATTTTTTGGATATTCGATCTTTGATTACTGATAAGTATATGCTAAGAGGAGGAAACCCACCATCTACATCCTTATCGAAAATTCGTTTCTGGATTTTTAACAAACATGTATTATTACTATTATTATTTATAGAACAAAGTGCTTTAGTATTTATTAAGACCCTGCTCTTCATTTTCAATTTTCTCATAATATTCTACAGAAAAATACTTGCCTCGCCATCATACTTAGCCACAGTAACTACTTTAACCTTTAAAAAAACGTCAATTTTGCACGACTGGTGCTGTCATTTCAATCTTGTGGTTGCCTCGTTGCCTCTTATTAGTGAGTAGTAAATTATATCGCACTTTATTTTTAGTCGATTCACGAGCAATTATGTTAGAAAATGCTCGCGGTAAATACATAATGGAACCCACAGTATGTCGACGTACCTAACCTGGAAATATTACCAACTTCCATTCTATAAGTCGTCATTTTAACACTGGAAAAGTAGAGGACAGTGCTCTGAACCGTTCAAAACTGAGCACTTGGAAGTGCCTTGGAATCACTAAAGTCCAATGCTTCTCTGACAGCACCCTATTAACTTTCAGATAATCAATGACCATAACAGTCTTTCGTAAACTTCATTAGTTTAACTGTATTTGAACTTTTACGTCCTCGTCAGCGTGCCATGGGCAGTTCGAGATAATACCACCCCAACAGAGCAAATTGGCGCAAACGGTATTTATTTTGATATCTGTGGTGGTTTATTGATCTAACTTGTTTAATAACAATCTACATCTCCTGTTGATCGATATTCTGCTAGAACTACCTAAGACGCGCTGATGAAGACAAACATGTTGGTAGTTTCAACACAATTAATATTCCACTATTGGTCTCAATTTGAGAATAATGATACTATACAGCATCTGCATGTATTTTCATAAACTATTACTCTTAGACTAGGAAAGAGAGGGGACACGTAACTCCTATGCCGACTGTACGTCGAAAATTGACGCAATATTTTGGTACCGGCTCCATTTACTGATCCCAAACAGTGCGTTGACAGCGTTGTGTAAAAGTGTCAATATAATTAAATAGTGTAGTTAGGTTTTAGTGGATTTTTGTTTAAAACAATACTGATTTGTTCTTCTTACGGCTGTAAAAGCCGCAGTGAAAGAAATGAACCAGAAATCACATTTCACAAGTAAAAAAAATTTCACGTAGTAAAAGGTTAAGCAAAGAAAATCGTGTTTAATTTGTTTATTGTTTACATACTACTTAAAATATGTTATGATTTACGTACAATAATCATTAATATCATCATATTTTTTTTGTTGGAATGGTTTACTGATAGTGTAAGAAACAATAAATACTTTCAAAGTTATAAGATGCATGCGTTTACCACAGTATTACCATAGGCGGCGTCACTTTTAGTTATAAAAATCTAAAAAAGTAACATTAATTAATTAATAAAATTCCTCTTGATGTTTATTAGTTCCGCCATATCATGTTAATTAACGTTAATAAAATAATTCTTTGCATTTAATTTCATTGAACATGTATTCTCTTTGACATAAAATAAATAATATTTTCTTAGTAACGTAAGACGCAAAAAAACAGTTCTTAATAATTGTTTACGTTGTCAAATAAACAATTGATACTTTGTATGGAATGATAATTGTACGAATAATGGTAACAAAACAAACTCCCTCTTAACATTTTATGTTGCGATACTGAGCGCTGTCTCGCGATCCCAATTGTCCTCAATTTGCAGTCGACTATTACCTGTCCCTTCTCTTTCCTAGTCTAAGCTATTGCTAAATATTTATATATATAAGGTACCTGCATATTATTAAAATAAATTAATTAAGATTAATCTCTGTCGTTAAATTATGTATGTGTCACTTATTTCTGTTAAGTCGACTGTAATATATGTATGTAAATGTAATTAAAAAAAAAAAATTCAATCAAAAAACTCACCGTCCATCACGAAATTTAAACACCAATATCACTCTAATATATGGTAAGTATATTAACAAAATTCATCTGCACTTTTGTTCATCACTAATAACACTTAACACTTAGTACGTAGGTATTGGCATCATAAATATTTTGACACTCGACCAGCAGTTCACGTGAACAACTAAACATATATAACGTTTCTGAAAACAAAATGTGGCTTGTCTGTAGTGCCCTTGGTTTTTACATTCTTTCGTAGAATAACAGTTTACGGGAAGATAAGTTTAGTTATTGACCTTTTTTTTGTTTCAATAACAACGTTTATATCAGTTGGATAGTTATCGCGACTGTGAAGGAGATCAGTTAGTCACAGTAAAGTCGATTGTCTGTCTAAAGAATTGTAAAAAATAAAAATCAATATGGTTTTATTTTTTTTAAAAAAGTGATTTAGAAAATTGATGATAAGTACGTCCCCGTTATATTCTGCTAATTATATTATATTTACTAATGTATTATACTATTTTCAATTACCACAGTTGAATTGCACCATCATTTCTCCTAAACATGAAAAACATCTGCAAACGTTACCATCATTAAAGAAGGCCACAGTGCTAATTTGCGGCGCAATACACCGGGGTCCTGATATAATAGCCAAATGAGTTTATCGTAAAAAGATTTTTTTTGATCGCGGATTCTTGTAGAGGAAGGCCAAAGGAGCATTTGTTGAAACTTTTGAGCTGACAAATAATTCTTGCTATTTTTTATTTAGCGTTAAATTTTGCAAAACGTGTATTTCGATCTTTCGCCGATTACGTAGCCCAAACCGTGGTAGATACGAAAAAAGTATAAAGGCTTTTTTGTAAATAATTGGATTTTATATAACATAAATTTGGGGAAGCACCCCTAAATCTTTTACAGGTAAGAAAAAACAGCACTACAAGAGCACTTAAGCGGTACATTACACGTTGAAGCGCGTCTTTGAAACGCTGTATTTTTTTACCTATAAAAGGTAGATAGTTGCTGTCCCGGACATTTTTGTAGAAAATTTACTTATCTATAAAAAGGTCTATATACTTTTTTTATATCTATTACGATTTTAGCTACGGAAGCGCCGAAAGGTCAAACAACACGTTCTGCAAAACTTAATGTTAAATTAAAATTAATAACAATTATTTGCCAATGCTAAAAATTTTCACAAATGCTCTTCTGATCTTCCTCAACAAGAATCCGCGATCAAATAAAATTTTTGCACGTTAAATACCTCGGCCATAAGATGAAAACAGTTCGTTATACAAGGACTCCCTTACATGACGTTTCTCGTTAGCACTCTTGCCTTCAATAACGATGGTAACGCTGCAACTCGGTCATAAGTAGATACCCACTTAGTTCACACCACGAACATAGCGACCCATTTTAAATTTGTTCAGTTTGTGTTATAAAATTTTACAATTTCAAACACTAAATAACTGCACTTTATCACATTCAGTAATACGACTAATCACAATTCAAGTCCATGCGTGACGATTAAACACTTAAGATTTGTGCAGACTTCTATAGTCCTTATTCAGAGGAGTGCTCCTGATGATGGCGCCGTTCGCGATGACGAAACTTTGATAACAAAAAGCCTTAGTAAACGATGCTCAAAAAGCATTACTTAAATCCAAAAGAATTAAGCATAAACTCAAGAAACTAGTATGTGGAAATAAAAGCTTTACAACTTTTAAGAGGAAAAATGAATGACTCTAGATTCATCTCCGAGGTCACAATTAAAGTTTATTCAGAGGTCAAATTGGTTTTTCTTTTATGGTAAAATTTGCTGAAAAGTAGAACTTTACGCGCTTTCAGAATATGAAGTCAAAAATAGGCGTGTCCGTTAAAAAAACAGTTTTACCCTCAAAATAACTGAAATGAAATTGGATTTCAAGATGTCAGTTAAGATCTTCATGCGATTATTCAAACTTTCGTCGATTAAGACGTTCCCATGGGAATTATTTAAGTGATTCGTTTAAAATTATAACCTTAAATACTTAAATTAACAGGAACTTTCATAAAGAAAAATTAATTTAACTTTCAAATGACCTCAAAATTTAGCTTCAAAGTCTTCAAGTAGGCCACAATCCTATTAATATTAACTACAATATTTCGCTTTTCTTTAACAAAAAATGATGTTGCCCAGTAATTTATCGATCGCAATTTTAATTTAATGATCGTTTTCTTCATCATTATCTTAACCAATGTCAAGAATATTTTATTTCAATGTGCGTGCTGCGTACACTCACCCTTAATTTTTACGCAACGAGCGCAATTCTTACTTCGAGAATGCCGTTAGGAGTGCCACCAGCCGTTATATTTGCGCAAATTAACTGGCCGTGTTATTGAATTATAATTAATTTCCCATCCAATTAACCGCTGATGCAAATTAGATGTGCGTACGGACAGGACGGCACTAAGCGATTACATGCTGATTTTAATCAAACTTTTATGTTAGATGCAATTACTGCTTCTTTGTTCTTCTAAACATAACACCAGTTCCTACTTTAAGCGAATAATTACCTATGGGTGTATGTGATAGTGCTAATGATTAAACCTATAACAACATGAATCGGGTTGAGTATCAAGCCATAAATGTAATAATAACAAATTTGTGAGACGGTTTAATCTCGTTTGTAAATAAACTTTCGTTCATTTTTATTTGAAATTCAATTACTGAAACTCCATTGAAATTGGTTGCAGTTGCAGCTAAGTATATTGTAGTATTCGTGGGTTTATTAAATTTTATTTACAAGACTAAAGTACAGGAACACAATTTATATATATACTTATTTAATAATAACTACTTAAAAACACTATTAATTAATACAGAACTTAGCTTACTATTTATTTACAACACTCACTTATATGCGCGACTCTATTTATTTGTCTTTTCACTTCTAACACTGTCGATTTATTTCGGATGTTACCACTGTCACGGTCAATTTGTTACTGACTATTCGGCGAACGTCTCTTTCACTTTTAAAGCATCATGGAATAATCCAGAAACGTCTCGAAGTTTGTTTACATTGTTTACGTTTTCAGCGAACCGCTTAATTACTTTCCTGGAAGGCAGGTACGGAACACACGTACTGATTGGACGCACACTGCCGACACCGGCCTTGGATAGTCGAGCCGGCCAGCAACGCATACAAGCGTACCCGGTCGCACAAAAACACGCTCGCGCTCGCTACAATATGTATTAGATTTTCAAATTAAAACCATTAAATGCAAATGATTACCTAACTCGTTCTCTACTTTTTTGAAGAAGAGTTACAATTATACTTAATGAGTATTAATAACGACTTCTGTATCAAAATCCTACCATATTATTTGGGGAAGCGTCAGATATGTCTGGAAACTGCGAGACCACGAGCTTTGATGAATACGGGATACGCAGTCCACGATTATACGTCGCGTTTCCTTGCCTCACCGTTACCTTCTATATCTATCTGCTTTTGATTCAAATATAAAGTAAAAATTAGGTTAGGTTATTCCTTGCAGATCAAAGCTTATAATGAATTAAAATTTGAAGAAAGAAAACAGGGAAAGAGTTTCCCACAATTTAAGCTCGGCGGTTAAGTAAAAAAAAAAAGAGAAAATGACCTCCGGTAAGCTCGATAATAAAATCAATTATAGTAATTAGTTAGTCAAATTTCTTAAAAGGATTCCAAAAGAAAATAAGGTATAAAAAAGTCAAAATTCTGGAGTATGGGGTCCAATAATCACGTTATCACTCAGGCACTTTTGTCCAGGTACTAAAATTTACATAATAATTTTCTTTAAAAAATCCAATAAAGATCCACCCCAAAATTTAGACATACAACCTGCAAGATAAAATGTAATCTAAAGTAAAAAATTTCCAAAGTAATACTAGACATTAATAATGTCCAAAATCAAACCAATCGAACCAAAAAGCACAAGGATCATAAATGCGTCAAGTTTTGAAACAATATAGACAAAATTCTCAAAATCCAGGGCGTTGGTCAGGACAAAAGACGTGGGTTCAGTACGTTCAATATAAACTTGGGCGAAGCCCAGGCGTATACCGGGTGTCCCATTTTAAGCTTCCCGCGCACATATTTAAAAAGAAACCATTGTAGGAAAGAATCTTTAAACAGAAATTGTAGGATACCGAGGGACATATCCAATGGTGATCAGATCAACTCCAAGCTCATGTCCAGTTGTAAAATTTTCTCGTCTTTCCATTTCCGGGGACAAAAATATAGATTTCCTCTTGATAAACAAAATTTGAACTTGAAGTTGCTATGAAGGCTATTTTTAAGGTCATAGTCAGTTTCACCATTAGATGTGATACAAGAAATCCTACTTCTATTTAAAAAATATTATCAGGACTTCGAAATGCGACACCCGGTATTTTTAAGGTCCAATAACTGTTAACCTGTAGTGGTAGAATATGGAGATGGAACGAATACCTGCAGAAACGAGATATTCCGTTGATTTGAAACTGCGATAACTCAATAGTAAGTAAGTGCAAAGATTCACAGTTAGTTCGCACACCTACTTATGCGTTGACCGAGAGGGTAATAATCGCTTCGCGTCTCGAGCGGCGATAATTACCCTCTTTTAGTAGCTGTCGTTGTTAGCATGTAAATGTCGTCGCATTTCTCGGGAAATTCGTGATTATTGCCGACCCGACCGACTCAACGCAAACGCGCAAACGAAAGTGGATGTGTTTGCACTCGCCTGTCACGCGGTTCACGATCTCGCAACGCGGCAGTAAATCAAACGTCCGCGACTACCGGGGTCGCGCAGTACGATACGTTGATGATTATACGACAAACGTTACGCTTCTGACAGCCTGAATATGCATGAGGGATGCGGATGAATTTGCATATAATGACGGAAACGATAGGGAGGAGATTCGCAAAATCTACCTATGACACAAAACATACACAGACCAATAAACAAAGTAAGGCGTAATTTGCAACAGTGACTCTAAATCTGGTCTTAGGTTTGCGTCTCACAAAACTCATTTTTTTATGTTGAAGTTTAGATTAGGTTAGGTTAGGTTACTGTTGTTTTCAGGCTTTACCGGCCGGCGTTGTATTTAGATAGGAGAAGGAGGAAGACGTCGACCACGGCACAACAGCCCGGAAAGTGTAGATATATCTAAATAGGTTAGGTTAGGTTAGGTTGGGCTAGGTAAGTTTTAGAATTCTAGTGCATGTCGCATTGAGGCAATGTTTAGATTAGATAAGGAAATGAAGAAGCTCTTGAGTAACAGAAACTTGAGCTTAGAATTGAGAGTACGGATGGCAAAATGTTACGTCTTCCCTGTGCTATTATATGGAGCAGAAGGATGGACATTGAACAAGTCGCAATGTAAGAGGATAGAGGCTTTCGAAATGTGGGTTTACAGGCGTATTCTCAGGGTATCGTGGACGGAACGAGTGAGCAATGATAGAATCCTGGAACAACTAAACAAGACCGCCGAAATAATGCTCACTATAAAAAAGAGAAAATTGGAATACCTGGGCCACATTATGCGCAATGATAAATACCAACTTCTTCAGAATGTCATACAAGGTAAAATAGTTGGCAATCGTAGCAGGGGCCGCCGAAGAACTTCATGGCTCAAAAACCTCCGGGAATGGTTTGGAATGAACAGCAAGGAGCTGTTTCGCGCTGCAGTTAACAAGGTCAGAATTGCAATGATGATCGCCAACCTTCGATAGAAGACGGCACATAAAGAAGAAGAAGGAAATGCTAGAAAGGCTTGTTACGACTCCAGATATTCAGTTGCATGGGTATTCCCCTATTAATAATCTCCTGTACTCCCTAAAAGGAAAGTATTCCAGGGGTGTGCACTGCTGCACAGCTGGGCAGTAGTTTTCTGTTTGGGTGAAATGCCATCCGGAGCAATAGCAAACTATACGGATGTATTTCTCCACAGAAACGACAGAGGGCGTTAAATATTACCCCTATCCTGTTCCTGTTGTGTTATAATTGCTCTTGGCCAGAAAGAATTCGTATCAAAGTTTTGCGTCTTTTCCTGTTAAGGCTGAAGAGTTGATTATCCCACTATCTACAATTCTTGGAAGAAATGCATCCTTGGATCCTTTAGGCTGGCTGCATTCCAGACTACTGATTGTCGATGCTGGCAAAGATGCTTCCAAAGGATTTTGGGGTAAAAGAGCGGTTTTGACACCAGTTTTGCCAAGGTTGCTCGAAATTTTGTTTCCGTTTTCGCCACTATGACTAAGAAACCAAAGCAGTACGACCAGGGCCCTAGAACCAGACTATTAAGAGCTATCTGGGGCCTTGCTGAATACCCTTTTGGAGCATTAAGAGCACTTTTGCTGACAGTGCAGATGTATTTTAAAATTAAGTAAGTGTAGCTTCTTAGCTCTCAGTTTGTGTGACTGATTCCGCAATTGGAGCGGAAATGGGGAAAGGTGCGAGCTATTCTTTAATTTTACTAAAATGCGATTCTTTGCAGTAGGATACATACGTGATCCAAAAGGTTGCTCAATTTCGGCTTATTTTGTTCTACGTGGTGACCCCGGCCTTGCGACCTATTCACTGTAGCCTTCATGTGAGCAAAATTGATATCCAAAATCAACCACCACTGGCTTCTTCTGGAAGATTTGCGAGATCCCCGGAATTCTGTTATGGGAACAGGACCTATTTTCACCTCCAGAAGATTCAACCGACTTGATAACTAAACGGTTAAGCGGTTCATCCACCTAGGTAACTCTGCACTTCTCCTCCTCTCCTCCAGTATTCGGCACCAATCTTCATTACTACGAATCCTACCTTTAGGTGGCCGAGTAGACAGGGAAGAGTGCTCCAGGCAGGTGTCGCCTAAGTCTTCCATCGCTCCAGTTTATATCTTTGGTCAGATGTTTGTAGTTTAGTATCTCTTTTCAGCTTAGGTTTCTTCCAACCCATGGTGCTGTTCAACTACTAGAACTAACAAAATCCGAACTAGAAATTCACCAGACAATCTGGGAAATTAGTGACTCTGAAAGCGTGGCCCAGCACTTCCAACACCCGTTGGCTATTGATCGACTGTCACCATCGGCTGAAGAGGACCGAAATTAATGGTCCAAAAACGGCCGGAGGGGGTTTTAGTCGATTAAACTTTCCTCGGGAATCCGACACTACCCAGTCGACTGGGTGTCTTTTGAAGATTCCCCCTTTTCCACGAAAAAAAGAAAACTGTCACGATTGTCCGATACTCCAGCTTCTGTAAAACATAGTCGTAGTGGTCGCTGAAGATACTGGAACATGGTCAACATAGTACGACTACACCTCAAACGCTTTCCTCGAAAACAACTTTGGGGGCTTTACTGGGATAGAGGTGCCGTTAAGCTAGAAATCCGATAACCGAAATGCGCTTCCTAATTTCACAGGCCTTTGCACCCGTTCAGTAAAATCGGTTACAGATAGCCCTAGTTTTATGGGCTTTTATTAAAAAATACATGGTTTCTTGATACCCAGTTCGTTAAATGCGATGCATTGGAACGGGGCGTCCATCTTAGAGGCCCAAGAACCTGAACCACTAACTAATAGGCAAAAAATTAATTCCTTGATGGTGTCTTGATGAAGGCGTTAAGGCCGTCGTCGGTTGAAGTTGCTTCTTAACGTTTCGCTAGCTTCGAGCGAGCTTCTTCAGAGGTCCTTCTATCATGGATGCTGCATGTAGACTGCAGTTTCGCTCTCCAACCGAAGACGGCTTTTGGACCCGAATCAGGACATTGTGAAGATAATATGTGGACCCCCGACTAATTTTTGCGGGGGGCCTTAAGATTTTGCGTTACACCACTGGTTATCATTCGGTCCAAACTTCCGGTTTTTTTGGTACACGATTAACAATGAGATTATATCACAGAATATTGAACATGGGTGCACCGCTTTGGTTGATAACCATGTTCAGTAGCAGTCGTATGTCTCTTGAGCGTGTGGAACTTTCAGACGCTTCCACGTATGGTACCCACGCGTGCATCCTTGCATCCCGGGCTCTCGTAATTTACGAGATAAACGGTTAATGTGTTTCGAAATGGCAGCCGGCAAACGCAACAGTTACGGCAGTCGAGTGGTCGTGCGATACTTTTGTCCGAAGCTGCGGCAGCATCGGCGTCCGCTGCGGCATCGCATTTGCATGTACATAACCCCCCGGAGACCACCTCCCCCCCCTGTTCGCCCGCTATAACCCACGAGGTCACTGCCAAATGCCTTTCGTTCTACGACTCCCACGAACGCGTACAAATACACAATCCCTCTTTCAAATACAAAACACATACACACATTCGCATCCGTCTATCTCTAGGCTTACCCATGAGTAGTAGGATTGTATATCGTTCGATTCAATGCCTCTACTCTATGTAAATTTGCGTCGGGAATAATGGACAGCAAGTGACATAATTAAAACGTTAGCGTCTGCATTCATACATACGTATGAATGTCTATACGCGCATACTTATACATGTAAAATTGCTTTTGTATCAGTGAGATAAATATCGACAAGTTATTCTTCCGATTAAGGGCTGTCATGTCGAACCGGTATGTCAGGATTTATTGACTATTCTTATAACATCATTATCTTCGGAAGCTGCGTGCTACACGTCCTTGTCACAAATATGTAACGTGAGTTGATTGACTGACCACGTTGACGCATGCGTGAGAAAGTCATTATTAAGGGTGCCAATGCCATTAATAGTTTTTCTTTTTATTTCATGATATTTAACGATGACTTTCGTTGATTCAAAAGGTTTTTCTTTCATTCATGTTTCCTTAGATAAAATGGTACCTACGTAAGCGACATCCCAAAAAGAGTACAACTAGAAGCAGCGAAAGGTTCAGTACAGAGGACTAACAAACGCCTTAATTCTTCTTCTTCTTCTTCTCCATTCTCCTTATGCCTTTTCAGGCGTCGGAGTTTGGGTTGCTTTCAACCCATTTCTTCCATATTTTCCTGTCTTGCGCTATTCTTCTCATTTGTTCTTGTGTTTTTCCTCGATGTTTTCCCAGTTCTACTATTTGTTCTATCCATGTTCGTCTTGGTCTTCCTTTCTTCCTCTTCCTACTGGTTTTTGTTTCTAGTATTTTTCTAGTTATTCTTTCTGTGTCCATTCTCTCGATATGTCCATACCATTTCAATTGTTTCTTTTCTATTTTCTTAATTATTGTTTCTTGTTCTACCATTTCTCTTATTTCGTCATTTCGTACTCTATCCCATTTTGTTTTGCCTGCTATTTTACGTAGGTATTTCATTTCAATTGATTCTATTTTCTTTTGGTGTTCTTTTTGTATCGTCCAGTTTTCGCTTGCATATGTTATGGTTGGTACCGTTATTATGTTGTGAATTCGTATTTTTGTTTCTTTCTCTATGTCTTTATTACTTAGTATGGCTTTATTTATTGTATAATATATTCTTGTTCCCTTTCTTGCTCTGTTTGTTATTTCCGCGTCTATCTTTCCATCTTGTGTTATTATAGTTCCTAGATATTCATATACTTTTACTCTCTCTAGTTTATTTCCCTTACATTTTATCTCTCTTTCTGTTTTGATATTTTTGTTCTCGTTTATTATCATCATTTTACTTTTATCTATGTTTATTTCCATTTCCATCTTCTCTATTTCTTCTATCCATATGTTTACTAGTTTTTGCATTTTAATTTCTTTATCTGCTATTATAACTATATCATCTGCGTATAGTAGACAATTGATTTTAATTGGTGTTAGGTTTTTGTATCCTATTGTTGTTTCTAGGCCCTTTATTCTTTATTTGATGTTTTTCAGTATTTTGTCCATTACTATTATAAATAGTAAAGGACTCAGACTGTCTCCCTGTTTCAGTCCCTTTTTCATTTCAAAAACTTCCGATCTCCTGCCTGCTATTTCTATTTTTCCTTTTACTTTTCTATATATGCTTTCTATTGATTTTATGATCTGTTTTGGTACTCCTATTTGCTCTAGGCTCTCCCAAATGCTTTGTCTATTTACTGTACGCCTTAATCCAAATACTGTTATTGGCTATTTTCCAAAATGTTAGCCATATGGTATTGGTGACGCAACGTAAAGGAATACGAATGAAAGTGATTTCGAAGTACAATGAAAAATGGAAAGAATAGAAGAGAGTAGGAGAAAGTACTACGAAAGTTGAAAACCAGGAACAGGATTATATCTAAGGGTTGAAGGAGTAGTTAAACACACATTAGGGGTAAAAAATAGAAGTATTGAGTGATGGACGATGAAGACCTTGACTAATGGACTGTTGTTGGAAAATAGTTAAAAATTTTGGTATAGGTATTTAAGTTTCGGGAAATACAAAAATTAGGCCAAGCCGGAAAAAAAGTAGGACTGAAGCCTCTGGTATGCTCAAATAAATTATCAGAAAAATTTCCCCTCGTATAATCTTCAAAAACAAATTTATCAAATATAAACAAGAGACATGTCCAATCTTTCTTATCAATAGACTTATTGTGAAGCATTTTTTTAAATTTCTAATTTCTTTTTATTTTTCAACAAATTTCAAGGTGTTCAAATGTAAATATTATTAGAAATGTTTGATCCAAACGTATTATGAATTAAACGTAAGAAAAAAATAGTTTATTGCTCACAAATTTTTAAATTCCGAATTTACGGAAATACAGACCAGCTCTTGAGAATCAAAGTCTTTGGACTAAAAATTATTATAAATGAATAGGTAGGTACTCTAAAAGTCACATCGTTAAAGGTGTCATCTTTTACTTTAGGCATGACTTATCCCAAAAATAGTAATAAAAACATGAGGTAAAAGCATATTAAGCAATCAATAAAAAAAAAAATCAAATTTGCTGAAGAATAACAATAAAAATAATGAAAAACTTGAAACCTTAGCTGGAGAGTAGCCACATGTGAGACTGGGCGAGAGAATTAGAAAACCAAAGTAGAAATTCAAACTAAATTATGAGTTGACGAAAACAATTTTTTGCAGTAAAATGAAAAACTCATTTGATTTTATTTGTTTTGTCACTTCACCAAAACAAAAATACGGTTTAGATTTCCGATTTTTCTAACGTCTAAAGATCCATATCGAACTTTTGTTCCGGGAAACGTTAAAATTTGACCACTTTTCACCTCTTCGGCGCAACTCTTTTTCCTCATCAGGCGAAACGCTCCGATTTCGCTGGAGCGCAGCGGGGGTTACCTTGGGCGAGCCGGCAGGACGTTTGGCGGCTATCGACAGACGGACACGGGTTATTACCTCACCTGGCTGCTGATTTACAGGCACGTAAACAACGGCCAACGATTGCAGATAAATTTCAAGCACAATAAGCGTCCGTACGAGGCGCTGCAATACTCGAAACGAAATAAGAGACCGACCGACCCAACGGATACCTAACCACCGATTGCGGGTGCACCTCATGTACTTTGTTCATGGTACTAACACGTACTTCATAATAAAGCAACAACAACTAAAAACATATAACCTAAAACAATATAATTATTATAATAATCCTTCGAAATACGAATATTAATATGGCTCAACTTTCTTACACTGGGAGGGTTAATTACGTCTTAATAGGGGTTGCTATTTATGTTCTACTTGTGAAATAAGCGTACAAGGTGATCAATTCTGATTTCCAACACACTGTATGCGAAGAATTTGTATTAATTAATAATTCTGATTGTGTTCTAGAAATTTAAGGGCGATTTACTGGTCAGTATTGGGCTTTCGACATTAATTTAGACTATTTTTAAAAAGCCAATTAAAGATGATTTTGTTTCGAATTCTTGATAAAAGCAGATACTATTCTCCTATTTTTCACAAAATCATTTCCGTTGTAATAATATTCATAATTATTATATAAACTAAATTTGATAATAAAAGATTATACGTTTTTATTGTATTTTTTAATGTAAATAATTATAATTATTATTGCAACCAAAAATGATTTTGCGAGAAATAGGAAAGAAAAAGAACAAAATCACTTTTAATTAAGTTTCTAAAATAGTCTAAATTACTGTTAAAAGTTCTATATTCAATATTATAGCAGATTTAAATATAAAATAAAATTGTTATCCCTTGTACGCTTATTTCACAAAATATTGAGTGTGTACACTTTCTTCACTGTACGCTTTTTCACATATTCGTGTCTGTCTGTCTGTCTGTCTGTCACAGCTAATTTGCTCCAAATCTGTTCAACCAATTAAGTTGAAATTTGAAAGTGCCTACACATACGAATTTATGTTACCCAAACACGTACTTGTAATTTGTCATTTAGAAAATAGATGAAAATTGACCATTTCCCTGTTATCCACGAAACAATAGTCTAAAATTAGAAAAAAAAAATACAGAAAATAGTCCTCCAAATATGGACTGCTGGATAACCATATGGTCTTCAAATAACACATTGATAAATCTCCTAATTTTGTAGGTATATAAATCACCAAAATGCTTTCCATAAATTGCGGTTGAAGGAAGAACACTCAATACTAATTTAAAAAATAAAATAAGAAATGCTTGTATCACTCGGTCTTAGTAGGTACCTACACATATTCAAGAATATACCTATGAAAAGACAGAATTCAAAAATAAACAATATTAATATTCAGCTTCTTCTTCAACTTCTTCCTACATTTTGCTACCACACACACTTTTCTTATACCACAAAAAAATTTGGCCCCTATTTAAAGAAAAAAAAAACACGGTTGATAACATACTCATTGTACAAAAACCACCTCCTCACTTACCAAATTTTTATTATTCATTATAAATTTTTTACTCGTTTATTATTCCTGAAATTTTATTTAATAAAACTTCTTTGGCTCTGATAAACAGCCAATCCTTTTATGGGTTTGACTGGGTGCAAAAAAACTCCAACACTAGCGGTAGAGTTGGGTCAAAGCCATCCAGTAGAAATAAGCATGAAGAGGGGAAATAGCAGAGAAAATCTTTAGGACTGGAGATGTGAAGGGGAGAGCTGAAGGAGGGATGTTTGAAGAATGTTTACAGCAGTTGTCTGTAAAAATTTTAATTCTGTTAATCTATACTTCTAAGAAACTTAAATAACAATATAGTTATCTGCATTATCTAATCAAGTTTTTTCAACATCAACAACATTATAATTACGAGTTAAAAATTATTGTTGTAAGTTATTGATGTTAGTAAGTGTAGGTCTGATGATGATCAAAAATGACGCTCGAAACGTTGCACAATTGCAATTATTTTCATCCACAGTTGTCGGCTTTTATTGTTCTTATATTTAGGTTAAGTTACTATGTTCAGGATAGTACAACGAGCAGTAAACTGTATCAGTTCGTACAACATATGAGAGCTCCAACTTTGGTTGTACCCAGCGGAGATCCTTATTGCAGTTGTACCTACTCATGGTTAGCGACTGCATCTATCGTTGAAATCTCCCAGTAGTTATGACATATAAATTGCAACTTCTTCCTTTTGCAATCCTTTACACGGCGAACAACACTAAATGTTCCAGCAAAAATTTCATAAAGATCGTAAATAGTTGCAATAGTTAAAATTATAATAGGGGATGGCGTATAGTAAATATACACATTGAAATTACCTATATGAATCAATCAATAAAATATACAGATATCGATCAAATCACAGCAAGAAATTTCAAAGTCAACCATTCGATTTAAAGCAACGATTCCTAAAATTTTCAAAAATAAGGAATCTTAACTATACCTACATATACCCCTACCTAATAGGCTTTAGAATTTAGCTTAATTTGTTCTCTAACTGAGGATGATATTTTGCCTGTTGAAACCACTTTTAAGGTTAGGTTAGATTTCCTCATTTTTTGTGGATTATAAAAATTTTGTGTACAAATTTGGAAAGAGATTCTTGTTCTGGATTTTCTACAAACAGCATAAGGTAAGATTAGGTTATGGGTTGAGTTATAATAATTATAATTACAATAAATTAAAATCACGAGACGTCGTGTATCTTCGTGCTCCTCATGATCTGACGCACAGACTCATGTGTTCACGCAGTCGCTCTAGTCACCGGACAGACCTAAACGTGTTAGCGCGTTTCCCTCTCTCCATGCGTTTAGTACAGTTTAGTATACAATTGGTGGGGAAAGCAAATGTAAGTGGCAGCGGTAGTTCCGTTACGCTTACATCCGTTACGTTCACTGGATCTTACTCCCTACGCCTTATATTGATTCTTAAGGAGTAAACTCCAAAAAATTCTGTTACACCGACCACTTCATACCATAACCTCCTACCATAACTGCATGGTGGTGTTGCAAAGAACTTGTCAGTTGTCGAGACATTTAGGAAATTTTAACGATAAATTTTTGACAGGAGCATTAATTTATATATAAATATTTGTGTGCCTATCGTGTACGTATATATGTATATCTATGGAATGCACCATGACCGACTTTTTGCCTATATGAGAGACATTGCACTCATTGGGCACATAACTGAAAATATTTTTAAAATAAATTTTATAAAACGTTTAGAATACTTGGAATTAAATTACATGCAAAATGACTTTAGGCGAAAAAGACTAATCTGGTAAAGAGACCAGTTTATTTTTCGAGCAAATACTGATTGTTTCGTAGAAATTAAGCAATCAACTCGGCAAGAGTCATTAAACCAGTAAAAACTTTATTGAAAGCTTTTTTTCATAATTATGTTTATTCGCTAAGACGTAGCAATCAGATTAATGGAAAATTTCTTGTAATTATCTAAATCTCTGATTAGTAACATTAACTAAACTGTCGTAACTGTCGTTAGAATTAATTGCGACTTTTTTGTTGAAAAACAATTGAATAATTGTCATACTCGGTTGAGTGATAGACCGACAAATAAATACATACGTACAAGAAAAACGCCTCGGATAAACTTCAATCTAATTTAATTTTCTAAATTACTAAATAAAAACGTCCATTACATTTAATTAAGACCGCAATTAATAATAACATAATCTACAATCTGCCACTATTTAAAATTGCAATTAATAAAAAGTTTATAAACAATTATTTATTCATTTAGAGTTACTATAGTAGGTACTTAATATTGTGATACCATTTTTTCTCTGACTGTTTTACGGTGTTGAGTAAGAATAACTCATGTACCTAAGTACAACTGAAACCGAATGAAATATGACATTATAAAGATGGATAAAGCAGCAGTGGCGGCTCGTCAATGTGTTACTACTAATTTAAATTAGATAACGAACCATAGCTTATGCGGTAGTAGGTATGGGTTCATGTAAATGCACACGTCCGCGGCTATACTATATAACGTAGTAGAGTGAAATTTTTCAACCGAGACTTAACGACTAGATGCGCACCAGCAAACACCGCCCTAAGAAGGTAGGTACAATGTTGGAAGGGGAAAACACTCCAGCTACTTTCTTCAAGTACGCCTATGAAATATGCAGGTATCGGCATACAGATAGGGAAGTTGCACGTGATTGGCTGTCGGTTAAATAATACCGCACTTCGGTCTTCCTACATCTGACCGGATTTTCGGTTCAAAAATTTCACTCTACGTTAGTATAAATTTAAAAAATTCCTTGTCAACCGTTTCTTAATCTCATCTTAACATAAACAGTACATGGTCGCAGGATTAATTAAACACAACAATACAAGTGCTAATGATGTCATTATCGCGTTGGTACACATACACACAGAAGACAAATAAGACATTTTTGAAAATTTAGAAGCTCAAAAACACCATGAACGGCTCATATCCTCGCCCAACATATATATATATGTATTCTTGATGAGCATGACGAACTCTACAACGTAATTTTTTTTCAAGAAAATCGAAAGGGGTAAGTTATTGCACATAAGAAAGTGGTGATTGTGTCCAGCTTTACATCCCCTATTTGATATTAGTTCTAACCCTACTTTTGCCTCATTTATACGGACTGATGCCACAGTATTTCATTTTTTATTAAGATTATGATGCAAAATTAGCAGGAAATGAACGTTTCCCTTTTTTTTTTAAAGAATAGAAATGAGAGCACCCCCTTGTGTACTATACCAGCAGCCGCCACTGCGTAATAGGTTTTAGTTAACAGCAATAAATCATTGGAATGAAGGAGAAGTTCGTAACGATGGGAAAAACCGTACACGCAGCAACATCTAATGACTCTTATGCCTCTAATTACTCAGAAAAATCAGAAACGACTTACTTAGACAGATATGCACTTACGGACACATGTATGCAAGTAGTAAAGTGTAGAGAGTACTCACGAACACGGCCGGCCGTAAAATTGCAAGATAATTTCCGGTTTTATGTAATCGAATAAATGCAACTAACGTACAACAAAGGTTAACAATTAATAATAATAGCCAATTAATACACGTAAAATTCACGTAATCCTGAGCTAATTTGGAATGAAGCAAAACACTATAGTAAAAGTGGCAACTTAAGACGCGTGAGAATGAAAATTGGGTGAAGAGAAAAAATCCGGCAATTGATAATCTCTCAATGACTACAAATCTTGGGTATGTCAGGGAAGGAGGGGTTCTCCAGATCTCTCTTCCATGTAAGAAAGTGAAATTTGCTTTCGCGTCAAATTCAAAGGAATAACAACTCAAGATGTTAAACCCAATAACAAAGTCTACCTACCAAGCTTTGTAAACCTACTTAGGTAATTCTTGAAACTCATTATTATTAGTAATTTCAATAATTGATCTTCATTACTCACTAGCTCATTAATTTTCTTTCTATTTAAATGATAAAGTCTATTAAATATTTAATCCAGGAATTTATGCCTTCTATGAAGCCATTCAAGAATGTTGTAAGCACCAAAAAGGGGAGATCGTTGCATTGCTTATCTCTGATGACATAGGATATGAATTTGTTTGAATGGTGATAAGGGCAGGAATTTTTATTTATTTAGGTGGTTTTACTAAACTTTCTGCAAAATTTATCGAATTCTGATCTGAACACATACAACCCCACAGTTTATTCTAGAAAGTGAATAGACACAAAAGTTTATTTGAAGACACCCAAGTCCTGGATCAAACAATTAACTGTTACACCCGGCTTCAAAGAAAATCTATAGAAATCTTCAAACACAAAAATAATTTCAACAGAAAGGAAGAAGGTAGTAAGCTTAATATCTAGATACCAACGTTATAATCGTGAGGCAAGGCCTGCGTGCTTATTACGTAACCATCTATGCTGTGTCTGAGCCTACTATCATAGCGCGCAGGCCTTGCCTCACGATGGTAACGATACCAGCCGTAGCAAAAGCGCTTCCATTGGTTACTACTGTCCCCACCCTGCGAGCGAATGGAATAAATTACGAGACCGTCGGAGCGGTAGCTACACACGACAACACACAGCAGAATAGAGCACAACGAGATAGAACTCTACCCGCCGTCCACAACGCCTCTGAAGATTACGACCATAGACATCGGCGAAACGTTAGATAACAAACCAGCCTATAGACCACGGACACAAACAATAGTTTAAGTACACTATTAATAATTTGCTTGAATAAATGTCGAATTTCTTATTTCTGGTTTTGATGACTGCTACTCATGAACAACACTAAGAAAATCTGAATATATATAAAATAATATATATCTAATGTTTACGTAAACATATCAAATAGGGAGGGGAAGAGTAAAAGATTTCCACATATGTAGACAACTGAAATGTTTTGAAATTCACTAATAAAACCAGTATCTAGCAGTATACATATAAATACCGTACCTGTAAATTTTGTAGGGATTAATGAGGAGGAGAACTGGTGGAGGATTTCCACTGATGAGGCCTATTTATGAGACGTATGCTCCAGTACATTTCAATTACTTTCATTTCCCCTTTTTACTTCAAAAAAAAAATTTATTTTAAGCATCTACTCAAATTGTTTTCTTCATTTTTTGTTGTTTGTTTCATTTCTTGAAGGTGAATTCTTTTATAATTTATTCAAAATCAGCCGTTTTTGTTTAATTTTCAATTTTCAAATTACCCTAGTACATGCCCTTCATAACTCATCAGTTTGTGCCATTAATTCTTTAATTGATACTACAAATTACTTTTCTATTTTCTACTGTTCAACAACGAGAACAAATCTTTCAAACTGAACAAAGAAGTGCTGCAAAACTTTATATGTTCTACAAAGTCTTGGCTGAGCTACTGAGGGTTGAAGGCGTCTCGCATCAAAATCTCATACCATCCAGTTCTTTCTCGCCTCAGCGCAATTCACATCAGTTAACCCAGTTTACATGCTAATCAGTTTTGTTTAAACAGCGGCCCTAGGAACTCGTTTTACCACTTCTTCGCTACCGCTCATTAATATAAGGGTTGCATAAAGTGGCGTTAGCTATTTCACTCGATTTTAACTTTTTGTTATTCCGGCAGCCAGGATATAGAGTGATTGACACCCGTAGGAAGCAAATAGATGACTCTATATTATTTACATGCCTAAAGAGTGTAAATATGGGAAAAAATAGAGTAATAGAGGAATTTTTCATCTTGCTCTGTGATTCCAAACTTATGGGTAATTACTCTCGCGGGGGCACATCAGCTGTTCTAAAGGGGTAATGGAGAATCGCGTCGTCGCTTCGCCACGTCTGTTTTCTAACAAGGTGGTAAGGGAGGGTTTGTTATTAATAAATATATTTGTATTTGCTTGTATTGTTTGTTTTGGTAACATATCCACATATAAGTAAACAATAAGTAAAAATATAAGGGTGGTTCAGGTATTTTGAAGTGAAATGGCAGATTTTTCACCATGTATGTTAATATACAACCACAGATTGCAACGGAGAGCCACCTATGGCCACTTATCCTTTGAGGTTATATATTAATCCACCTCTAGGTAATGGAGACCTCGGTTGGTCAGCGTTGTGTAGCAACTTCCTATGGAATGCTGATGAGAGCTAACAAGCTGGTAGTTTCGACAGAATAAGTACTCACCAAGAACATATTTTTTTCCATGGAGGTTACATCATCAGCTGCCATTACCAGTGGCATACTTACGATATGTACGCCATCTCCCTCGTATATTTCTGGACACTATTGTTCTTCCTTCTCGGATTTTTACGAAGCAAATGTCGACCTTCACTTAATAGATAATTTTCGTCTAGGAGAATTCGTTAGTATTTTACTTACACCACTGGCCATTACATTTACCCCCCCTTATCCTTATCAACATTTCAAGTAATTTTGTGGACATACGTATTCTTCAGATGTATGTAAATATCTTATTTTGTGGAAGAAATTTAAGGGATGAGAAGCTATGAACTCCTCGACCTTTCATTTACCCATGGATTATCCGCATCATCAGAAATTCTTTAGGTGCTTCATTATACGTTGAAACGTAGTCAGATAAGCAATTTGATCGAGGAAAAGGCGAAGAGCGAATTGATGGCTCGGTTGGATTTTTAACAATTTCTTCAATTAAGAAGCGACCGATTCCCGGAAGCAAACCTGGAGGTTTACGCTTGGTCGCGACATGGCTTTTATTTTAAATGGCTGTCGGTGTAAGTACATAAGTTCGCCCCGGAACGACCGACGGACGGACGGACAGAACGAACGTCCAATTATTGGCATTTCTTTCTGAAATTACCGTTATCAGTTTTACGCATCGACTATTTATCAGATCTCCGCGAATTGAGTAACAAGCATGGACAGCTGTCTTCGTTTCGTTCCACGTCCGTTCCCTTCTTCACTGTAGATGACTCGTAGACGAGAGAAGCCGCCCATGGAGTAGAACAGCACTTGTTGCACCTGAACTGTATCGTCACGGTTCACCTGGAGCCGATATGTAAAATAGTACAATTAACTCTCTTACTATACGCCGTACACGACGATGGCTTTCCTGATAGAAACCTGCCAACCATTTTCAGTCCATAAATCATCGTCAATGGGGCTCAATGACGCTGATGGCCTACGCGAATGACTAAATTACCTACGTACTACACTCACAAAGGATTTCCGTCACGTTGATTCATCGTCACGTCTTCAAACAATATTCAAATTCATCTTTAACCCAAAATTCAGATTCACATCAGTCCAAAAACAATAATTAACTTTTTAATGTTTTTGGATCAATATTAAATCTGATTATGTCTCGTATTTGAACTCCCCGCCAGTTCTTATCATCAATAAACGTTTTAAAAAGAAAAAATTTTTAGGACCATAGAATAGCAGTTTCAAACAAATTTGTGGGTTCTTCAAGATGACAATTTAAAGCTATTTTGAAGGTTTAGTTCTTTCCCTTTTTGACTTTCAATTCCATTTGTTGCTTTGGACTAGCAAAATACTTCCTACACTACATCATATATTTTCCTAAACTTTTTTCAAATTTTGTTTCTTCTAATCGATCCTGACAATTTCGTAAAGTGCTTTCTTCTGTAGATATCCATTATTCTAAAATTTGAATCCATTGGTTTGCTGATCTCGTCTTTTCTTTTTTCTTCCTTGACCAAAACCAATGGATACATTTAAGTTACTTGCATTTACTGTCAGGACTTTCTTTGCTCTATGTCTTCTGCTAGAATTTTTCCTGCAGGGTTGTTGCACAAAATTCAATCAGTTTTAAGAATAAACTACTTTCCAAATTGTACACTTTGAGTTTTCTTAAGTTAAAACCTGTTAAAAATGTACTGTTGTTACAATGCTGGTTTCATATCTCTATTTTGTTTATTCTTTTCTCAATGCTTACACTTCGGTTTAATCCATTTTCTAATATCTATTAATTCGTCGATGTTCCCAACCTGAGACCTGAGACAGTATTTTCTTATAAAATAACTGTTCTTCTACGAGATAGGTACACACCAGGGCGATAAATAAAAGTGAATACCAAATCGTCTGCCTTAAGCCATTAAGATTCCAATATTTTGACGTTGACTGATGCACCACATCGTTAGGTGTAGGAAGAAGAACGTCATCTACGTCGTCGGTCGTAGGAGCATAAATATCCAGGAGTGACTACATGAGTAGAGCGTTGAAAGGATCGACGGCGTCGGCATCGGCGTCGTGAAGCGACCGAGGTGTTAGTGTGGCGTCGGCCATTTTGGATACCGTATTTTATCTGGGGTAGTAGCGGCACGACGCGATGCGACGCGACGGCGGCGGTCGTTACAAGTGATTGCCGTCATTTGTAAGGACTAGCCGGATGCAGCCGCCGCCGCCCGACGGGCATTTATGTGCAAAGATGGTGATTGGACTGCAACGCGCCAGGGATTACGACGGCCCCACGATTCCAGATAAGCTGTCCGTGGGATTAGGGAGAGAGGTGGCGGTGGTGGTGGTGCAGACGACGTCGACTACAACGGCTGCATCTGGCGCTTTGCAGCAGCATTAGGACGAGGCGATATGCTGCACTTCGACGACGGCGGAGGAGGTAAAGTACCGTCGTTGACGGTGAGGCGTCATGAGACCGCTTCCCGCTGAATTGGATGGAGTTCTCCAGTCTACGAGAATCAGGTCGATAGCGAACGCACAGCGACACAAAGTACATTCTCATATTCGAATGCATCCAAAAAGAGACGTGAGACGGAGAGGACCCATAAATTAGCAAAACAAAACTGAACCAACAAACTCTCTCTACTTCAGAACCCTCTTATCCAAACTACTCAAATTTCCAATTTAACGAGACGTAGACATGATACATCTTGTAACTAAAGCGGATTGATGATAAGAAAACACAACCTACAGTGGTAATGAACTTTGGATAAACGAAAAACAGAATGCCTGAGGCTGTATAGCCAAAAGGTGTTTTAGCGGTAGAGACTCCCTAGTAAAAAGTAGGGGTAGCCAAACCTCGATATTACTGAGTAAAACTGCCAAAACAAGCCATGCAAAGCCATGTAACTTTAGTTTGGATTAAGTATACCAGACAAATAAAATTCTAGGGGTATTTTATTTATATCTAAAAACCCCGATTTCGTTACTGACTCAAATAAAACCTCACAGTACTTTCTGAAGTCCCAGAAAGCCAGTATGTAAGCTAGTATTGGGACACAACCAACGAAAATACTCTAAAACTTGAAACTTTTACCCCCCTGCTCCAATCCCTTAAACTAAGGGATCGAAGTTTGTATGAGACTTCCTCAAGGGACTCCTTGTTATCAATAGCAAAATATATATTTAAGGATTTTCAGTAAATTACCCCGCACGCTTTAAATTAGGGGAGGGAATTAAGCGCCCGCAAAACGCCTAATGTGTACTCTTTAATCTTTATCGACCTGCATATATCCATTCGTCCTTATGGTGTAGAATCCTGGACACTCAATGAAACAACAGCCAAAAAATTCAACGATTTCGAGATGTGACTAATAGGAGAATCCTGAAAATCTCTTGGACGGAAAAAATAACAAACGTCGAAATTTGTAGGGCAATAAAGAAAGTCATAGAATTTGATGAACATAATTAAACCTTATAAACCAGAATACTCACGTCACGAGGGAAGACACCGTTTGCTACAGACAAGGAAAAATCTTTGGACCAAAAGGACCGGGAAGACGCTGGATAACGTTGCTCAAGAATCTCAGGATCTGGTTTAATAAAACATATTTAGAATCTATCCGGAATGCTGCAGACAACTGATTAACACCCTAGGAAGAAGAAGAATTTTACTCATTCCAATTGGCTTCTTCCTTAGTCTCTTTACGTAGCCTCACCTGCTTATATTCATGTGCTCATTCATACCAAACTACAAATTATGTGCTTATACTTCTTCTGAAGTACTTATTCTCTCTCAACATTTTTTTCCTCAAGCTTACAAGGATCCTAGCACCAAAATACCATCTTAATAAAATTGAACATTCAAACTGTAACACTTGCTACTAAAGTATGAATTCAAAATTCAAATAAGTACTAATCATGTTAGGAGCATACTAAGGACTGTTTACAATAAAGAGATAATATTATCACGTGTAAGCGGAGGGCAGTGTAGAGTGTAGGTAACCCATCGTGCATGTAACAACTGAAGATCCACTTGTGACCTATTAACAAGCGAGAACAGCGTAGAACGTTCTGGAGATTTCCAGAGCGACCATCCAGCATATATAAGCAGCCGTCGAGATCAGTACCTCAGTAGTTATCGTGATTACGTGACGAGTGGTAGCGAAGAGAAGAAGAAGGCGACCAGGAATTGATTATTAATGGCCAACTAAATAGTTGGAGTTTTAATTGTAGTAAGTAAACTCGTAACAATATAATGGCAGTGGTAGTAAGTAAACAACAATAATATAGTAAATAAATTAATAAGGACCTCAGACATGCTATTGTGAAGGGGTCCTATGGATTTCTCTTACTCTACTGAATGTTTAAAGCTAACCAGGCGATATTATACGATATTATACCTTTACGACCTATGTTTTTTGTTCACTTCTTTACTTCCATTTCACTTTTGAAACGAAATGTCTGATTCTCCTCCTCCGCAATATCTGCAGACACTATCAATTTCTCCAACTATATAACGACCTAGTTTTTGTATAACGCAAAAGTTATTCGAAGCGTTTGAAGAATGTCACGGATTTTAATAGGAAATTAATAAACAAATTGCGAGAAACGAGTACAGGTACGTGCCATAACACTTATAAAACAGCTTGGCGAATCGGATTTTAATGGCCCGTTGCCGTTATCAAGAAATGCTCTCCAGTTTCAACATCCGAAGCATTTGCTGGCCGATTAAAATTGGCCACGCTATTGTTTTGAATATTAGATTTACCGGCAGCGGATTAGTAGTAAAAGACCCAGGCAATATTAAACATTCGACGTTGTTCTTTCCGCATTCCTGCACCATCGTCTTATCGCAGCAAAGTGCGAAACCGTTTCGACAATTGCTTCTGTACGTATTTCCTGAGCACGACCGTTATTTGACGCTCCACAATAAATTAATTCACGCAAATACCTACCTAATACCATAAGCTCATAGAGTTAAAAATTGTCTATTGTCTAAGTCAGCAGCAGTTTGATCCCAATTGTAAAACTGAATACACCTTTGGTCATTTACCAACAATTATTTATTAACCATAGGTTTGGATGTGTGATCACCTCTACGATATAGTCCTTCAGATTTCCATTAATTTCGTTTCGGATTCATGTAGAGGAAGCTTAAAAGAGCATTTGTTAAAATTTTTAAGCTGGCAAATAATTGTTGCTATTTTTTATTTAGCGTTAATTTTTGCAAAACGTATATTTTGATCTTTCGACGCTTACGTAGCCCAAATCGTGATAGATACGAAAAATGTATAAAGACCTTTTTGTAGATAATTGAATTTTATATAAAATGGTCCTAGACAGTACCCCTCTATCTTTTACGAGTAAAAAACAAACAGTACTACAAGAGCGCTTAGGTGTTACATTACACGTTGAAGCGCTACATTTTTTACCTGCAATGGGTAGATAGGTGCTTTTTCATATTTTTTTGTAGAGAATTTATTTATCTACAAAAAGGTCTGTATACTTTCTTCGAATTTGTCACGGTTTTGGCTACGTAAGCGTCTATATCACAAACACGTTCTGCAAAATTAAATGTTAAATAAAAAATAGTAACAATCATTTGCCAATGCTAAAAATTTGCACTAATGGTCTTCTGGTGTTCCTCTACCAGAAACCGCGATCAAAAAATTTTTGCACTATAAATACTTCGGCCATAAGATTAAAATTGTTCCCTTACGAGGACCCGCTCATATGACGTTGCGCGTTAGCGCTTTAGACTTCAATAACGATGTAGAGTGTATCACTGTATGAACAGCAAGGTAAACCAACCAAAGTCGAGTATACTTTGTTTGTTTTCTATAGGCGGCTGACGTTTGCTGTGACCTGCGTGTATAGAGAGAGCGCGCATTCGGCCATAAAAATAGGCAAATGTATACATATGTACGTACCGCACTTAAGAATTTTCCATTGCTCATCAAGCGCACAGAATGGAGGTTGCCGCCTACAGAAGCCAAACGATGTGTAATTTCTACGTTTTAGGGAGTTTGTCATGACATTAAAAGGAGTTTATACTGCAGATTAGCTTTTTTATAAATGCCAAATTTGATTTTTGATTCAGAAATTTACCTGATTTTCTATGAGTAGTTATACCATATTCATAACCTATTTTTTAAGACTTATGATGTAACTAACAATTGTCTACTATCATTATTAAGTAAACTGTTGCTAACTTCATATCAAGTTTCGTAACTACTAATAGACGCTCGTAGTACCTGCGTCGTTGTTAGCTTCAAATATTCATTTTAATCGTATTCCAAATGCTCCCAATGTAATCTCGACTATCGACATGTTTGGCGAGCTGTCATTCGACGTCGAACTAAAGCTCGCGATGACAAGTGTAGTACCAACGAGCAATACCTGTCCCTTTTATATTGTAGAGTGCATACGACCAACTGCGACCGGGCAAATTCAATTCGTAGATGTATTTTAATGTTTACGACCACGATGCCCTATCTTGAGAGCAATTTTTCAGATAGCATCGTGAAGCTCGATATGATTACGATCGTCACGATCGCAAACAAAAGCGGGTTCACTTGTTTTCGCGTCCATGATATAGAAACCCATACCGGGAACGAAGCAATAATCATTAAAAAGATAATGTTCAAAAATATTACTGCGTGATTTGTTCATTACCAATTGAACTCCATCTCGACTGTAAAACAGGCGCAATTTTCGGAAAATCGTCCGAAGAATGCACCTGCATTTAACACGTATAAATAGAGGATGCAGGGTCTACAAAAATGGTTGATAACGGAGAAAACAAAAACAGAACTACGTCTTAATGTACTTTTTCTGGATTCATAGGTGTTTCCGCTTCTAGGATGCAATTTCTCTAATTTGTTTTTAATTGATCATTACCAAGAGATTGCTTCCATGCTTCTGCATTCGACACTGTAAACTGGATTACTCTTTGTTTAATCACGAACGAACGTTTGGTGTGAACTGATTAAAAATCTGGTGAGCTTATATCAGCCTTAATTAAAGTATAATGTTACAATTAACCAAACTGTGGCATCAAAAACCTCATACTTCAAATTTGTTGATGTTGAAGGCATACCAAGGAATGCTTCGTTCAAGTAAAATAAAAAAAGTTGTTATAAGTATTTATCTGGAATATAGGTAAACATATACAAAAAATTCAGTAAAGTTGAACAGTTTGAAGGGTAAAATTATGTGGATACTGACTTTGGAGTTCACTTGATAAAATAAACTACCATAGATATCAAGTGAACGCCATCTGTGGCGCTTTGCTACAAACTGTATGTTCATCAATACAAGTTCTCATCAGGGCGCCAATGAGCATCACTAAATTCAACTCGAAATTCAAATTTGGTGCTAATAAAGCACATCATTTTCCATTACAGAACTTGGCTGGCGTGAGATACTACCCCAACTTCGTTCCAGGTTTTTAAAATTTACACGACCACCATGGAGTTGAATTTAGGTGGATTCGCAATGCTTGAACTCGAGTTTTACTTTATAGTGTGAAAAGTCAAATGTCATAAAATGTATACATCTATGGTAATGTACATTCATTACTACCAAATTAGATAACTTCTAAGGAACCACTAACCAATTCAGCTGAAATGGAACCAGGCTTTTACTGTCACTTCTTGCTTTTTAATGCCCCAGAGTCCATTTTTTGTTTCAGGCTCATACTTCTTCAATGCTCCCAAATTTCTGCATCATCTAACAAAAGAATTTCTACAATATATTACACCATTCCCCAAACTATTTTCAAATTCTCTTTCTCCTAATCCTTGATAACCAGGCCATTATGCAAATTCTCTCTTCTTCATATCCATTATTCAGAAAGTAAAATTCCATAAATGGTTGAACAATTTTAAACAATGACTTACTCATTTATTTATAGTATATTTGGAAGGAAATGTTGCACTACAAGAAGCAAGAATGCCGGGAGAATAAGGAGCCTAAATATAGCCATAGTACCAGTTGAGGGTAATTTTTTTTTTAATAAACTCAATGGTGTTTCCATTCCATCCTTCCGAAGAAGAATTTCATATACATACATACGTACTTATCTATAAGTCTCTGCACTTATATACAAATGTGAATATATATGTACGTTCAATAAACAAATGTAGCGGACAATTGACTGAATCTTCTTCCGAACGTTTCCTCGGAGCGCATTTTTTTTTTTTTTCTTTCGATGATTCTCAGATGCGAGAGTTGAGAGTTTTCCTGATTCTTCGTCCTGATTGAACGGTAATGAGAACAATTACGAGGAGATGCAGATCGTTTTCTTCTTTTGTTTTGTAGGCAAGGGTACCTACTAGACGTGCTAGTTGAGCTCGCACATACCTACACTTGAACATCAATAATGGATGAGGATGAGGCGCTTGGGTTACGAACTTTTCGAACACAACCATAGTATGTACGGAGGAGCGCGGCGGTTAATACGGTGCCAAGGAAGGATGCCGTGTTGCCGATCGGCAAGGCACAGCATTAACGAAAAGAAAAACGGAATAGCGAAAAAAAAGGATCGCGTCCGAGATGCACGACCACCGCCGCAATAAGGAACATCCAGAGCAGCAAAGGTGCACGAGCTCGGTGATTATTGTTGCCGAGGTTTGCTGGTGCTCCACTTGCATTATCTGATGCGCAAGTAGCTATTACTCGCCGGGACCGGGGAAAAAAAGGCGCGCACTCGTTGCGGTGGGAAACAATGCCGTTTCGGTATCTCGCGTAATTAAGTTGATAACGAACCGCTTGATTTACGCTGCCTGTCGCTAAATTAGCACTGATACCAAGGAATTCCTGTTGCCGCATGAAAGCAACTGCAGCGGCGACGACCCCTGCTGCCGCTCGTTGCCTTACCATTACTACATGGCAAAAGCGCCGTACGTGGTGCCGATGCACCAGCCCGAGCCTCTACTGACGGAGAATGTAAGAGTCTGTTTCAAACAAGCTGTTTTCTCAGCTAATAAATACAATCCATCTCTAATTATTATGAGTGATTTGTTTTTTAAAACTTTTGGGCAAAGCACCTACTTGTCTACCATGCGGTCAAAGGAATGATACTGGGTCGAATTTTGAGACACATATTTTTATGAATCTAAACTTGGAGATTCTGCTGCTTTTGGGGAAGGTTTCAAACGAAAGAACTATTCGTCGTTGGTTTGGAAGATATTCAAAATCAACCTTGGGGACGACCTCCAACATTAATTGATGACCAACTCGTCTTTTAATCTCAAAATAAACAGGACGACTGTTTCCAGGCATTTTTAGAAACCTCGTAAGGTTAAAGAGCTAGATTGATGGATCTCACATGAGCCGAATGAACGTCAATGATTGAAACCACAAAAAAATTGTGTATTCCCTACTCATACGTCAAATAAGGGATAATAATAATTACTTGGGATGAAAATGGATCATATACCACAATGGGCGCCGAAAAGGGTCAATGGTTAAATGCTGATCAGAAGCCAGGTCACATGCTGAAACATAACCATCAATCGAAAACATTAATAGTCATTGTGTGGTGGTCTATGAGTAGCTTTATCAATTTTTCATAACTGCCGAGAAAAAAAACACAAATTCAATGATGAACTGCCCAGAAATTGACCAGATGCTTCAAAAATTGATTTAACAAAGGAAAGGATCTTCCCTGTTGCTTGACCTCATGCTTCAGTACAGACCGTAAACAAATTTGGATTTGGCCATGAGCTCTTACAGCGTCTTGCATATTCTCTTCACCTGACCTCTACATAATGTCGTCTAATTCGGAATTTGAACAACTTTATGACTATTTAATATAGATTCACAATTTCAAAAAGCGTTTTTTGACCTAATTTCACCTAGTAGTATAAAACTTTTCAAAGACGACATCGAAATTTAAGTATTTCGTTGGTAGAAATATGTTGAAAATCATGGTGAATATTTTGAATCAAATACGGTCTCTATAATAAGAACATAAGCTTTCACGGCCGCACTCCATAGCAACCATTTAGTCAGTAACTGCGGCTGACATCTTCAGTGGATTAGTGTTAACGAAAGCGAAGATTATACCTCGAAGCCTCGACAGCGACTCAGTGGAGAGTTGACTGCGCGCTGATATTTATTGCGGGCGGCGGTGGGCGTGCCGCAAATGATGGGGAGTCAGAATAGTTCGTAGGTGGATTCGAACCCTTCCACATCGTTCTCTCAGTATCTGGATGCCATACATTACTCAAACGAAGTCCTTCTTCTCTGTTGAAACTCATAGGATGCTTGTGAATGTTGATGGCTTCCCTATGCAATCGGTGGTAATACTCCGTAGTAATAGACAGAACAGATGTTTCGTCGTACTTAACAAGATGATCGTCATTGCTCATATGTCCAGCTAAAGCAGATTTCTAAGGCTGTAGGAGTGGGCAGCTGCGTTTGTGTTCAGATATTTTCGTCTTAATGCTGCGTTTTATAGTTCTAATGTAACCTTCTCCGCAACAACAGGGTTTTCTGTAAACAGCGGTGGATGTCAAAGGGCTCCAGGGTCTTTTTGCTAATCTGAGGATGTTACAAAGAGCGTTCTGATGTTGTGACGATTGTACAACATTCCAATGTGGTTTACAACCGTTTCTAAAATACGATCTATTTGGCTCTTTAGTTTGTTTTTGTTCTGAAAATTAGACATTTCATGTACGATAATCCAACACTGTTCCACCCCATATAACCCCCGTTTTAGGGAGACGCGCTGGATCAGAGAGGTATGGTACAATTTCGGTGGAGCTAATACACGTATAGCAGTTTCGCTTCAAAAATTAATGTAAATTACAAAGTTTTGGTTTTGCTGAAAAAAAATTTAGATCGAAAATTTTGGATAGCTTCCATTTTAAGTCACCAAAAATATTTTCAAATATCTCCACTCTCCACTTAAAGTAAAATAAAATCATAGGAATTGAAGTGATCTGGTTTTCAGAACTCCAATCCCTTTCTCTTTGGTTGCTTAAGATCGTAATCTTTTCCTCGTTCAATGCTTTCTTTCCCCGGATTATAATTCACAGTCATCTGACCTGTCTTCCGGTAGGTAGGTAATTTTGCTGACAATTCGCGACTGGTGGGTATAGCAACGTGTAACGCCACGCCAATGCACCAGATCCTTCCATCAGCCCGAAGCGTTTGGTCGCCTCGTCCGCCACCGTCCCTATTATCTGGCCTGTTTACAGTTGTTTCCCTCCTCTTTTTACGGACCATAACTGAGAGAACGATCTCTCCCGGTCGGAATTAGCTTCAGCGTGGAAACGCTAACTTATGGCCAGATTACCTGCCAGATGTGTACGAATCGCAATAACAAACCTCCGGCAAAGGCAGAATGCTTTTCTCATATTTATTTTTGCAGTACGTACGTCTCTCTCACGCTCTTTGTTTTGAGATTTGCTTTCTCACTCGTATTATTACTTGGCAAGGGTGGAACGGTGAGACGCCACCTAAGAATCGTGCACGATGATGAACATCCTCATATTCTGACGTGAAAAGACGTCAAGATAGATGGAAACGCACTGTTGCGTATATGAGCTCTTGAAAAATAAATCTCCATATTAATTTGTTAACATAATATTAAAAATAGAAATTAACTTAGTATAGATATATTTGTTTCTACTTATTGTTCATTTAAAAATTCTTCCACTTTTAGGACTTCATTATTGTCTGAACCGCAGCGTTGTAAAGCATTGCAAACTTTACTCTGAATCAGCAGACATGTTGCTCTACTCTTTCCAATGTTTCTACACTTCACAAAGGATCCTGCTCCAACTTTATGTGAAAAACTCTTCAGAATATCTGACAATGGTCTACAATGTTCCAGATATTTTGACAAAGATTTAGGATGGAGGATGAAGGAATGATCTACAATCATCTACAACTTTCCAAAATGAGTTGAAATGAAGGAACCTAGAATCTAATCTAACCTGGAATGTTCCAGATTTTCTGGCAAATGCTTTTCAATGTTTGAGGATAGTTTTAATATTCAAGATTAATTCATAATGTCCCAAAGTTTTCGAAAACGATCCAAAGTGGTCCACAACATTCCACATTTTTCCAAAATGATTTAGATTGTTCTTGTGTCTTAGAAAGATCAAGTGTTGTGTATTCTTACTCGAGCAATACTGAGACGGGCAGATTGTTTGATATACTTTTTCAAAATCGAAATCTAAGACTTAATTTTTTGGCTGGGGTTAAATTTCAACGAACCTTTTCATGACGATTTCCTTTTTAATTAACAAGTACCTGCATATGTACATAAACCAAACAGGCAACGATTGGGTAACGTAATTTAACCTAAAGGAAAAAAAAAATTAAATTTACCAAAGTGTCTCAAAATGCAACATTAACCGGCGTTTTCCTACCAAATTTTCCAGCAAATTGTAATTACAAGTTAAACATTGTTCTGTCCTTTTACATTAAAACGACGTGTTTCATTTGCTCTACCAGGCACTAAATTAACACCGACACTCTGGAGCTCCCTTTAAAGTGCAACTAAACATACACACACATGGGTACAGAAATACTAATACGAAGTTATATACGTATGTGTATTTGCAAACACGGGTACACACAGTTAACATTACTTCCCCACGATGCGTTTACTTGAATTAGCCCGACGGTGGTTGCTTGGGAAACCTTTGGTGGTGGCAAATTCAAATGCTAACGGAACAAATACGTACACACCTATACACGTATTGGTGGTAATTAAACGTAGACGTGTTTATTTATTATAATTGTTAGACTAACCCGACGTGACACTTGTATGTTTACTAAAAAGAAAAGAAGAAAAAGAAGAATCATAAGGGTCAAATAAAAGTTCACACGTGTTACAATGTTACCTACGTATGAGAAGAATAAAAACATTAATGGGCACTGGAGAATAGATTGACCCTTGTAGGCATGTTCTTTGGTACTGAACCATTTAAAGTGCAAGCCACCAAAGCCTTTTTTGGAACCAAAAATTCACTTAAAGGAGAATGCAAAAAGGAGTTCCTCAGGAGCACTATTAAGTGGAAGTTCTTCGAACTCCCCTTTTTTCGTACCAAAGTCCTTTTTCTCTTTTATAAGAAGTCAGTCTACAAATAAAGCTAGACTGGTCCTCAGGAAAAGTCCCCGTTCCATGACACACCCATAGATCCAAAGACACAGGAATAAAAGCTGGAATCACCAAACTTGGAAAGTCAAACATGTTCCTCTACTCCTGTGCCGAGTAATGTGTTTCTAACAAACCCTCTCAGAAGGTGTCCAACTATCTTATATTTCCTCCTCCTTATTGACTTCCCTATCGCTCTTTATTGCTTTGTTCTCCTACTTTTTCTAAGACCTCCTCATTTTCATTTTTTATTGTAGAATACAGCATTTCAAAATCTTCTAACTTTTCCATTTCCACCACCGTGCACAGCTCTGCTCTCAACAGAAACACTTAGCACAACGTATTAAATAGCTGAAACCCCTACGCCAAAACTTAAAGATAAACGTCCGAAGAACTTTTCGATAACAAAGTTCACGTCTTCTGAGACTGAAGTGAACTTCACTGCAACACCGCTGTAGTTTCTCCAATCCTCCTGAAAAACATTTAGTATTATTTTCGGAGCCTCCAGAGCACAGGATATTTTTCTTGAAGTGTTTGGGTCCAAGCCAACCCTTGTTTCATATGCCTGTCTTCAGTTAGCCTGGACCAAAATTATCAGTCTCTAGGAATCAGAGATTAACTTCGAGTCGCTGAAAAAGTATTGCCCTTAGCACTGAGCGAGACTGTAATCTCGGAAATTCCCGTATCTGAGGGGAAGATTGTGCAGCCTTCGGTACTTCAGTCTTTAAAAGTTTCTCACTCATCAGTTTTAAGAGGAAGATTGTCGTCTCTAGGAGGTATTTGCAGGCTTTTGGAGGTATATATTTTTTTAATATCTTGATGAAAAACAGTTGAAATGATTCTTCTGACAATCCCAATCCGAAGTCATTACACTTCTTGTAAAAAGGCGTCGTACCTCGTCACTCTAATTCACTTTCATTCTTATTTTGTGGTTTTTTATTGTGTTGAAGTCTAACAAATAACTCTTTCTGATACGAACGATCCGAGTGGTAGTTCCAACTGTGCACTATTTTAGAAATCTGTAGTATTGCTGCACTCTACGTTCTAATCGTTTGAGGCTCTCTACGATAATGTCGAAATTTATCCCTATGAGATGGTCGAATGCCAGGTGCAATGGCCAGTTGATTTTCTGAAATAACACACTGTGATTGTGAGAATGTATTGTGTAGAACAGATAATGTAATTTCCCTAAAGAGATCGAAATCTGTGAGCGAAAGACTAGAATCTATTTCTAAGAGATTAAAAAGAATGTGAAAATGTACATATATACCTAGGGAAACAGTGGGAGACTATAAAAGACTGCAAGAGATTATGGAAGATCGTCAGAGACTATTAATTATTTTATCGTTGCTCATTTAGAATAATTCTCAATTGAGTCCTATTATACGTAGATATAGTAATTTATTATTGATCATATTTTAATAATTGGGACCACTGTGCGACAGCAATTCAACCGTCCGCGGTCGACCCACCCCCACTGGTTCCCCGCTGCGACTGACGGACGGTCGCTCTCTTTTTTCGCCGCGATGGATTATTGCAGTGTGCGAACGGCCCACAAACGTGACGCAGTCTGACCTGACGCGTGACTGTATGGATTACGGTTTCACGCATCGCTGCTCAGTATTTCTATCCATTTTATCCTCCGTCCGATGCTCAGCGACGCGACGCGACGCGACGGTGCTGCATCGTCGTCGCTCGCTCGCTCGCATTGTCGAACGCGACATGAAAAGACCGATCGCCGATAGATAGACGGACGGGAATCGCCCGCGCTCGAACTTTCGCTGGTAATAAGTCCAGCAAGCAAGCGAGAGACGCGTTATTTTACTTGGATGTTTTAATAATTGGCCCGCAGCTGCAACAGCGGACTGGAGGTAACTCGACAGTCGACACAAAGACCTAGCGATACTCGATTCGAGACGTACACGTTAAATAAATTTCTTCACTAATTATAGTTGCGCCAGAGGGCTGATCGACGTTCTACATATTTTTCATTTTCATAGTCCCTAGTCTGTATTTTCGTTTTTTTTTTTACATTTCCAATTTCTACAAATGCGAAATATCTGAGATCACCCAACCACATCTCCACAGTGGTGTAAATAACGTCACCGCAGACCCCCCCCCAAATTAGATTGTGGTATGTTGTATAATATATACGTATGTAGGGCGCGAAAACCACCCCACGTTGAAAATTCAAATTCCAATTTTTCTGAAAGTAGAGAGCTTCGGTCAGGAAAAGAGAGGCCGAAGGCAGTGTGATGGGTAAGGATGCTGTAAGAGGTACGGTGGTAGGTAGTTGAGTGTGGTATAGAGAGTGGGAGGATGTTGAGGGTGAGTTTGGCTCCTATAACCCCCCACCTCCAACCTCAACAGTATTCCTAATTTTTTTATTTGTAGGAGTAAGTGTTTGGCTCCCTATAAGGCTATTTCCCTGCTACCACCACTTCGTTCAACCCTCCACCACCTACCCCAACAGTATTTTTAATTGTTTTCAATAATACACAGGTTGGAAAAGGTTAGAGTAGAGGGTGGGTGTGTGTAAATGTACATACATCACCCTCTACCGTAACCTTTTCCAATCCTTCTATTCTTTGGCTTTCCACAAGCTCCACCCCTTGCAACCCCCATCCAGAAAAAACACCCTCGGAGCTATCTCAAACTTTTACTCTATCGATTATTGTTGCTATTGAGGTTTAAAATGTCAGATGTGTTAAAGCTTTCCAGGAAATGCGAAGATTAACTAAAAGGAAATTGTGCGTGACAAAAGAGTATTTATTTGGACTTAAAAAATGGTTTAATAATACCTCAGATTGTTTGTAAATATATATAATATACTATATAAATCAAAAACATTACGTTACAACTTTTATATGCATGTATGTAAATGTAATACGCATAATGACAACGTATAAATCACTTTTCATTCACAGTCGCGTATCGAGTTTGACCTCACGCTTGCCTTTTAACAACCCGATCATTTTCCATACGCCGCGATACCATTAAAAACAATGGTCAAGCAACGGCGTTAGGCTGCGAAATTACACCTATTAAGAGTGGCGAACTTTGCGGTATTCCACTTGCAAAAGGGCACATATTCTGCACACACACACACACATACACACACGTTTCTACGCACACGCACACATTAGGTATATACGAAGCTTGTTCATCAAGTATGAAGAATATAAACAATATCTAATAAATGCTTACGCTAATTGTCTGCTTAATGACCCCATTGGGGTAAGTAGTGGGAGTCGCAGGCGGTTATAGAGTAAGATGTCCTTCATGGAGTGAGGTGTTGTAGAGGGTGGTAGTCAAAGAACGCAAAGGTTGGAAAAGGTTAGGGTAGGGGTTGGGTGTATGTACATTTACACACGCACACCTACCCTAACCTTTTCCAACCCTTGTATTCTTGAAAGAATTTAATAGTAGGTACTGTCGGGGTAGGTGTCAAGAGGTTGAAGCGGGTTGCCAAATTAACTTTTTCAAAAATTTATACTATTTATTATTCTAATTTTCTTACATGCATTGAACCTTGTTCCAACTCTCGATTTTAAATAGAGGTTATGATCCCAAATCGATTTAATTTGTGACAAACCTCGTACAATGTGAACGGCAATATCATCGAGCTACATGACTCGGAGGCCTCTCGGCCTTTGCAATAAGTAGGTGTTGTTAATAGCTTATAATGAGCGAAATTACACTGTGTGTGCCGAGGCAAAAACGACTTAATTGGCTGCAATGCAACTGCGATTCTAAAGAGCGAAATGGAAGAAAAAAATAAATAAAAAATAAAAAAAGATTAGACGCAAAATGTATCTACTTAACTAAAGATACCTAGTGGATTAGTGGAATCGATAATGCACCACTCTCACCTGTTAATGAGCATCTATCTATTAATGGTCAATTCCACAGCATGGTACCTTCTTATGCTAAACTTTGTTGCTATAACTACGCAGTAAGTATAGCTGTAACAACACCAGTTAAGTGAAAAAAGTTATAGATAACTGTATGTAAAATCATTATACATTACTTTAAAATCGGTATTGATAAGCAATCGTGCACCATTTTGATTATATAAACAATGTTTCTCGAGTATATTCTATTGTACAAGTGTGGAATAATTGGAAGAACTAAAAATAATGTTCATTCATCCAATAAAATTTTTAAATTTAAGTTGGAGACATAAAACTGTAACTGACGGAATCCGTAAGTAAAACCATCCGAAAATCCAGTGGAGGGGGGTTGTAGGGTGGTCGGGATGTTCTTCCGAATAGCGGTCACCTTGGATCCGGACGAATCTTTGGATATTTGTTGTTCTCATGGGCCATGAAAATGGATTCTTGCCAATTATTATTAAAATAGTATAGAAATAACAAAAGAAGAAATGGTGTCGATTATGTAAAATCAATAGAAGACGTTTTTAAAAAATGCGAGGAATTGGATAGATCATGTGCGGTCAGCAGCTATCTCTATTGTCTCATCTTTTATAAGTTTGTAGAAAAGGGATAGACATTAGCTGGAGAGTTGGTTATTTCTTTCCAAAGAGGGGTCACTATTTACAGACGGAAAAGTGCTGAAGACACTAAGTTAATGTGCGGTCAGCAGCTATTTCTGTTGTCCAGCCTCTTATAGGTTTGTAGAAGAGAGATGGCTATTGGTCATATAGGTCGTATTGTTTCCTTCAAGAGAGAAGTCACCTTCGACAGGGGGAAGAATGCTAGAGAGACTAAGTGGGTGTGCGGTCAGCAGCTATCTCTGTTGTCTAGCCTCTTTTAGGTATGTAGAAGAGGGATATACGTCAGCTGCAAAGTTCATTGTTTCTTTCTACAGAGAAGTCATTTTTGAAAGGCGGAAAAGCGCTAGAGAGACTAAGGAAATATGCGGTCAGCAGCTATCTCTTCTGCTTCGCTTTTTATAGGTTTTTAGAAAAGAGATAGACATTAGCTGCGGAGTCGATTGGTTTCTACCAGGGAGAAGTCACTTTTGACAGGCGGAAAAGCACTTGACAGACTAAAGAAATATGCGGTCAGCAGCTATCTCTTCTGCTTCGCTTTTTATAGGTTTTTAGAAAAGAGATAGACATTAGCTGCGGAGTCGATTGGTTTCTACCAGGGAGAAGTCACTTTTGACAGCCGGAAAAGCACTTGACAGACTAAGGAAATATGCGGTCAGCAGCTATCTCTTCTGCTTCGCTTTTTATAGGTTTTTAGAAAAGAGATAGACATTAGCTGCGGAGTCGATTGGTTTCTACCAGGGAGAAGTCACTTTTGACAGCCGGAAAAGCACTTGACAGACTAAGGAAATATGCGGTCAGCAGCTATCTCTTCTGCTTCGCTTTTTATAGGTTTTTAGAAAAGAGATAGACATTAGCTGCGGAGTCGATTGGTTTCTACCAGGGAGAAGTCACTTTTGACAGCCGGAAAAGCACTTGACAGACTAAGGAAATATGCGGTCAGCAGCTATCTCTTCTGCTTCGCTTTTTATAGGTTTTTAGAAAAGAGATAGACATTAGCTGCGGAGTCGATTGGTTTCTACCAGGGAGAAGTCACTTTTGACAGCCGGAAAAGCACTTGACAGACTAAGGAAATATGCGGTCAGCAGCTATTTCTTCTGCTTCGCTTTTTATAGGTTTTTAGAAAAGAGATAGACATTAGCTGCGGAGTCGATTGGTTTCTACCAGGGAGAAGTCACTTTTGACAGCCGGAAAAGCACTTGACAGACTAAGGAAATATGCGGTCAGCAGCTATCTCTTCTGCTTCGCTTTTTATAGGTTTTTAGAAAAGAGATAGACATTAGCTGCGGAGTCGATTGGTTTCTACCAGGGAGAAGTCACTTTTGACAGCCGGAAAAGCACTTGACAGACTAAGGAAATATGCGGTCAGCAGCTATCTCTTCTGCTTCGCTTTTTATAGGTTTTTAGAAAAGAGATAGACATTAGCTGCGGAGTCGATTGGTTTCTACCAGGGAGAAGTCACTTTTGACAGCCGGAAAAGCACTTGACAGACTAAGGAAATATGCGGTCAGCAGCTATTTCTTCTGCTTCGCTTTTTATAGGTTTTTAGAAAAGAGATAGACATTAGCTGCGGAGTCGATTGGTTTCTACCAGGGAGAAGTCACTTTTGACAGCCGGAAAAGCACTTGACAGACTAAGGAAATATGCGGTCAGCAGCTATTTCTTCTGCTTCGCTTTTTATAGGTTTTTAGAAAAGAGATAGACATTAGCTGCGGAGTCGATTGTTCTTTTTCAGGGAGAGATCACTTTTTACTAGAGGAGAACTGCTAAAGAGACTAAGTGAATGTGCGGTCAGCACCTATCTCTTCTGCTTCGCTTGCTTAAAAGGAAGGTATTGGTCATAGAGTCACGTTATGTCTTTCTAGAGAGTTGTCACTGTTGAGAAGCTAATACTCAGTCCTTTCTCTATGTCTATATTTATATCCTCTACTCCTGGTGGAGGTACTATTGATTGAACAAATAATATGACAGTAAACTTACAACCAGTGCACGCGTTCTTCTTTAAATATTTATAAGTTACGTAGACAACGTTCTTGGTTTGGTTGGCTCGAGTTGTGCAACCGCTGCATCATTGATGCACTAATGGCATTACAAACATGTAGGTTTTCCGCTGTCGTCACACACGACAACCGTGACGCGGTCGGTACCTGAATACGATCGACCAGTGCATCTGAACGCGACTAATTCTCAACGGCTACACATCGTTTTTTTTTTTTTATTGAAGCATGTACTGATACCAAAAAGAAATCATATTTGAGACACTTTTGGGGATAGATCTAAGTACCTACAGGAGTAGAAGATAATCATGCTTTCATTTTTAAGAATGATATGGTGATTCTACGTAGTATACAATAAGTAAAAACAAAGTAGAGGATGTGAATGTATGGTTTCATCCAGTATAAGAACTGGATTTGGCATACTTAGGAAAGCAGGTAGTTACTTAAACCAAAATTGGAAAAGCGTAGAACAGAACTGCTCCTGTGCTCACGAATAGACCAAATAATCAAAAAATTATCTAGGAGCACGGCTCTGCAGGGATACGGAACGTGGACGATGGATGCAATGGAAAAAAAAACGTTGGAAGTGAATGAGTGCCTGAGATGTGGTGTTGTAACCCAAAATTGAAAAAGCGTAGTACAGAACTGCTCCTATGCTCACGAATAGACCAAATTATCGAAAAAAAATCTAGGAGCACGGCTCTGCAGGGATACGGAACGTTGACGATGGATGCAATGGAAAAGAAAACGCTGGAAGTGCCTCAGTGCCTGAGATGTGGTGTTATAGTCGAGTGCTGAAAATGTCATGGAGTTGGAGAACAAAAGGTTCAAAAAGCTCCATGAAAATCAATAAACTACAAAAGAGATAAAATAATTGAACACTATCTGATAAAATAAAAGCTAACTTGGAAACATAGTGTAGACAGAACCAGAAACAAATAGGAAGACCCAGTTTGGATTATTGTTCGCAAGTGGTCCAGAATGTTGAATGTTTTAGTAATCACCTATGCTGTGTGTGAGTCTACTATAATAGTAGGCTCACACACAGCATAGGTGGTTACGTAATCAGCGCGCAGGCCTTGTCTCACGATGGTAACGTGTAGATGCGTTTAACATGCGCCTCCACCTATTTCTATTCTGAGCCAATCTTCGCGTTTCCTGAAAACTAAAACATCCAACATCCCCAAATAGTTCTGGGTTCAGCTTAAAGTGCGTCTCTAACAAGTACTCCATGTCCATGAGGGTATACATATTCAACGATCTCTTCTCCTTTTCCTTATCATCTTCCATAACATTCTGTACCTATGTTAAAAAATTAAGAGACTCACCTCTAAGTATCACAATTTTCACACCTCGGGACATAATCCTCATATTCAAAGTGGACGAAAAACATGTCCACGTCGTAAAAATTGTTGTAATATTTAGGGGTGTTGAGTATCTTTGAATTTAGTGATTTCTTAGTAGAAGTAACTCTAAATTTTGTTAATGTCTATCGATTTTGCAATTGTAGGTTTTCTGACTTCCTAACTACTTCTAATCCTACCCCCTTTATTATTAATACGATTCCTGCATTCTCTTTTATTAATTGATCTGCAGTTGTAAAATATATAAATTGCTCATAAAGATCAACCCCCAACGTCAAACACCACCTGAAGCACTTCAATCTCTGAATAAGACACCCTTTATGGATTCTTTCAGTGTAAAAACAAAACCCTTGCAGCTTGATGAACAAAAAATAGATAGGTACATATTTTCCATTTTTGTTGCAATATATTTTTTTTAATTTTTGAACACCATGTATGTACATATGTATACTTACGTACAGTCCTTTTTGCGATATGGAACGTATTTGTCCTACATTTGGTAACGGAATGGGAATTTTTTTGAAACCACACATCAGTATTGAACACGATTTGCTTGGAGCAAAACTAAAATTTACGGCCCTTTGTTAAAAATCATCTCATTCGCTGCAGGCGCTCGGTGCAAGACGCCAGCGTCGGCAATTTCAAACAAAGGCTTAACCAGAGAGACGCTGGGTCAGGAAGGACGCCTTAGACGCACATCGATCAATGTCTGGACGCTGCAACTGGCGCCGCCTCGGGCCACTACGTAGTTAACGTGAACTCAGTCCAAAATATTTCGTCCCAATTCAAAATTGCGTGCTTGGTAATCAAAATAACGAAATTTCATTAATTAACAATTTTTAGTCTTCACAATTCGAGCTCGAATTTTACATACAAACCCAATTTTCTACCAGTACCTTACTACAAGAAAAATACTGTTATCAAAAATGTATTTCCTATATCAAAGAACATGTACGCTACAGTTTGATTAATGACATTTCTAGATGGATGTTGATTGACCAATTTTAAGTTATAGCACGTGAGAGTTGTTATGTGTATGGGCATGGGGTTGGTAAGAATTTGACATTTGCATGCAAAAATAGCTTCACGCCAAAGGATTGCATTTTCACATGCACCAAAGCACCGACATGCTACGCCTTTAATTTATAGCCATCAGTTAATACTCATGATAAGGTATAACAGAACAAACTTACGATTATTGGTTTTTACTTTTCACATAGGATAATAAATTTGCCGCTATTGTAACAAAATAGAAGTATCGATATAAACGAAAGATTTCGTGCATTAAAACGTTTACTCTTAGATAATAAGAAAATATTATATGTATTTAAAAAAAGTATTAAACTGTTATTTTATAACTTATTGAAATGTTAGAGATATTTCCCTACCTATACGATTAGAAAAATAATCTAAAAAAAATATATGTCCTAAGACAAAGGACACACTGACGAAATATTTGGAAAAGTTTCCAAAAAGAAGTTTAGGGCCTCCCATTAAAATATGTCAGCAAATAAGGGGGAGGGAGGTTTAGCGTGACGAGATATAGCGAGAGGAATGAGGGGAGTCTAAGGAAATGTGACGCTCACAGTTCATCAATTTTGTTTTAATTTTTTTCTTGATTTAGTATTTCTTAAAACTGTTTAAATTATTCACCTGAATGCTATTTTTACTCATAAGAAAGTGTGACTTAGCGTGACGAAAGGAGCAGAAAAAGAAGAACTCATTTCTAAAATGATGAAATTCTGAGTGACGTATATTATGGACGGTCCTTACTAAAAAACATCGATACTATAGGTTTGTTCCAAGTGACAGAAAAACCGTACTGGTACGGTACAGATCATGCGCATTATGAAAAACACGTTCCAAGTGAACGGTGACTATTCATCGCACGGTTTTAAAAGTGTTCCAAGTATACTCTGGATACATTTATAAGGAATTGACTTTAGGAATCATAAACTAAAGTTAATACCTTTAAAGTACCTGGCATACTTTGTGGAAATTTATGACCCTGTCTGTCTAGCGGTAGGTAAGCAAAAATTTGGTAGGGCCGTACTTAGAAGAAAGTAGATAGATGCACATTAAAATGCAGGAGTTTCATATTTCCAAACAATATTCTTCTCAGATTCTGCCTATTTCAAAATGACTTTATAAAATAAAATTAATATATCGATGTATTTTATATTACTTTATACTTATTATACCTATAATAAAGTGCAGTTATAGCTACTGAGAAATTGCCTTGTTATTTTAGCTAGAATTGTCTACAATGTTTTTAAATACGGGCCTGTCTGCCGACCGGCAGGTAAACACTGGGTAAACAAGACTTTCCTTCCAGTTGCTCACTTTTACTGCTGTTGTGATTACCTTAATGACGGTCGTTATGAGATAAGCTTAACGTCAATTCCTTATAAATGTATCCAGAGTATAACAAAACTGTCACTTCAGTACCTGGCTTCGATTGAAAACTGTGTGGACTGACATGCGCAGTATATAGGTTCGCAACGGAGACAGAATAAAAAGTCTTATATGTACATAGTTCATTCCTTATTGTGATTAAGGGTTACAAAGTGGTTGGTTAATTTGGGAATAAAATGGACGATGCAATTGGCGAAGGGTTAAGTGAAATCTCAGAAATGAGTAGGGAAGATGATTTAGATGAAATAATTAATGAGGAAAGAATAAAAAATTCAGGTTATTTAGGTAAGCATGTAGATATATATGTTTTTAAATTATTGAAATATTACTAGTTTTTATTATTGTTTTCATTATTAATATAAATTTTTTGTGTAAAACTATATACTTATGTAGTAATTTTGTTTAAGTATTTTTATTTTTACCATTAGTTACAATATTATTATTGTTCATGTTGGGCGGAGCAACTGAAATACAAAATGTGAACAAATAAGGTTAGTACTCTTCTAGTTCCTTCTCAAAAGTGAGACAAATGACTTAATAGTAACGATAGAGTTCAACAAAACGTTCCAAGTCAGTCGTTCCAATACGAACTACACAGTTATGACATGCGCACAAAAAGCAGCCCTCATGATTCTGTTACCATCACGTAACGATCCAGAGTTGTTAACTTGGAACAAACCTTATATTTCGTTGCTGGATCACCCTTGGACATGGACGTAGGCTGAAGATGTTAAACCACTGGTGGAGTTTGTACGCCGCTAGATCCATCTATGTTTAGAATCCCTTACTATTAGTTGAGGGTTGTTCTGTGAGACACAAGTGACTTAAAAAGACTGATAATGAGTGAAGCTGCAATGGGATTATTGTTGCACTTTTTGTATTTGTTACAATAAAGTATTAATGGTCCACAAATCTTCAAAATGTCTCAAGCAATCAACAAAGTCTTTTACTTTTTGGCTAAGATGAAGGATTTGTATGTATTGTCCACATCACCCCCTAATTTGAAAATTCAAACTACAGGGGGTAATAAAATATTATTATACGTCAGAGTTCTACTTCATCTACTTCAATTCTTTTTGTAAGACATAAGGTTTGTTCCAAGTGACAGAAAAACCGTACGGGTACGGTACAGATCATGCGCATTATGAAAAACATGTTCCAAGTGAACGGTGACTATTCATCGCACGGTTTTGCTAGCGTTCCAAGTAAACTTGTAACGGTTTAGTTATCGTATCAAAACCGTTACTTCAGTACCTGGGTTCGATTGAAAACTGTGTGGACAGACATGCGCAGTGTATAGTTACGCAACGGGGACGGGTCGGATAGAATAAAGAAACATACGTCGTTATCGTTTATTCGTTCTAGTGGTTGTTGGTTGGACTAGTTTGGGATTAAAATTGATAATGAAATTGACGAAGGGAATTTAAATGAAATGATAAATGAGGAAAAATTAAAAAAATGCAGAGTAACTAAAATAACAATTATCAAAGAAATAAGATTAGGTTAGAGCCTTGTAGTTTCTTCTCGCAAGTGATGCAGATAACTTAGTAGTCACCAAAACATTCCAAGTCAGGTACACCTATACGAATTACACAGTTATGACTTGCGTACAAAAACCAGTTCTCGCGATTCTGTTGCTATCACGTTACAATTCAAAATTGTTAACTTGGAACAAACCTATTGTCTTCTAGTATTATTTGAGAGTTAACATAAAGGTAAGGGTTATATGTATATGTACCCATTACTTCAATTTTTAGAGTTGTACACATCTTTATGGAAACTGGGGGGTGAAAACAGCAAAAAGATCGTAGCCTTCATATTCAATTTTAGGTATTTAGATTTTTGGTACCCCAGACTTTGGGGGTTTGAGGGTGAAAGTTACAAATTTCTTTAGCTGCTTGCATGCCAAACTTTGGTTCTACTGTAGAGCTAGAGGTCAGTCACCAAATCAACGTATTTTAGTTAAGGGTTATTAAATCTGATGAAGATAATTAGTATTTACGGTACATTTGTCCACTATTACTTTGTTATTAAGTTTTCTTAGTTCCAAAAATCCATAAATCCATATATATTTTGTTTTCAGTATTTTACCAATTGAGCGTCCTTGTCTACAGCTCACTAAAAAGTTAGTTTTACGTATTTTTAGATACGATTTTCGAACACTATCAGTCTTGTTTCTTTGGCATAGGGCGCAGCTTTCGGTTGTTGCCAAAAACGCATCGGACCTGCAGGCGGACGAGCGTCCCCCTCACCCCGCCGAGGCCGTCGGCGTCGTAGTTGCACGTAGACGGTGGCGTCGCCACCGATCGATGCCGTTTTGTCTGTCTTGTTTTTTAGTGCAGTCTCGCTTCTCGGTGCACATCGCACCACGTCGCACGTTCCCTCCCCCCAACCCTCACGCTTACGCGCTCCGACCAACTGGAACCCTCCCCACTACCCACGACGTTGCTGTCTTCGTTCCTCTAAACGTATATATATACGTAACTCCCACCACCATCGGCGCTGGTACCAGCGTCGTCGGCGCGTTGCCTCCCCTATTTTCGTCTCCCACCGCGGTCGCTTCTGGCCGCGATGATGTGGGTCGCCTGCTGACCTAGTTTTCGTAGACCGCACTTTACGACCCCCTTATATGCGACGAAGAAGACAACGACAAAGGGGCCGCGGAAAATTGCACTCGAGGGGATGGACGGACGGAGCCGAAGCCGCGTGATCCTTGGAAAACCACGTATGAAAGACAAAGAAAATGAATTAGGGTGGATCGCGCCTTTACAGTTACTCACTTATCTCAACCATCTCGCCTCTTATTTTAATGATAGAACATAGATTTCTTGTTACGTAACGTCAGCCTTGCAAGACAATTTTATGTAAAAAAGGGTGAAAGACAATCATGTAGAATCTTAAGTTCAATCATAATGTAATTCTCAACAACTCACGATAACAAAGAAACAAACAAACTTTGCTTAACAGTTTAGCTTTTAATTTAAATTTAAATTTTTTTTTAAAAAAGTAGTGGTTAGGTACTACTGAAATATATATATATATATATATATATATTATGGATTTTTGGCAATATTCTGGAACCTGTAGGTACGAACCCTATTGAGAGAAATTTAGTAACGTGAGGGAGGAAATAGTTCGTATAAAAGTAAAATATTCAAAAATTCACTGACACAAAACGTAACAGAGATAAAAAAAATTTAGGCTATGTCAGGTCATGTTAGGTTCGGTTAGGTTAAGGCTGATTTATTTTTATTCCAACATTTTCTGTAAATTGAAAATTGTGGCTAGAAGAAGTTACGAGGGGAATGGCGTAGGTAACCTATAACCCAACCTTATACCCACCCTTCTTTTCTAATGTTCGCTGTTTTCAATTTTTGCAAAAAAAATCATTCACATATTTTTGCGCTTACGAAAATGGTACGGAGTTGTGCAGATTTTAGTGCGAGCATGAAGTATTCCTTATTTCTATATAACATAAAGAACGATGGAATGTGTTCATATGTACAGATAATAGTGTAGTAGGTTACGGTAGCGGGTGTGTGTGTGTGTGTGTGTGTATGTGAGTGTAAATGTAATGACACCTCCTTTTGTGTGGGAATTCAAATCTTTTTATATGCTAAACCAACTGTAAGTACATATGTATCTTAAATGCATTATAATATCACAAATGTATTCGAAATTGATTTTTTATCTGAAATTGTCATAAATTGCATTGGGTTTCTTAGAAATTTTACGGAAAATAAAATATGGACTGTTTTCTTTTTTCTGCTATTTTCCTGTTCAACGCAACCGAACAATACGGTATAAAAACAATAATTAAAAAAATCATGAAAATAGGTACAAATATATGATCCACATTGGACAATAAAATTGATTTCATACCCATATAGAATAATTTTATGATGGTGATGGATATCCCACGCATTTACATAAAGTTAAAACTCGTTCCCGATGTTTATAAGCTTTGAGCAAAGAATTAATTACACCTTATTGTGATGTAAATTATAATATAAATATTTATTTTTTTGTACATAGTTCGCTTTTCTGTTCGTCTATACATCATACCTACTGAATCACCTTGTAAGCAAGCAACCACGTTTATTTATAAATCAGGATTTTATATATAAATCGGTTAAAATGCCGGAATTATTCAGTACTTATTCAGTCTTTAACAAAAAAAGTTGGACGCAGCGCAGTTCAAAATGAAAATTCTAGTAGTTCTACCCTTAGTTTTCTTGTCGATAGCGTTTTATGCTGAAGCAGCGCTTTCAAGAGGAAAATCCGATGCTGGTAAGAATCGATTCTCATTATTCACTTTTATAAACTGACGTGAATGCAATATCCTTTTAGCAATAGAATATTACTAACATTTTCATTTAATAGAGAACCCTTAATTTTATACGTATAATGAAATTGGTTGCAGCACACAATCGACGACGACGTTCAAAATTCTGGTAAATATTTTAAATGTGGAATTGCAAAAGATACTGACAATAGGCAAAAGTGTAAAATGTCATTATGACACCATACGTAAAGTTTATCTAATCTCAATTGAAAACGATATTAAAAACCAGGGTGCTGTATTCCTTGGTAATGTGAGTCGATCACTACGCTCATATACAAGGCGAGATATTTATCGAAAACGCAATTTTACGTGTCTTTTTATAACGTAAATACGCATAAAACTGAACATTCCTCGTATACACGCTGAATTTATTATATTTCCAACTGAGAATGGATCCACTATACATCAATTATATTACACTTTCACTACAGTCTCCATTTTTTAGTACACGATCACTAACAGAACTCCACACAATGCGAAAAATTTGAACTCCATAATGTTTTACTATCTTAAAGACAATTCAAAAATTCTGTATGAAACTGGAAAACTTTTGTGTATTTAATTCTTGTTTCAGGACCTCCTGGAATGTGTTATATACAAGACGAAAACTTAACAATTCCAAACAACGAAAGTGTTATCAAGGATTGTGTGGAATATTTTTGCAATTATCCAGAATACACTGTTGCCACGTACGTGAATTTAATTATTGTAATCTAATAACCTCACTCTTTCTAAATCGTTTGTTGTCTTTTATATTTATATTTAATTTCGTTATTTATAAACAATAACAAAACATAGTCAAAGGACTAAAACTAAATAAATACTTAAGTACACGATATAGAGACTTAAAACGCGTTTCGACATTCAAGGTGTCATCCAAAGGTGGAGACATCGATTTTCTTCCAACCCATCTTGCACTTTCTTTATTCTGATCCGGTTGTTTGTTAGTTTGAAAATTACACTTTTCGGATAAAGATTGTCGAAAAACTACAAGCCACATCGATTAAGGTTAATGAAGTAGGGTTTTGCAAAATTTCATCCCCATTTATTGAGCGGTTTAAAATAAATTAGCAAACGAAAGTGAATAATCTGGATTTCACTGACTGTTAAAATATCTAAATTAAGGATCGAACCAACTAACGCGCCCACATTTGAGGACCAGGGTGATATCGTTTCATCAGAATTAGAAATTGAAAGTTGTTAATTTTGGCAACCCCGGATTTTAAAGAAACAATTGTACAGACGGGACGGGCGGTTACGTTAGGCTAGATGGGTTGCCTATATTCTACTGTAAGGAAATGTACCTAGATTTAGAAAGAAGTTCTTAAATACAATGTACCAGGGTTCAAATTTGGAAGAGGTTAACTAGTAGTATATAAAATACATAAACCTTTTTTTATTAATTTAGATGTGGTCTTGCCATGATCGAAGGTCCAGATGGAAAACCATGTAGAGCGGCAATGGATCTATCTAAACCATATCCAGACTGCTGTGTAAGCAACATATGCGAATAATTTGTAGTTTACTGAATACAATCATATTTTACTAAACATTTTGTCTTTGTTTTATTCATCATTATTTTCGAGGTTTACATTTGAATTAGTTTTTCCAAATTTACAAATTCAGCAGACCTTTTTGACCTTCTTTTGATCTTTAGACGCTTACGTATCAAAAACAGTGATTGATACGAAGACAGGGTTATCTTCAGAAGAAGAATTATAAGATGACCCTGTGGGCTGAAACAAATTTGTAATGATTACAATAAAATTCAAGTGAAAGATTTTTATTGTGTTTGCTTTATTAATACTTAATATATAGTCACTGATACTAACTGAAAGATTTGAATTAGTCATAAAAATAATGACAACTTTTTCATGATTTTTGGATGTTTTTTTGGTTTGTTTCACGTTTATTTCGTCTAGTTAAATATGTTTTAGTTTATCCGAGATGCAGCGTTGATTAGCATAAATAAAAACGCTAAGAATCCAAAATTCCACAATACGCGTTTCTTCAGTTAGTCACTAACAAGTGGGACATCAAAATTTACTTTCGTTGCAAAAAGATTTTTAATTATTCTCAATTTATTAACGGTAGAAAGTCTCACTTAAATTAACATTTAAACTGAATGTATGAATCGTGAGATCGTATAAATATTCCTCTACTTAAAGATTAGAAGGTGGCAGAAGAACATCACCCCTTTAAATAATGCCAACGTCTCCGAAAGCCTAACGAGAGCTTCCATTAATCAGTACGAGACCCCATGAGTCTTAGCGCTACGTATCGTGCCAATGCCACACTTCAAGTGAGCGCCTCCTAATTGAATTTACAACGTTCGTACTTCAGAAAAAAAGAAAATAGAAGAAAACCTGGACGGAACCCATCATTGACTCACATCGGATCATACGTCCTCTTGCATACGTCTTTTCTTTCTGCCTTTCCGTTCACGTGCTGGTGGGTGAGAAGCAGAAGAAGTTAACCGTTATATGTGCACATGTGCCTGTCTGGGCGAAGCAGCAAGAGCAGCACGTGTCAAAACACGCATCGCGGCAGACCCAGACGCCATCGATTGCGTCCATCGGGCAGCTGTTAAAGGCAGAAGAAAAGACGCTAAGAGACACACGCAAACAAGATATTCTTATTCAGTTCGAGTTATTACGTGATTGTATCGTAACGCGCGCATATTCATTACGAAACCTGAGAATCTTCACAGCAAATTCGTTCCCTCTTGGTCTTATTGAGCCTCACAATGGTCAATACTGGGATTTTCAAAAATTAAGTAAAACACTATAGGTAATCATCGTTAGCTTACTACAATGTTGAACCCAAAGGCTGCTACTTACCATGAAAACTCGTCTTCAGAGCTCTTCCGATGATCTGCATATATTATCTAAAGAAAAGAACTAATGGTTTTTGGGAAATAATGTGTTTTTATTAAGTTGGGGTTATCTGTGGAACGTGATTCCTGGATGGTAGGCAGGAGTTTCCAGGTTTGCTGTAGGTGGGACCCTTCCACATGATCAGCATTATGAAATTCTTTGAAGATTTGGTGGTGTTCCGAAATTCTCTGGGCTTGAAAAGGGCTATCTCCAATCATTATTCTAAAAAATCCGAGAAATCCTAGCGATCTTCAAGAACCCTCAAAGACTCAGTAATAGAAAACAATACCATCATCACAATGGAATATGAGAAATCCTGGTTATTAACCGCTTTTCAAGTTCCAGTTCTCCACGATCTGACCCAATAAAGTCCTATTGTTTCCCTCATTGCCTTTCTAGGATGCATAGGTACCAACTGATGAGGCAAACCATAAAATTTCCGGCTGAGGCAATGCAATTCCACTAATACGTCTGCCTCAGTTGGTAGTACCCTTCAGCAATAAAGTCGCCTCCGTTGGTAGTGTTTTTAAGGGAATCACCTCGGTTGGAATATTATACTCATCTTTTTACAACGGAAATACTCTGAAGATGTCCCGCTTAGTCTATGCTCCACTGTATCTCTGATGTGAGTCAAAACGTAAAAGATCTAAGGAGTTATGGTGGTGGGAGGACTGGGTGCGGTACAAGAGTTGGGGGGATGAGTTGAATGTTAACGATTGAGTGAAAGTTTGAGATGGCTCCAAAAATGTGTTTCTGGGTGGCAGAGTTGTTACCATATTTTTCCATCGATTAGTCCAGTTTAAAACATTTGGAACCATATTTTCAGGGAGTTTTACATCACTCATTTCCATCTACCCACAGATAGGGCAACAAAACTGTCATATTCCTCATGGGAATGCAAGATCTATTATTTAGGGGTCCATCAGTGAGACAGTGAATTGTTATGCAGAAAAGCTGGTGAACATGGTGCAGTATGCAACACATATGTTGAGTGTATATACGTATAGAATATGGATGAAAGCACCACAATTTTTAACTTCCTCCTGAACTTCCACCTTGAGGTGTCTAAAGGGTGGAATTTTATATAATAAATAAAGTTAGATGAAACACCACAACCACCATGAGCATACAGAGCATTTAGAAGAAACAGGTCCGTTTTCTGATCAATCTTGTCATGTTCCTTTACTTAACTGAAGCAGATTTATAGTTTCTGCTAATAATAGTGGCGTTGAAAGCCTCAGAGAAATTGAAAAATTTCGACCAGATTTTACTACATACTTTTCTGGACAACTTATTTGTAATTCGATTTGAGAGTGTTGCTTGTGGGATGCTGTTGAACGAGACACCAAAATAACTAATATGAAGTACCCTCAAAATTATATTTTTGATAATGGCACCAGATGTTACCTCTACATTATAAGTCATATAACTTTTTCTGAAAGGATTTAGTTTCTTTAATGACCTAAGCTTTCAGTTATAAGTAGCTGGTCATTGGCTCGTTTTTTGTAAACCACTTTATTTCAGTTTTCGAAGAAGAAAAAAAAGCACTTCGGTTACAGTAGTTTCTTCGATTGTATCAGCAACTTTGTCGGCTAGAAATGTGCTTTTTGCAAGCCAACAAAAAACGAAATAAGCAAACACCGTTGCATACGTTCATTCAACGAATCGTCCAAAGATTTGACACGGTTGCAGTGTAACATGCAGAAAATTACGTTTCGTAAAAAGGTTATATTGTCTTCGCAACGCGATTATGTGACGCGTTAGATAAGTGGTGTCACAACCGTGATTAAAGAATGCATAAAGCGTCACTTAAAATAGACATGCATTTCTCCTGCGAAATGCAACGTAAATAATAATTAAACGGTTGAAAAAACTCAACGTCATCTCCTCTGAACTAACAGCTGGAAAATAAAAACTCGGTGTTCGAGGAAAATAACACAATTCAAATAGGTTTTTACCACAATTTAACTTTTAAGGGTTCTGCATTCATTTATTTCCTCAGCTGTTGAGGGAAAAAATATTATTCTACATGAAATTCAGATATCACTATGTAATAAATGAAAAAGAGGAATAAATAGTGCGACAGCTACTGATGCAGGAAAAGCTCATTAAAGAATTAATAGAGGCAAAAGCAGATGTAAAAAGAGGCAGAGCGTTATCATCGTTATTAAAGCCAGAGCACTAACGAGCAACGTCATATAAGGGGATCTTCGTAGCGAATAAAAAAAAATAGCAACAATTTTTTGCCATCTTAAAAATTTCAAATGCTCCTGTACAAGAATCCGAGATCTAAACAATTTTTGGACGATAAACTGTCTTGGATATGAGATTAAAACAGTTCCCTACAAGGACACCCGGATATTACCTACGCCACAAATCAGCACTCTGGACTTCTTTAACGATGGTAACGCCTAGAGTCGATTATTGTTCTCAAAGACCTGACACTCTCAGAAGAGTGAGGAGGCCATCTAGTGTTACCAACACCACATATTTTTCTGCAAACAGCAGATGGTTAAAGCAATCTCTTGTGAACCATGATAAGACCATGATAGTCCTCATATTGCTTGCCGATGTCACAAGAACTTTATATTTAGATTACTATATCGCGTTTCCTGTCGTATCCTGTGGTGATTTCTGTCAAGTCGTCCTATTAAAGGATCCTATGGTAAAAGTCCTATATCGAAAGTGGTGAAGTTTGAGGTTGGCAACACTGGTACAGTTGAAGTCAAACGATCGTCGATACCTGTAACAAAATATTAATGCAGCAAATACTAAAGTAACATTTTTTGACTTCACCCCTTGTAGCTTAAAATAGAAAAAATACAATATACCTATAGGTAACATGAAAACGTATCCAATCTCTTCAGTGTTCTTCACTATATTAAAAGACACGCGGCGTGGGCGCTGAAGTAACGTGCCCCTAATACATCACCACCCTTGTTGGTGAAGAAGGCAAGTCTCATTTGTGCCACGTTACTGCCATTTCTATGAGCACCCAACCAAAAAAAATTACAAATGACAAATATTTTACTTTTCAAGGAATGGGAACATTGGCTGAGCATAGGAAGATGTGGAATTTCTGGGGGCTAAAAACCCAAACATCAAATACCAGAATATTTTTTTAGAAAGGTTGGCCAACATTCGTCGTGTGTAGCAGAAAATCATGAAGCTGATGTTGCCACGTGCAAAGTCAGAAGGAGGATTCTCCAAACGTTTTCCTCGCTCTATGCGCTGAGGCTCGGAAAAGGGTGATTCAGGAGTAAAAACCAACTCAACCGATCAGAAGAGTCTAATTATAGTTTGCTAGGATGATGGATCAAATAGAAAAAGCCACCAAAGAACTTTTGTTGGTCATCAATGGTAGAAAGAAGGTGCCTGTCTCAAATTACAACATTGAATATGTAAACATTGGTGTTCCATGGAACATAATTTGGGAAACTCTACTTTAGAGTTTAATATGGAGCCAATCTTGGCTCTCAAGAAGGATTTTACCTAGATTTTGGAGAAAAAATACTTATTAATGTTAACACGCAAAATTGAACTATAAGAAAATGGTAAAAACATAACAGAGATCATCTGGATATGTTGATCAACGTTTCCAACGATCCTTCATAAACTATAGGTAACATCCAAAACGTCAACATCAGAACATAATTTAAACGTTTCTGCGTAGGAAATAAACGCAACGTCCCGTTGCCGTTGCCTGTCCGTCATCAGGTCCATTATAGGGTAATTTTTAACGTTGGCTTGAGTGCGTATACCGCGCCTATTTCCGAGCAAGATCTAATCGACCATGTCCCAGTAAATCACCATCCACTATCTGATCGGACATCCCATTAAGTAATTGCATTGTGTGTGTTTGTAACTGGGAAGAGGTAGTAAATATGTATGTGTGTTTGTATATATGGATTGTATGTAACGTACTACAACCAACTGACGAATGGCCTCTACGACTGCCGGAAGCTCCTCGAGGAACGCGACATTTATAGCTCTGCCATGTTTTATATACTTCGATGGAAAATGAACAACGCGACCAAAATTAACGCCTTCGGAAAACGTAAGACTTTTTTGTTCAGAACAAGGAGCGCTATTAACTATCTATCAAATTTCAAGGTTTTCAGATACGTTTCCGCTCTATGGGTTCAGTATGAAATTCTGCTCGAGAACATGGATTTGGGATTCTTCAGACCCCAGATGCATACTGTAGTTTTCGTGGGTTTATTAAAAATTTATTTACAAGACTAAAGTACAGGAACACAATTTATATATACTTATTTAATAATAACTATTTAAAAACACTATTAATTAATACGGAACTTAGCTTACTATTTATTTACAACACTCACTTATATGCGCGTCTCTATTTATTTGTCTTTTCACTTCTAACACTGTCGATTTATTTCGGATGTTACCACTGTCACGGTCAATTCATTACTGACTCACTGTCGAACGTCTTTCCACTTTTATAGCATCATGGAACAATCCAGAAAAGTCTCGAAGTTTGTTTACATTTACAAGCGAACGGATAATTGAATTTTTAGAAAGCAGGTACGGAACACACGTACACAAATACAATGCACACTGCCGATACCGGCCTTGGCTAGTCGAGTCGGCCGGCAACGCATACAAGCGTACCCGGTCGCACACAAGCATGCTCGTGTTCGCTACAATACCATAATTAGCATTCTTATCCTCTGCACTCCCCAAATGAGGAACAATCCCATGGGGATGCTAAGCAGTAACGTCTTCTGTTTGTGTGATTTGACGTCCAAAAAATCGAAGCCCTATTTTCTTCCACGAGGGTGCTTTAAGTGGAAATCTCAGTCGATATATTATCAAACACTCAGTTTTCAGTGTGTCGTATCTCAGTATGTGCATTCTACACCACCTCATCTTTAGGGTTCCGTACCCCGAAAAAGAAAAATCGGAACGCTTATAGGATCGCTTTATTGTCCGCCTGTCTGTCTATCTGTCAAGACCGTTAATCTCAGGAACCCTTGGAGGTATTGAGTTGAAGTTAAAACAACATGCTCAGGTCTACCATCCCTTGAAGCTGTGAAAAAATCGAACTTCCAAGTTACTCCTCTATTTTTTCCCACGTGTAGTACCTACTGTAAGACTTTTGTTTATGATGTACACAATAATCAATGTAACATAAAAATTATGAATTTTTTAAAATGTTTAGTATTATATAAATTTTGCGTATTGTGACAATAAAAAAAGGGCACACTTATACAGTTACGTGCGTGACTGAACGTCATAAACCTCCAAAGCCGTTAAGTCCCAACCAAATGACCGATTATGACAACATTTAGGACTTAAAGGTCAATTTATTATCCAATTAAATATAAGCATCAACCTCCCAAAAGTGCACTTGAATTATTAACAAGTTAATTGATGAACATTTTAAAATTACAAAACACATGCAATAAGGACAGTAAACTTGTTAATTTAACAGTGGCTTTCTTCATCGTTTTACTGTTGTTTCCGGCATGACCAACAATAAGACCCAAATCGATTTTACTTTTACTGACGATGAGATATCTATTAAAGATAAGAATCATGCAACAGTTTCAGAAATATGTTTTTTTTTTTTATGATTTACACACAATAAAAATGCAGAAATGTAAAATGTACGTTAAAATTTAAATGCGATGATGTTCCCATCGTGTAGAGATTGGGATGGTTGGTTGAATGCCCGTCTGCATTGGTTTTGATACGTGGAACGATAAAGCACCAAGAAAGATATTCTCAGAAATTAACTGATCGGAAAGCCGTCTCGAAGTGGTCTCAGAAGCATTATGAATAATAGGTGCTTATTAAGTTAATTAACGTAAACCGGGCAAAATTTTTACCTTTTGCAGACAATTGCATCGCACCCAACGGCGGATTTATGAACAGGATAAACCAAATTAGTTGGTTACTCCTGCAGATCATCTTGAATGTCATAAAACACAGCAAAAACAGAAAAGAAAAGAATTATTATATGGTTACCGTTTTAATTATGTATTTCAAGAGTCAGGCATAAATAGTACACACAGTTATGATTTTAAAACCTAATAGAAGTAAGTTTTCTAACATTGAACACTTGGTTTATAAATTCCAACAGAACTCCTAACCTAACTTTTGTCTAGTTCTGATTTAATAAAGTAGGGCTTCTTTTGGTTAGTCAGTACCATAGATTGAGAAAGTAGTAATAGTTTTTAATTAATTATTAACCATAAAAAAACAAGAAAGAAGCTGGCACAGGCTCCAGTAGCTTTTAAAAGAAGAAAGTCATTCGGAACAGATAACCTGAAAACTCAAAAAAGGCTATGACAGGCGTCTGTCTGGAGCACGGCTCTGTTGATGTACGACACGAGAAAAAATTAAAAGCGTCTGAGATGGTGTTTCGTCTTTTCCATAAAGGGACTTGTGGCAGGATATCAGGATCCCCAGCCCGATGGAGGCCCCGTAAAAATTTTATAGTCATTTTCACGTCAGGTTCTGTCATTTTTTTTGAGTTTACTACAAAGGCCCCAAAATCAATGTGCCTTAAAGGCCCCTGCATAACCAGATGGCCCTGGTGAGATGTGATGTATAGGTGAATCATGAAAATACCGAGGATACAAAAATTCAGAAATGAGCTGGTATAAGAACAAATAAGAAAACAAAGAGCTTGATAATGCTATGGAATAAGTGAGAAACTATGATGAGACATCCCCTGATAATGATTACACGATCGTTATTCATAATGTATTGAAAAAATATTGTTACGGATTCAGGCAACCTTCAAAACACATGTGCAAAGTTGTGGACAGTCTATGTGTCGAAATCTCCAGCAACTGTCTAGACTGTTCGAGAAACTTCTAGTGATTACTAGGCGACTTTGAATAACTATAAAAGGAGGGCGACCAATGAATCGGGTCATTAAAACTACTGTAACGACTTTTCTAGTAGAACTTATTTATTTAACGGATATTTATATTACAACTATTTATTTAACACTTAAACACTAATAATAATTCAACGACTTATTTATATCACAAGGAAAATGCGTATTTATATCACTCGGTATATCGTAGTTCGCTATTTATATTACTTGTTCGGAAGCTCACTGTGAACTGACTCTTACTGGCCACGTCAACAGGTATTTATACTGATTAGGAACAATCCAGAAAGTTCCAGAATGACATACTAGACTTCACTGGAGTGCCCATTGTGTTCGTCTAATTTATGGCCTTGTTTATCGTCATCAAAGCGCCGACCGACGTCGGCGTTCTTTGAGCTCCGCTTATCTGCTGTCGGTTCTCGTCGCCGCTATCGCACACACACACGCTCGCCGCACTGCTCGCTCTCGTACACATATACGCTCGCTACACTGCCCGCTCTCGCACACATACGCTCATTACACTACTTATTTCATGCCTACATCAATTTCCAGAAAAGAAAATAGATTTAAAAGATTTATTATTAGGATATATTAATAATACAATATTGAAATCAGGGTATATTTCTAAAATTTATCTAAAATTTCGGCAGGAACCTTTCTGGAAAAACCGCAAAATCAGTTGACGTAATTCCAATCCCCTACAGACTACACCTCCCCTAAGAAAAAATCTTCACTTATTCAAAGTAACCCAATTCTGTAAACGCACTTCACTGTCCCTAAAGACTTATACGTAAGCTCAATAATGAATCCACTACATCCCTACCAAACTTCTAGGACTAAATCCGAAACATCCTTAAGAATACGAAGAATTTTTAGAAAACCTCCCCATATGTATTAAACACATTACAGTTTGATTGTAAATAACTTAATGAAATTGCCCAACGATAAGGAGAGTTTAAAGGGAATTCAATACTTATACTGGTCTTACTGACGGTTAGAGTGCCTCTCGAAGATTTCCCATTTTCTACGAAAGCAGTATTTAGGATGGATGGTGGCACCAAATGTTTCTCATAAATAAAAACTGAAAAAAAAAACCCCAATCGTTGAATCACCCAAGAGTTCTGTGGAGTACGCGCCAGTCGTGGGCACCCCCGGTCAGCAACACAATCCAGTCAGCGAAGAATGAGAATTAATGCTGGAGTAAATAGGTATATTTGATTTCCTTAAAATTGTGGTAGCTAATGGGTTCAAATTTTATCAACGTCGAATTCAATCACCATTCATTTGCAATTTGCTGCCCATTGTTATAATTTACAATCCTCATAATGATTTTGGTACCCTAGCCTGCCCAGTACTGCTTCGTCTAGGAAGGGATTATCGGTCTACCTCCCTGACTGAGGTCCTGATCTCTAATAAATATGTACAAAGAATTTGCGTAGCCCACAACCCATAAACCTGTTTAGTATGGAACTACCCACACGAAAACCAGTTGAGACGGTGCTGTTGCATAAAATCGTCCACGCTTGGGGTGAACATGCAGTCGAATACTGTGCTTGGGTTGGGTTCAGTAGAAATGGTTATGTTACAGAACATAGTTGGATAAGCTGTTGGAGTTAATAAGTCTTGACTGTTTTGTCTAAAATGGTCACTGAATAATTTCTTTAGGTATAGGTATTTAACAGAGTTCTGCAAACTTTAAAAGTGGTTCATTTACATGAACTTCCCTGTTAGAATAGTATATAGTACGAACTGAAAGCACATTCCTGGAAATATTGTTTTTTCCAAATTCCAGAAGTGTAACATTTAGAAAACCATGTTTTTTTAATTTTTCCCTGGAACCTGTAACAATTTTTTTTTTTTAATTTGTTCAAAAAATAGAATCATAGATACATAATGAATTGCACTTTGAATGTTTAACGATCTACTCGTAGCGGTTACGAATAAGAGTGGAAACCCCGAAGAAAACTCGAGAAACGCAGACAGTCTGACCTATGGCAATGGAAAATGTCGTGGGGAGACAGTGACCCGCACGCACTGCGAGCTGACGTCACAGGGACAACGACCAGACTGAAATATCGATTGGCCCACGTTGTTGTTGTTTTTGCATCCGAATATTCGTTAGTCTAGCGCTCAGCCAAATGATTACCCGTTAGTTTTGAGAATTCGCTCAAGACGATGCATAAATAATTCTTGCTTCTTGTTCTAAATCACCCAAACGCAAACATTCACACTTTAGGATTAACTAATCGATCTAATATTCGTAATCGATTTTCAATTATTAATCTATCAATTAATTATTTTATTAACATATTACGATAAATTAGGTATAAAATTATTCGTCACATAAACCATAAACGACCGCTTATACATACATACGTATGCTTCTATTACAATGACACCAGTGGTCTGTTTTCGCTACTGTTGATGTGATTTATGTCGATCATAAACGTTTTATTATTATTCCGCAGATGTATTAAACATCGCACTTGGATTTTGAAGTCGATGTTTTCATAATGGTTCATTGTGATTGTCACATTTGTAAGGTTAGACAATTTTTATGTCACATAAACGAGGTAGGTCCACGTACTTTTTGAAAAGAATTAAGATAGAGCACATCATATTTTTAGCACTGTTTTACGACTCGACTAAGTAGGTGGAACTCGACTTGAATTTGCTCAATTTTATACTACCCTATGTGAAAACATGCTACTTATCCGGAAATTTATGGGTCTGCTATTGACTATGTTACTTCTCGACCACTAGACTCATTAAAGTCATATTCCTACAGTTTATTTTATTTTTTTCGAGATAATGTAGTAAGATCCAATAGATAGACATGTGTCTTAAAGACTCCTGTGTGTCACAGTCTATTATCAGAAATAAATATAAGATTATATTGCTTAATTCCCTCAACGTCTTCAGCCAAATCCATGAGAAGCCCCTGCTTTATTTCTAAAGCAATCCTATTATATCGTTATAAATCCTTCCTTGTCATCAACTTTAACATTTATAGCTAATGTTTTTCGGTGCCAGGTCACCCCATCCCAGAAATATTTCACCCCTCTGGGACTGACTATATTCAAGAAAGTAGAAATATTAAAGTGGCACTTCTTATACCCTTGGAAATCAACAACGTGTCAACTGGATTTTGAAAAAGTTGCAATAATGTTTTTCAATTTTAGTTTGATAAGTTTTCATCAGTTGAAAGTAATTTCCATCGTTTTGGGTCTTTAAATCGACTTCTTGAATTCCCTTGATGAAGAAGAATGCTACATTTGAAATATTAGTTCTTTTAGGAATACGCCTTGAAGTTTTTTATTTAAAACCTGGAATTTTTGGAAAAGGAATTCTCAGAAATGGACATAACTGTGATATTAACCCACTACTTGTAGTTTCTCCGTAAGCTGAAATTTCTGGGTAATGTACGATGGGTGTAGTCTGTGAAAATGCAGCTACTGCCACTTAACAGCTAAACGCTAATAACGTCCATTTTCTAGATGTTTCAGACAAGGCTTAGGTTACTAATGGAAAGGTACAATGACCAAAACGTAAGAACAGAATTGCATCTAAATGCACGTATCAAATTTTTATTTCACAAGAATTGTGCAAAACGTTAAGGAATTACATTCTAATCTCTTTATTTATTTAAGTATGAAGGGGTTAATTACGTATTAACATGATCTGATAACGCTGCTCCAGAGTATTTATAACTGAAGGGTATTTTTCGATTTTTTATTTTTTGTCCCTAGTCTTCAGGACGTTTTAACCCAGAACGTTCATCTTAAAAATATTCCATAATATTTTAAGCAAATATTTCATTTTTCGTTTCCAAAATGTTCCAGAAAATGATTTTCAGTTTAAGTTATATTCTTTCTCTCCCATTTTGGGTTCTAACAGTTGCTAGTGTCCTAGATATAATTTGCATTATCTATTATATTCAACTATTTTCCGAATTTCGTCTTTTCAAGTTAAATTTCATTCTCAATTCAGTTCCGTTGTTGAGATTTACTCACAAATATATTTTCCAGATCTGACTTTGAGTTTTCCAGATAACGACATCAAATAAGCAGCAGTTTCATCTTTGAGTTTTGTCAGGAAATATTTTTTTCATTCTCATTGTTTCTTCGGTAAAGGCTACATATTTTAGACTTTGTTTACAATAATCTATTACTTTTTGTATCAAGCACAGGTTTAATCCTGAGGAATCTTTTTCAATTTCTTCCCTTGTATTATTATTCACTGCGGCATGATGAAGTTAATCCTTGAGAGTTCTTGTACAGAAACTTTCTGTTGTTAACTTTCAGTAAATATAGATTTCGTTTTCAAGGATTTTCTGATGGATTTGATTTTTTCGTAACAATTTTGATCCTATTGGTTTAAATGCCAAAAACCTTTCCAGTAATAATTCATCCATTAACACTCAATTGCCAAAAAAATTTCCATTAGCACTCAGTTCAACTTCAACCTTGAGATATTTAGTATCTTCAACCTTCATTTTCTAATATGGATGAAGCACCTACTCATTTTGGAGGAGTAGTATTATTTCCAAGTTTTCATTTCCAAAAATGTTCCGGCATTCTCGTCGAATGGAGTGGTAAATTGAGACAGTTCTGAAAGGAACTTGCACCATAAACGAGAACCAACTTCCGCCTTCCGCTATTGAAATATCCATTGCGACCGCCATTGTCGTCGTTTTCGTTTAAAATCACGTATCGATTCAAGAGGCTCTCTTCTAGATCCGTAAAAGTTTAGAGTTTATTCCGGCCGAGAATTGATTCAGGAGCCCCCGTGTTACCACCGCATGCCGCCGGCAGGTCTGCGCGTCATGCCGCTTTCGCAGCAGAACCGTTTAAGATGTTCGTTAAATATGTTACGTGACTACCTCTAGGAATGAGTGGTTCGCGAATTGGTGTTGAATACAAATCAGACGCTTCGTTAGCGAATTTGCCGGTACATACACAACTACACATCCATACGTATGAGGAGCTTTCCAGTTCCTCGGTGCTTCATTGGTAATTTCCTTCTCAAGGACGGTGATCGATAATAATACATGGCGTTCGCTGTTTGTTTTCCTGGTCTTTATAAACGTTATCGCGTATGTTGTCCACGTGACCAGCTAATGATTCGAAGCTGTCAGTCAGCAACGATCCTTTCAAAGGAGAACGTCCTGAATGGCGATTATACGACACAAATAAGTTCGATCAACTAGCACACAAAAGTAAACTTCCTCATCAAACGGTTGGATGTTAAGAAGAAATAAAATTTAGGTAACCATTTAAAGTCCTGTCTGAACGTATGCTCCAGCTGAGTAGCAAATTTTAGAATTTGTGTAGCCTTCTCTTATTTTTGGCTGACACTAACTGGCCCTAGCTTACAAAGCATAGAACTAATTAGGTTAGATCTCTCCGTTATGTTAAAAGAAAATCTAAGAAATCTAAAAATGGAACAAACAAAATCAATTTCCATTAGGAAACAACAAAAAACCAATCCCTTGTGGAAAAAAAAAACGTTCATCAATAAAATTAATTTCACTTAACGAAAGCAAAAGTATGACAACAGCACGCGGTGTTCCCAAGCGGTCACCCATCCAAGTACTAACCGCGCCCGATGTTGCTTAACTTCAGTGATCGGACGAGAACTGGTGTTTTCAACATGGTATGGCCGTTGTCGACACTTTTACTATCCTTCAAAAGTGTTCATCCACACACCCATGCAAACGATTCAGTTTTAGAAAGATTCAAAATAAATTTAAACGAAAAGTCATGACCACGACACCCCATTCCTTGTGGAAAGCAAAAAAACCTTCCCCAATAAAATCAATTTCGCTTAACGAAAGCAAAAGGATGACAACAGCACGCGGTGTTCCCAAGCGGTCACCCATCCAAGTACTAATAACCGCGCCCGATGTTGCTTAACTTCAGTGATCGGACGAGAACTGGTGTTTTCAACATGGTATGGCCGTTGTCGACACTTTTACTATCCTTCAAAAGTGTTCATCCACACATCCATGTAAACGTTTCAATTTTAAGAAGATACAGAATACATTTAAACAAAATGTCATAACCACGACACCCCATTCCTTGTGGAAAGCAAAAAAACGTTCCTCAATAAAATAAATTTCGCTTGACGAAAGCAAAAGGATGACAACAGCACGCGGTGTTCCCAAGCGGTCACCCATCCAAGTACTAACCGCGCCCGGTGTTTTCAACATGGTATGGCCGTTGTCTGCACTTCAGTTATCCTTCAAAAATGTTAATCCACACACCTATACAAACGTTTCAATTTTAACAGCACGATATTTTTATACGATCGTTTTGTGCAACAGTGCGTCTAGCCATAATTCATGAGAAATTCTTGTGATGTATTATCTTTTCCGTTGACTCTAAACTGATGGATTTCAGTTTGTTATGCTGTTTTTCGAAGCTGCTTATTCGTCTTAGGTACAATTGGTACAGCTTTCTCAGCAATTTTGCTGAGAAGGGCTAGAGGCTGATGGGTCTTTAGTTGTTCCGGCTTTTGTTCTCTTTACCTGTGGCAATGACAATAGCGACAACCAATTTCCAGATGTTGGAAAAAAGTACTAAAATTTATTGTCAATGTTTTCTTGTCCCAGTGCTTTATTCTTCGGCAGATTGCTAATAATCATTGTGAAGAGTTCTTTGGGATGTTATAGTAATGTATTTGGGGTTGATGGTTAACTACTGCAATCCATTTTGAAAAGTTTTCAGTCCCCTTGTAGTATGCAGGTCTTTATTGTCTATATCTATCGAGTATTATGGACTTGATCTTTGTCTATGGCATAGCTTGAATTATATTTTATCAATCTTTCTTATTTCCGGTGATGTTGGTATTTTAGGTACGATTAGGTTATTGTCAGATGAAACTGCTATTTTTGGGTGGTTTTTATCTGGCTTTTTCAATTTTATTTTTTAATCTTCTATAAACAGCATCTTCTGTTGAACTTTACGCACTTTACCAAACTTATATATATTACAATCTTTGATTAAGTGTTCTTTGGCAAATACATTTTGGTGTTAGATTGCAATTATTGCTCGTTGTGGGTCTCCAGCGTTGACACCTCTGGCACTATATGATCTTTCCATTGTTGTGGTACTTATCTAATTGAGTGTCTCATGGTGTACTGCATTGTTCTATAACTGTTTAAGACTTATTTTGCTATCTGTTAGGTAAAGGGTCCATGTCTATAGCTTCGCCCTGGACTTCAAGTGGAGTCAACGGTTTTTTTTTTGTTTTAACTGCAGTGTGACTTTCTTTCTTAATATTTGTTACTTGTCTTTCCTCTTCCTTTTTTTTAAAATTTAGGGGATTCCTGGAAGTTTTTTAACTTTTCTTATTTTCATGATCGTTTTAATGGTACATTTTTATTACCACTTACGTTATTTTTTTTAATAAAGCGCCCCGACTAGACTAGACGCGTGGAACCGGTTGCTACCACTGTCACTTTCACACTCTGTTTGGTACTCTTACAGACTTAAGGGTAGTCAACTGTTAGCACGTGTTATACCTTTGAGGGTTGAACGAGGACTGGGACGAGAACCGGAATTTTCAATGTAGCATGACCATTGCCTTTCCTTTTATTACCATCCACCCTCCAGAAGTGTTTATCCATACCCGTTCATCATTCCAAAACCACTCATTTTACAAAAGGTGTCTCTTCCATTATGACCTGTTAGATTTGGGATTTTAATGTCTGTCTGGGTCTAATTCTTGTACAGTTGTTTTTACAATTTGACTATAAGTATTAACTTCCCCTAATAAAATTTGTTTTTATTTTCAATTCAACTCAGCCTAACATATTTATTCTCAGTTTGTGGGTTTAGTGTTTTAACTCTTTATTACGTTTTCTTATATTGGTTTTCATAGAAATGTTGCATTTTAAAAACTTATCAGATTTGAGTATAAAAAAAGGTTTTAATTTCAAATTGAATGTCCACCTGCTTAATGTTTATTTCTGCCTGTATGTCCTTTTTCAATAGTCGTCGTGGTGGTACGAATGGAAAACGTCCCGTAAAACTTCTTCGACTTCTTACAGCAAATCTGCGTTGAACCATATGGTACCCAGTTGAATTTACGATCAGTCTTTGTCATTTTTTTTGCCCAACAAGAAGAAGTGGGTATAGGTACCTGGAGTAAGTACATACATAGATACGTCGATGGTGGTCACGCAGTCACGCACACGCTGCGCTGGTCGCGACTGGTTTCGTGCCCTGGACCACGCGCGTTCCATCTTCTCCTTTTGCGATCATCACGATATCGCATTGCGCGTGTTGGTGGCGGAGGAAGCGACAAGTTTGCCGAGGCGACAGCCACGAAGACGACGGCAACGGGAAGGTATTGTTCTCAGAATACGGCAACGCCATTTATCTCTTTCTCCTTAGAGCAGCGTCGTCAGCGACGCCCGACGACGTACCAAATGCGCCTCCATCCTCCCGCTTTGTTTGCTCGGACTCTCGAACGAGACTCCTGAATCTAGATATCGTTTGTGTAATTCCTATCGCTTGGTAGTTCCAAGTTTTACATGCCATAAGGATACTTTTTCTCATAACTTTAAAACCCAGAAAAACTTGTAAAAATATAAAATAATGCTTTGGGATGATCACGATCGGGGAGGCATTCGTAGGTACGGAATGAAACTTTACGCGATTCCAAATGAATTGTAGCATCAAAACTGAATTTTGTTTTTAAACGGCTTCAAAAAATAGAAAAAAGGTGAGATTCGCTTCTCAATGTGTTTATTGAAAGGCATAAATCTAACCAGAATTGTTTCTTTAAAAAATTCTTTTTTTTTTTGTACTTGGGAATCTAACTATTATATATTAGGTTTGTTCCAAGCAACAAAATGACCGTACATTGTATTGCCATAAACCTACGCAAAACAAAATAAACGTTCCAAGCATGAGTAGGATCGTTCATTTTACGGTTTTACTTTCGTTCCAAGCAAACTGCGACCATACATGGGATAGTTTCGTGACGATCATTTCAGTACATTGTCTATAGGTGGTTCAAGTTTTGGACTGATTTGCGCAGTATTCAAACAGTACAGACTGATGACTTGCGCACAATTTAATACATAGCAGTTTTGGGATCGTTTCGTTACGATCCGCAAAAGTTCGCTTGGAACAAACCTATTATAGACTTTTTTTTTTTTTTTTTTTTTTTGGTCCATATCTTTATTGTTTTGTATCAATTATTACAATTATGACAAATTTTCATCTCCAAATGAAAAGTTAGGTTTTCATCGTGAAAAGCTTGTTACCTATACTCGGGTTCGAACCGACAACGACTTGGCGGTAATCCGCTGATCAAGTCGCTCGGTTAATCATCATTACCTCACGGCCACTTGGCCGCTACGACTACCGCTTTTTTTTTTTTTTTTTTGGTCCATCTCTTTATTGTTTTTGTATCAATTATTACAATTATGACAAATTTTCATCGTGAAAAGCTTGTTACCCATACTCGGGTTCGAACCGACTACGACTTGGCGGTAATCCGCTGATCAAGTCGCTCGGTTAATCATCATTACCTCACGGCCACCTGGCCGCTACAACGACTACCGCTCCGACGGTCTCGTAATTTATATCATTCGCTCGGGGGGCGGGGCCAGTATTCAGCGCAGTGTCCAATGAGAGCACTTTTGTTTTTCCTACGACTGGTGTCCATACTTTGTTGAGTTTACTACCTTCTTCCTTTCTGTTGAAGTTAGTTTGATTAAATCAGGACTATAGTTTTTTGCCTTAGAAGTTATAGGCAGATATCATTATCGAACTTTCTATATCTAGATCATCTTTGAATGTTATAGACCGTAGGGCATCCTGAGGCATACATTTTAGATCTATAAATGATTCTAAAAGAACCTAGAAAATTCTGGAACACATTCTCTAAAAATCCAGAATGTTCTGGATCATTCTTGAACACTCTTAAAAGTTTTCGAGTATTCTGGATGATTCTCAAACATACTAAACCATTTTTTGAAGATTTAGAAACATTGTGGAACACTGCAGATAATTCTCAAACATTCCAAGTGACCTTCAAGACATTTATAACATTCTGGATCAACCTCGAACATGCCAAATTACTTTCGAATAATCTGAAACATTCTAGATCATTCTCGAAATATCTGGTTTATTCTAGATCATCCTGGAGTGTTGTATAGGACATTCTCTAACATTCTTGATCATTAAGGAACATTTTAGATAAATTTCACATATCTGTCTTGATAATTCCACTGATTAATTAGCTAGCGTAAAGTTTTAATTATGGGAATTATTTTTAATGAAAATGTCTGTATCGCCGATGTTTCTAGGGTGGGTATTGTAGTGGGGTTAGTAGCCACCCCTGCCCTGCTTAACTACTCCTATGCCGTTATTTATCTGTATTTTATATGGTACTTATACAAAAATGCATGTAGAAGTAGGAGGCCTGCGAATTCGAAATATTTTTAAAAAAATCTCAAAATTTCTACGGTAGCTGTCCAATACTGGTTATTTACCTAGTTCATAACGGCTTTATCGTATCCTCATATATTACTCGTGATCGTGACCCTGTCCTGGATGGTTCCCATTCAATGCAGATGACATTCGCAACAAGGACACGCCGTCTAACGTTCAAAATTACAAGTAAACGTCTAACCACAAAATTCGGTTTTCTCTAGCATGTCACTACACGCTCGACTTGATACTGTTTAATTAAAGCCATTCATACAAGTCAACGACGTTAATTCAAAGATGGACAGGTTTCGTTCAATATGGGAAAGAATTATCTACAAATGTGCAAGATGATGACTGTCCGAACGTTTTGCATTGAAGCAGAACTGCATACTGCATTGCAGGGATCTTGGCGCGTAAATTCAAATTTTTTGTAATTAATTGTGTATTTTTTTTTTGCAAAAAATTAAAACAAAGAAGATTATAAGTCAGCAAATAATGTTCGGCTGTCACTCACTTGAGACAGCAATAGAAACTTTATCACTCTCTCACATCTTCAACGTATGAAACTTCTAATCTCAAATATCTCTTGATATTCAATATCCTGATAACTAATTGTTATTACAGATAAAAATTAGATAATTTTTTTAACAATAAAATTGAAAAAATGCCATCAAAACCTATTCAACAAGTAGTTTTTGCGTGATGCTTGGACCTAGTTATCATTTTATTTATAAAACTGGTTAAAAAATACGTGCTTGAGAAGTATAATTATTATGTAAGATGATAGATAACGTAAATGTCAGAACTGTTGTAGATAAAACTAAATTTATCTTACACATAAAACGTATTACATACTAATTTTGATAAAAACTACTTAATCAATCAGTAACAAACCCATTATTAATAAAATATCATAAATTAGTTGATTAAATTAGTATGATAATCATATTGAAAAATTCAATTAAATGTATGATAGCAATCTTTTGCGGTTTAAGCCAATTATTTATTATTATTATTAATACAATTTAGAAGACACAAAAAATCATAATTACAAATTAGACATTAATATAAATAACTAGACGAAAAGTCAGAACCCACTGAGCCCCTCAAAAAAAACTGTTTTCGAATAAAATATTAAAAACCGGCCAAATGTTAGCCTGGCCGTTACCATGGAGAATACAAGGCCCAACAGCTTACACGTGACGTAAGTGCAAGTAGTCGATCTACGAAAGTTTTTTATTGTAGTAACCAAGGGATTTTACAATGCAAACGTTTTTTCGATCGCTGATTCTCATAGAGGTCGATGAGAAAAGCATCTGTGAAATGAAAAATTCAGAGCGTATGGACACTGGGCAGTGCCGTCTTTACCATAAGGATACATGGGTATCGTGCCCATGTTCTACGATCTCATAGGGACCCTGGCATAATTAATTACACAAAAAAAGACTATTTTTTTTTGTGTCATTAGATTTTTACTTTCCAATGGGTCCCCAAATTGTTGAGTGCCGAAAGCCTCCACCATGTCCCAAGACGTACAACGTACATGTCATGAAAGAATTTTTATATGTTTTAAAAAAAATATGACAAAAAATAAAACAAGGGACGTGAGTAATGATTGGTCATTAGACTAAAATACTTTTTTATTTCTCAAGCATTTTGTTGTATGTAAAGTTAATTTTAAATTTACAACGAATAAAAATGTAGAAATTACAGCATTTAACATGTTTTGCATTTAAATTCATATATTAATTATAATAACTAATTAGTAAGACGACACTAAATTTCTTATTTTTATTTTGCTTGGAAAACGTCTCAAAAACTGCTTGTTTTTTTCCACTTAAACCGTTCTACTGCTTTTTTGTTAGGATAGGTCCAGTTTGAATTTATCGTTTTACCTATTTAGCGGAGGTTATAGTCGGTTAAATTCAAGGATACCAATTTACGTGTTTATTTAACATAATTGATATTTCGACAACAACGTTATGCTAATAGATTGAAAATACACCGTATGGAGGCATTAAAAATTCAGCTTATACAATCGATTATAAATTATAACACCTAAATTTTTTTTCGACAAAATATTTATGCCATCCATGAATTTTAAACATCAAGTCCAATTTAGCATATTTTCGAAGCGAACTCGAATCCATTTCGAAAATTTTGAAGTCAAAATCTCCACCACTGTGACGTATCTCCCTCGACTCTCCCCACGTGCACTGTAAGGCCATGGCACAAAGTTAGGGAAATATTTTCCAAAAAAAAAGTGAGTTTCATAACTTTGGGTGATGGATCACTTCGCATATGCTGAAGATAGAATCAATTTCGTTTGTAAAAATTCAAATATTTCACAGATTTTCCAGTTTACCTAAGAAAAAATTTACTTTTTTGAAAAAGTCATAGCAATATATCCAGTAATTTGAAGACATTTACAGATTAATAAGCACAAACGCAAGTGAGACAATTTATTTGATAGAAAATGGAAAATTTTGAGGCAAAATACTAATGATGTGATGAAAGCTACGATAAGAAAACAGTTATGGAATGGCCCCATTCTGTTGGAATTGACAAGCTAACACCAAAGGGTTAACAGTTACCCATTGGATTTGGATTTCTGGACAATAACACTGAGTGGTGCTTCACAATCCCTACCTCCTTGCCTCTGTCTGCTAGGGATCTCCACGGTTCAGTGGTGATGGAGAACCCTGACAATATAAACATTTTTTTGATGAGTAGGTATATCTTTAGGCTCATAATCAATTGGCTTCCAGCCTCATTGTGAAAGAAGGCCGCTGGGCTGCAGGTCATACCTGAATCCGGGGCTGATTGAGAAGAATATTGCTAGCCCTTGTTGTTTAAACTAACAATAACTAACGGAAAACAATACGGTTATTTAAATTTCAATTAGCTACGTAAATGTGAGGTTCAAAAATTTCGGGTATGGACTGTAGAGCTTGCGCATTATTGTGTTGGGTTATATACGATAGGTATTAGGTACCCACATAACTTGGTCTAGAGAGTCTAGACGGGAGCGTTAACATTCGGCAATGTAAATTCTGACCTTGAAACTGTTGTGCAGCAGACGAAAAACAACGCTAGATGTTAATAATAGCAAACGTTGCCTAACCGGATATTGCCAAAACACCATGCGAACATCAAATGGGATATTAATCACCGCAAGCGCGGTGAACGTCTGCACTTTTTTAATATCCGTGTGTATGTATTTGTTTATAAAGGTAGACAACGACGCATGAAGAGGACACAGAATAAACATACACGCACAACACACACACACATTGGTATACAGATACACGTAATCTAGAAACGATTTCCCAGCATGGCAACAGTCTTCCAAATAACGAAGTTCAATATAGCTAATCAAAATCTAGGAAGAGTAGATACGTTTTACAAAGAGACAGTCCTCATAGTAGTCACCAACATCTATCTCCGTCACGAGCAGAATTTCCTGTTATCAATAAAAGAAAATTGGAAGTCAGTACAGAATCATCATCATTATGAACAATTGGATACAAAGAGATTCACCACAATCTGTTAAGTACTTAACAAGATTGATGGAAGCTGGAATAGGCATCCGCATCTCAAACGGTTCTTCCCAGAACCAACATCACTGCACGCACCCCTTCACATGTTAGCTGCAATACGCTACACCTCCCCCATTATGGATAGATTTTATTTATTTTTTGGTCTCTTAGATAGGGGTGCAGCTTCTCAGGCTCCAAAGATGGCTAAGCCCTCCCGTCATGACAGGTCTACGGGAATGCATATTATGTATCAGAATGACGTTTTGAAGGTCTCAGCTGTCATTGCAGGACTCCGTTGATTCTTTTACTCAAACTGATCGTTACTTCATCTAAATAATTAAAGAAAATGAAAATACGCGAGGCACTCGGGGACTGCTGCGGTAAAGCTATTTCATAGTTTATCAACTTATGCAATTATAATATTTATGCAATATTTTTTTTCTTTGATATTAATACAACAATAAACCTATATACTTTCTCAAAAACAGCTGCTTACGTATTCGTCCGATTTCGGAGCAGCTCGTCTCGATCCGTGCGAGCTTCGTACAATCTACACGCATACGCACATGCCGCACCGCTGTGCCGGTCGGAGTGGGGGGTGTTAGGTTTTTTTCGTTACGGAATTTCTTGATTCGGTCGCCGCGCTCAAAGCCCGCGATAAAAGCTATGCAATAGCTTAAAAAAAAAAACAATTCATTGTGTAGTAATGTTGGAGAGGGTAGTATTTGAAGAAAACGCTCGCTAAGACTCAGCATGAACATTTTTTCCATTATTGTTATTATTTTACCTCGATCTAAATCCAGTTAAAATAAAAACTGCACATTTGATAAAGTGAACAAACGGCAAAGCGACGTTGAGGAGCTGCTTACGTAACGAAAACTCGACGAGCAAAGGGTATAGAATAGGCGTCAGGGGAAAAAAGAGAAAAACAAGAGAACGCAAAGCAAGCAAACAAGCGGAAGGCGATCAGTGTCGGGTACGAACGCGCTAGCACTTATTTTTTGACCCAGGTTGTAGCGTATGACAGTGATGTAGGTTATACATGCGAGTTGGAACGGATGGACGTTGAGTAGCAAATTCGAAAGCAACTGCGTCGACGGCAGCGGAGGGGGGAGGGATGACCATACGAAATTTCAGGGTCACGGAGCGATTCTAATGCCACGTATCTTTCCATGTATTTGATTTTGACAACTGGTTCTGTCCGCGTCTAAAAATAATTCGGTCGCATTGGAAACAACTTGCCTTATTGTTTAGTCTTATGGATATTAAACTGTGAGAATATTAAAACGTTGCTTACAAAAAGTCTGGACACGACCACACGTTGCAGTGTGGTTTATTGATAGGTCTACAGTAATTGATTCTCAAAATTTTTGTAATTGAATCGCAAAAACGGAAGAAGGGGGTCATCGGCTATTGAAAATCTATAGCTCTCCTCCACCGAAGAAGCAGGTAAAGTACCTAATCGACCGCAGATTCTGCATGAAGGGTCCTATAAGACTGGAACCATAACTAAGAGACGATAATATATAGTGACAAAATTTATCCGGAATGGGGGAGGTAATAGGGGCCCCAGATTTGATATTGCTGAAGGGGGGAGCTTTTTTGTTACGTCATCGTGGAATCCAGAAGATGGCAGGGAAATTTGAACTCTAAGCAAATATCACATAGCGACCACTCAACATAAGCGGACGATTCATATACTTGACAAGAAAATCACACACCTCGGAAAGTAAACAAAACAGTCTTTTTGAATTAATACTGATTTCAAAGTACTCGCCGGAAGACTTCCTGCCTCCATTATCCAAGGACTAATATCTCATGCAGTTCATTGTCAATACATAATTACTATTGACTGCCGTTCATTTTCCTTACTTCAGCAACTAGGTAACGTCAAGTTGAAGACGTTTCCCAGACGCCCAATTATTTGTGGAAGACGCCATCCCAGTAACTGCATCGGGGGTATCACGTTCAGGACTATTCTCTCGAGATGAATCACGTAATTACACAAAAAGGGTTATCATGCGTGTGTTTCTTTTAATATTATATATCCAATCTCTGTTGGTCGTTCATGATCCGTAGTGATCTTCACTCGTCAAGGTTTAGCTTCCTACTGATTCCTCTCGTAGTCCACGCCAATTTACCAAACGTTTCGTCGAAAAGGGCACTGAGGATGCTTTCAACGGTGAGCGATGAGGCAATGATACACCAAATTGTAATCTAGAGATGTACATCTTCGTAACAACACTGGCCGCGGAAGCCTGAGTATTATATACTTCAATAAACGATTGTGGATGATCGCATACGACCATATATTTCCGAACCAATCTCATGTTTAGAAAGAGAGCTCTGGCCGACTGCAGACTTTATCTGTCTTTCTCTGACCACGTGTGTACAAAAAATTTGCATGTCTGAAATTAAGTGTATGGTCGAAATATAACCTTGATGACTGGCAAGCATTTTACACTTGATACATGTACATTAAATTTACGCAACATATTGCGTTTACGATAAAACGTGTCCACCATTTTCAACCAATAATGCAAGGCTATTATTAAATTTATTTCATGAGTGTATTTGTTTAGTTGTAGGTAAAAAAATCCGCTTCGGGAATCCCACATGACCTTCAAAATTAGTCTACATAATAATTTTTCAAATTGCGTCTTTCGTTTGCAGTTGACTTTCGGGAGTTTAAACTATAGGCGTCAACATTTACATTCATTTCAAGTAGCATAAACCTTTTTGCGCCTCATTTTTGCACATTGCTATTTATGGATTCATTCATTGGTATCAGGAGAACCAAACAACACTGGTCGATATTAAAGGTTCGATTAATCTTTACCTATCTTAGAAACAGTAATTCCACCCTTATCATTTAATTATGCAATCTGTTTGTTTGCATTTATTTATATGCTCGAGTATTTATAAATGTTGTGTCTGTCCACACACTATAAAAAAATGTTGCCGAATTCTTCACTCAACACTTTTTGGTAAACAAAGGTATCATATCTTCTTTGGCTATTAACCTCTTCCTAGAGTCATCTTAAAGCAAAAAACATTTTTGCTATTTAAATTCCACTTTGCTGCTGAAAATAAATTTCTTGCAAAACATGTCGTTTCGGACGTCTTAAGCAAAATGTGAGTAATTCCCTTGCAATGTAATAAAGATCAAATAAAACCATTTCGAACACTAAAATTTCATTTGAGATTGTGAACCTTCTGAAAATCAGGCCATAATTGAGTACAGTTTGTTTTGATTCAAAATCAAATCATCAAATGACTAGTGTAGCTTAAGTTGGGTTAGGTTAGGTTACATCTTTATACTGGTTTTGAGCTATAAAAAATACAAAAAACTGTCGTAATACGCCCGCGTGTATTGCAATAGATTACGGTTCAGGATGGGTGTCTTTACATTTACATACCTCTCACCCTTTCGCAACATTTGTATTCGTAACACACTAAGAATAACCGCTTTCAAAGTTTAAACAAACAAGCAGTATCATGTATCATCTTTAAATAAAGACTATAAATTATTCCGTATCTAATCTACAACAATAAACACTACACGATCTCAATGTTCGAATAAATCAACAAACCACTACTACTAATCGCATTTTACAATAGACATAGAAAACAAATACACGAAATGAAAAAGCTCAAAAACAACATGAAGGGGTGGTTTCCGTGCCCAACATGTAAATATATTCTTGATCAGTATGACGAACTGAACGACATACTTCTTTTCAAAAAAATCTGAAGGGGTAAGCTATTGTACATAATTACCACAGAATCTTATACATATAGGTACTTATGCTTATTACTACACGTATCAATTAATTAAGTGCCTAAGCAGCTGTTCAAAATAATGCTGGAACTCTATAATAAAACAGATTTTTATAAATTAAATGCACATCCTCTATGGTACATAAACTGACAAAACAGTTAAATAACGAATAATTTACTGTCAACGCAACTCGCCAAACTAAAAATAGAACTAATTAAAATATTTCACCTAATTTCATCACGGCGCCTCAGTTCAAGGCCAAAGGCAAGATTTACTTATAAACAATGAATCTGAAATTGCATTTTATTTATACTTACTGTACCTACAAGCCTTAAGGTTGCATAGATTCAAACATAATATATCTATTATCTAAATATGTATTAACAATAATTTAAATTTTCAGTGGTCTTAAACAATTAATATTCAAAAAAGTAGGTACCTACTCAACATTTACATTAACAAAATAACATCTTTTATACATTTGGGATTACAAATAAAATTGATGGTTCAGTGACTTAAAATAAAATTTAATGTGTACTTCTTAAAGACAAGTTGTATATTTAATAAACAAAATGATTAACAAATACAGTAAGAAACTCATAAAAAATATATAACATTGAAATAATGAGGACAATAAGACGTCTAGGCACGTCCACACTCACACAACAACTTTACTCAACTGTTCAGGAATGGTCTGTGTCTGCACCCCATCGATCTCTCGAAAACCACTCACGTCCACACGTGCATTCTAAACCCCTTCCTCTCTGCCTTTTTTCTTACAAGCTCTCATTTTTGTAGCCTTCTTCCCCGATTCTTTTTAACGTTGGTATAACTGTTACAAACTTGCACAAGAACACAGACGTTAGATGGTGCTACCTTCAGAGAAATTAACTTTTGGTATAATTTACAGATTCTTATATACCCCAGATATATTTAACGAAATCTTTATTTTTCTTCACCATGATATGAAAAAGAATGAAAACTTAATCATGAACTATGGCGACCATAGAACAATCCATTGGTATGAAGGGTGAAGAGGTGAAAAATATTCGATGGAAGTTGCCCCTTTTAGCTGGAATGTACTTGGATACACTATTGCGGAGAAAACGTACGTAGAGTGAAATTTTTAAACCGAGGCTTGAATTCGGTCAGATGTAGGAAGACCGAAGGGCTGTATTATTTAACCGACAGCCAATCACCAGCATTTTCTCTATCTGTATGCCAATACCTGCTTATTTCATAGGCGCGTACTTTAAGGAAATAGCTAGAGCGTCTGCCCCTTCCAACATTGTACCTACCTTCTTAGGGCGGGGTTTGCTGGTGCGCATCTAGTCGTTAAGTCTTGGTTGAAAAGTTTAACAGTACTTATTTTTTGGATTATCTATCTTACAGTCGAATAACTAAGTCTTAAAGTGGTAAAACTGCAATTAATACTACCACGATAACCAGTGAAGCTTATGTTCGTATAATTTTTCTTGTTCAAGGAACCCAACTGTAAACCATGTCCGCCCCTCGTTCGCCGCCACTGCGCGCGTTAATTGGACTTGCCAGTTTAAGTAATGACTCTCGAGATAGCCCAGTAATGAAGATTAAGTTAAGCGACAGGTCCACCCCCTACTGATTTATTAAAACTAATGCCTCAGTGGCATTTCTCTGCATATTTGTTAGGTAAGGGAAAGAACTTTAGAAAGTGAAAAGGTTGATAGAAAAAGTTGGTATGACATGTAAAACATAATTTGAATTTTGAATTATTACAAATACACTAATGTAGACCACGAATCTGGAGTACCTATGGAAATATTGACCTTTAGTTCTTTAAAAACAAAATTCATAGACGGTCACGCAAGAAAGAAAACTATAAATGAAGCTAAGTGAGAAAGAGTGAGATAACTTTAACACGCAAAAGAGAGGGTAGAAATATCGTGACAAAAGGTTATTATCGATATTCATTAATCATTACCTATAAAAAATAAACAAACAATATGCAATAATTAGCGAGATATTTTCATGTAAAGATTCTCTAATGACGTTACACAATATTTTTCCTGTATATAACACTGTTAGATTCGACGAATGCGCCTAAAGAGCGCGATGTAGTAGACATAGAGAAAGATAATGAATGTGGACTTGGCGCCGAGTATCTACCAGATACACTAGATACACAACTTATATGAACGTACATTTTTAACGGATGTGGCACGGATACAGTACGGATAAGTGTAAATCAACCTTAACCGTATTAAAGTTGTTGGTAACAGCCGGAAAAGCAAATATTTCAGAATGTTACGCATAAATTGGTCATTGAGCTCTTTCATAGGGTGTCAAATAATGAAAACGTTACTTACTTGTCACTCTGACGCAGACCAATTATTGTTTTCATGTCGTCCGTGCAAAATCAATAAATAGAAATAGATAAAGTTGGCCAAGCGTTTCGAAGTGGACGAGTCACGTCATTTGCCGATTGTTTTTGATTAGGATGACGTATTTTCAGACTGCGAAATCGATACAAGCAAAACGTGTGCATCGGCCAAAAAGCCACAGCACGCCGTTCGCGAAATTTCCATAAACGCGGTCACGTTCCCATTGCAACGGACGAGAACCATTCCACACACACACACACACACACACACACACACACACCCGTTTACACGATCAGAAACTTTCATAAGCATAGAAACAGAAACAAGAAAAAAAAATTTTGAAACAAAAATGAAATGCCTTGTTGCTCTTGAATTGGCTTAAGATATGTCAGATATTGATAGGTACTGTTAAATAATTAATAATTAAATTAATAATTAAAATCGACCTCTATTTTAAGAAAATTTTACATATTTCTTTTGCATTGTGTGTCCGATTTTCACTGTGTGTTGTGATATGGATTTTATGTAGGAGATGCAACAAATACAGAAAGAAAATAATCTAACTTTGTTCATCTACCACTACCTAAGGCAACATAAGACAAAGAAAAGGAAGCAAATTAATATCAACTCGATAATTAATTCGTTAACAGCGGCAATTTCCCGCTAAATATGGGCGGTACGATGAACCAACAACAATAATCGACCGTTCGTTCCACCTGCAAAATGACAAAATTACTGTTCGTAGCATTAGGTAATGTCTACTTCACGTCCTCTACGTATTAGCGTAATTATAAACGGCGACAATTCGAAGGAACTCGACTTTAAACTTTAATTATTATTTACGATAAAATCGACCTGTTTTTTATCAGTGTCTGCGTGAATTGCGTAGCCAAAACGAAAAAAAAGAAGTAAAGGAGGACGATAATTAGGTCTCTGGACTGCAATTATGAATGAAGTTGGACGGTGAAATTGTGAGGTCCAATTATTCTTCATAATTAAGCAAAACAACACTAAGATCACCGGCATCATCTTAAGAGCGAAATATGTTTTTATTTTTAATCAAAAATTTTTTCTTTTCTATTCCTCGAAATCCCTGAACGGCGTCGCATGACCTAACACAGATATCCGTTTCTTCTTCCCTATACGTTCAACTTTATGAGATTTAACATGCGACACCTGCCCGCGTTGGGCTTATTCACACGCCAAACCGCACAGGTCGAACCTGGTGGAATGGAGTTGGTTCCCGGGAACGACCTGCCGGGTCAAATCCCGACAGCCCCCGACGCTACTGGGGGCCAACAAGGCGAGTGACCCCCAGCTCGGGCCTATCTTCACCCTTATTCGATGTTCGTTTCGGGAACTGCGTGACGGAGTGGACGCCCCGGCAGTACAGCCCCCTAACCCAGCATGCGGGCTTTCAACCACTGTCCCCTCGAGTCCGACGCCAAGCGACGGGGGAGGAGCGAAGCTAACTCCTGGGCACCCCCCGGCCCCGAGGTACCAGTGTAGGGATACTGGTCTCCATTGGTTACTCCGGAGCACCCCTCGCTGGGTGGCATCCGTTTCCCGTAAAAACACCGGACATTCTTCCGCATTTCCAACTAGCCCGAGCACTATCCTTCGCCTCTTCTCACTCTGCCATCGTCAAGTGTACACCCCCCTAAAGGGTCAGGATGCACACCCCATTCAACGCAATCACGTCGCGGTGGTCACTGTCACTTCGCTCCTACGCATCTCAGTCGCGAACCCCCCTAATGGGTCAGGCAGCTCTCTCACCACACCCCCGCCTGATGCACCCTTGCCAGACTCGTACTTTGTTGATGGACATGGGCTGTGGGCCGCACCCAGAGGTCCATAACGTTTCCGAGCCTGTCGAGGTTCCCATGCGATTGTTACTGAAGGTGCCGGTGACCGCACTGAGATTGCCTCCCTGTCGTCGGGTTAGCTATGTCGGTGGGGGTGGAGTGAGTCCTCCACGTCAGCCTTCCCGTCTGTGCTGGACTTACTGACACGTTTGTCTGCCAGCTGCCGGTTACTACCACTCGAGGTTTTGCGCGGCAGCACTAGCACCAGACGAGGTGCCTCCGGCCCTTCGTCGATGACCATCAGCAGCTTTCAACCCCATCTAGCCTCCGAATGCCCGTCTTGTCCATTTAGCTTCCCCGCGCCAGCACGGGTACTAGGCCCCCCCACCACGACGAGGTGAGGACACGGGGGGGTCCCTATACGTTCAGTATAAGATGGGTGAGGAAAGCATATGGAGGTGGCAGCGCTAGTTCCGTAACGCTCACTTCCGTTACCTTCATTCGCATTTACTAGCCATATTTCTCGGGGCTTAAGATTCTTAAGAAGTGAACTCCAAAAATAAATATAACTTATTGGATGAGGCTTGCAATGTACAACCTTCGATCACTTCGAGAACTTACGACTAGACAACTGAAGAAGTTGTAATTTCCAATGGGTAGGTAGAGTGAAATTTTTCAACCGAGACTTGAATTCGGTCAGATGTAGCAAGACCAAAGGGCTGTATTATTTAACCGACGGCCAATCACGTGCAACTTCCCTATCTGTATGCCGATACCTGCATATTTCATAGGCGCGTACTTAAAAGAAATAGCTAGAGTGCCTGCCCCTTCCAACATTGTACCTACCTTCTCAGGGCGGGGTTTGCTGGTGCGCACCTAGTCGTCAAGTCTCCGTTGAAAAATTTCACAGTTTCTACTTATCTTTTTTGATCAAACACTTGTTTCTCTACATTCATTATCAGTGTTGCTATAGATAACATGACGACTTCAATGAACGCGATAAATAATTGTTAATGACCTGAGTATCATCATCGACTTAAACGGTTTCCATGAACTTTGTCAGAGATTAAATTGTGACGAAACTACGTAATAAATGCGTTTTCATAGAATAAAAATTCAGTTTACAACTATACATATTTATAATGTTATTTTATCGTAATATTAACTTTTTGTAATAGATATGCCAATTTTAAATGCTACTATATTTTTGTAGCTAAGTATTATCTATTAGAAATGCGAAGATATATGACGTATTGATATCTAGTATATTTTCCAGAAGACAAAATTTAATTTGGTTGCTATTATAACAACAACATCTATGATTTTTGATAAATAAGCTGTCAAAGGGTTCCATTTTGATGGAAATAGCTATTTTTGGGTGCATCGCTATTAATTCCGTTAATTCCCAAAGCATAAAAATATTTGAAGGCCTAAAGATTTTCGAAAAATAATGAACTCTTAAATGAGATTATGTTGAATAAATTAAAATTTATTTAAGATTTTTCCTGTGTTTTATATGGTAGGTCAGATACGTATCAATACCTCCTCGTAGATGCACTATTATGGCTGATAGTGAATTTTGCAAGTCTAAATGTTTCCGGCTTCGTATTAATGTGACACGTAAAACTTTTTGATACTAAACAAACACGAAGAATCGCAAAACTATCATTCACGACTTTAATTTGTGGGTATAAACATACATAAAGTATGCAGACGGAGAGGCTAGAGCTTATCTGCAATCCAAAAATTCGCAGTCTACTTTACTTCCTGCATGCTCGTTTCCGTCCATCCAGAAAACAGCAAGCGCATCACGTTAAGACTGTTTTTTTGAATAACAGCAACTACAGTAGCGTAGTGCAATTCAGCTACACCCTATGGATGTTCTTGTAGTTATTAATGAAACACACACGATCTTGCCGAAATATTTATTGCTTCCTTTCCGCCATTTTTAAGGTCTGTATACCTGCTTTAATGCGATGGTCCGAGTTGGCCATTCAGAACTAAAAAATGCGAATCCTTCACAGAAAGGCTTCTTTATAACGGAAATTAACAGGACCAACCAACAGAACAATTCACGAGCACATCTCCTGATCCTTCTCTTTTACAATCTTTTTTTTTTTTAGTGAAACTGATTTTTTAATAACAAGTAACATTTTTATTCAAACTTCAATTAAGTAAAATATATTCACAGAATTTCAAGTATGTATTTATTTTAAAGGCATTTGGTCGATGGATGCATCTTAAATTTTTGATAAGTACCTGTTTATTAGATACTTCGAAATGTACGAAAATAAAAAAAATCATGTGTTGAAGCGGCATTTTCTTGCATCATCATTCAAGTCACCTTTTAATGACCACTGAGGTTTTTTGTTACAATCGAATTTGCGTATAAATTAACTTAAGTTTGGGTTTCTCGGAGTTTACCAATAGAAGGAAGGTCACGTGGGTACGAATAATTTTTCAACTACAGGCGCGATGCGATGTTGTGAGTTGTTATTTATTATTATTACACGCCGATCTTTGATACAACAGCTACTAGAAGGTTTATCATCGAATTGTTAAAAAGTTGACATCTTTTCGTATTTGTTTTCAACAAATCACCATCGTGATAATTTAAAATTTGATGGTCTTCCAACAGCGACGTAAAGTACACCCTCACAGACTCCTCATGGCAGGGAGGCCCCAGCCATCTTAAGAAAATTGAATCCTTCAAGAGACAAAAAATATGAGTAGAATTTATACGGAATGGGAGAGGTAATGAGGTTTCTAGACTTGACGCTCCAGGGAGGAGGGGGTGGATAACTTTTTCGTTATGCCACTGTCTTTCATATTACTCGTATCTACCTCTACAGCTAGAAAATCCTGCAACCGTAGAACATTCCTCAATTGGATTTAGAGCGAGCAGGTCAGCAGCTGAATTGTTTAAGTAGATACATAATTGTACCACATTATGTGCGTGTCGCGATATTTCTGGGAATTGGCAACGCAGCCGTCGAGATTATTTAGGCAGTAAAAAAAGCGAAAGTCGGCTAGGACAACGGATTTGTCCTTGAGACGGTTGGTCCCAAGAACCGAAATGCGTATATAATGAGTGGTTGTTATGCGCTAGTGACGAAGAACCATGTCGATTCCCCGCCAACGCCGACGCTACCTCCTCTGCCCCCTGTCCCGACCCCCCCTTGATTTTCCGTAGTAGTTCAGCGGCAAACTTGTGCTGCGGACGCACAAAAAACGTAAATAATGATCCCGCATTCAAGGTTACTGTAATATGCACAAATTTCGGCAACGCAGTCTACGCTTATTTGAGAGTATGTTTGGAAACGACAGCAACGATGTACACAGAGGTGTGCTAAAGACCAATGGAAACAATTTCCAGATATCAACTTAATTTGTTATCCAAGGGACTTGAGGGTGCCCCTGAATTTGCTGTATTCACCGAGACTTAGGGTCTACGGGCCTTCGGTGGCGTTGATTACGCCACTGAAGACAAATCACGTTTATGTGTTACTGGCGATTCCAATGATTCTAGTCAAAATTATCAAAGCACTTCCATTGTTTGACAATGGTTAATAAGTGGGATGTGAAGAAATGAAACAAGTTGTACGTACAGAATATGAATTCCTTGCAAAAATAAAAACGCAAAAAGTGCAATGCACCTAATTTAGATCGAATCACCATCACCATGAAGCCGTTTCTGTATTTTGACAGGAAACGCACCTTCATTTCTTTCCTTTCTGTCCCCGAAAATTGCATCCAACATCCCTAGCCTTTTACGAACAGTAATCTGATGTAGGTGTTCTTCCTCTGCCACTCTAAATCCCCTGTTTTTGCATTTCATTAACAGAAGGTGTCCCAGCATTCTATCTCTCATATTCCCCATGGACATCGATGGAATCCTCAGATTTTTCTACCCACATCTCAGACGCTTCGAAATACTTCTATATTTTATTTTTGCTACCAGTAATCTATTATATAGCCTAAATCTACTGTCTTCCACGAGGTCCAGCTCGAAACGAACGCGCCACATACACTAATTTCTTCTATCCTCAGCCAATTGTTGAAATCCTCGAACATCTCTAACATTTTGCGAACCTCTTAACTCATGTTCTTGCGTATCTTTATATCTGTCTGTTTCTTATTTTCGCCACTAGTACTTTAGGATAACTATATCATAAATTAACTGATTTACTTCGAGTCTAATTTGGATCCATCAAGCAAAATATGCACTAAACTGGAACATCTAACGTCCCTAACCTCTTGCGTACATTTATTTAATCTAGGTCTTCTCTTGTCCTTTATAACACCTGTTCCTGTATATCTTAAAAAATGTCTTCATACCTCAAAAGATGTCTCACCATTCCATCTCTCCTCTTCCTTGAGGCCCAATTTGGAACCAATAAGCAACATAAACTAATTGTTTCCATCCTGCGCCAATTTTGGCATTCCCCGAAAATTGCAGCACCCTACGTCTCCAATCTTTTGTGAACAGTAATCTAAAGTAGGTCTCCTTTTGTCCCTCTTAACGTCTGTTCCTGTATGTCTTTAAAAATGTCTTCATACATCACCATTCCATTTCTGATTTTTCTTATGGACTTCTACAGAACCCTTCTTCAACGATACGTTGTGTTTTAATCATCTGTAGATACTTCAAAATTTTTCTATTTTTCATTTTCACCATGAGTATTCTAAGAAATATCGTAATCCAGTAGACCTCCTTCAGTTCCAAGGTCCAATTTCGCAAATATTATTGATTCAAAGTTTTAGTGTTAGGGTAAGCTATACTTGATAACCTGATGATGTTAACCGAGGGTTATAATAGTAAAGCATGTATTCTCACAGTCACTAATATCTTTTATGCATTGCACACGGACCATGAACAAGCAAGCCCAATAAATCTCTGCGCAGTTAGTGAATTGGGAACAATAAAGTATAAATACCGGAGCGGAGAAAGACAATAAATGGAATTTACGTACGCAACTTTTCAAAAACATTCATGCATTCCATTGTTAAAAAATCGCAGAGAAATATTTATTTTATTAACCAAAAGGAATTTTTTAGGAAAAGATAATAACAATAACAAATGATGGTAGTGATGACAAAAAAAATGCGTATGTTCGCTTTTGTACGTCGATATTTTGAACGGTTTATACATAAAATATTACTTCGATTTATCAAACCCAAGTCTGTGTTCAGTAAAGTACGTTTTCTTATTGATTCCACCTCGATTCGGTGTTTCAAGTTTTGTTAAATGATGCAGAACCTTTGATAATGAATACGACCGTTAATTAGTTGCCAGAAGCAAACTGTATTACTGTTGGGCACATGGCCTTTTACTGTGTGGATACTTTTTCCGCATGGGAGACCTTATGCAGGAAACATTTTGCTTAATTTGTTAAATGTTGCATTAGAAAATAGACTATGCACTTAAGCATTATGTTCCATACACAACGACGTCCATTCCAGACAATGACTATGACTCATCTTGTTAGAGACTTCTAGTGGATGTTGCTTGACTAACATCAACTAACATTTTGTGAGACTGGACAAAACTGTTGACAACAGCACGCGGTGTTCCCAAGCGGTCACCCATCCAAGTACTAACCGCGCCCGATGTCGCTTAACTTCAGTGATCGGACGAGAACTGGTGTTTTCAACATGGTATGGCCGTTGTATGTTATGTACAATTGTTATCAACAATTTCTGTATTTACTTGTAGAGTTAAACAAATAATTGTTGCTGAGTATTTCACAACCAAACGAACTGCCATTTTCTTTCATTAATCAATATGCCCATTGCCAATATCAAATTCTGGTATATATGTATAGGTGATTTCGTACTAAGGTGACGTGACCTCCCTTAGTAATGATTCCCCATCCACTGACAGGAATATTAGTGGTAGAGACTAGAGACCCCCATTTCTAAAAGCGAAAAAACCCTACGTTCCACAATCTACCATACTGTTTTATAAACACGTGGTGATGAATAACATCGGTTCGTTATGTAAACCGACCACCTTTCGATAGGGGAAAGACGCGATCGGCCACCCACCCATCCATCCACATGCATCCCTCTTGCGCTCCACGTCCCGTCATAGTCCTTCTATTTTCATAACAGCCAAAAACGTTATCGGCCGCTATATTTCACGGCCCTAACGGCTTGAGAACCCGTCCAATAACTAACCAAGACAGAACAAAGAGCGATTAGTTTCACTTCCACGTCGTACATTGCAGTGACAGAAGGGCAGCCGTATCAGAGAAAGAGACGGAGGCGCCGGAATAGGGGTGCAAGCTCCACCTTCGACGTCGAGGGCTCTCTTCGCGCGCACTTATTGGCCACGACGGGAACGCCTGACGGGGGCAAATCTACGGACGCACGCCGTGCATGTGTGTCTGTATGCGTTCCTCTAACGACTTCCTGGGTCTTGCACGCGCAAGAACGAGGAGCCGGTACCTGTGTATGCCATGCATGTGTGTGCAGTAGCCCCCTTCCTGCTTCAGCCAACTTGCTGGCCTTTGTCCGTCATCTGTGCCACTGCCATCCCGTCTAGTCGAGTCGAGTCGAGAAGCGTTGCATCGGTGAAGATTAGATAGCATAACGGCGACAAGGGCGGAGCAGCCATCGAGCAGAGTTTGGCACAAGGACTTATGCAGACCTCCTTGTCAAAGAGCTTAAGCTAAGTAATTTGACTCCAGAGGATTTTCAGTAAACATGACCACGGAGAGAGAGGAGATCTATTAAATGGAATACAACGTGATGGTTAAGATGCGAATGAACATCGCTTAATCAAACCCGTTTTTTTTTTTAATTGATGACTAACATTCAATCTATAAATAGGCAGATGTTCCTTATCATATCCTTGTATGAGTACATAAGGGTGCAGTGCAATTTTAAAGTTTATTTATTTTTTTAATTGGAAGAACTTCTAAAAAGACTACGATCTTCAACAGCTTCCACAAAAATTAAATAATGAAAGCTGTCGCTTCTCTGTCCCTTGATGGCATCAAAATTCATTCATAATCGGCATAAAACAATGACAGTAAAACTGGTGAAAAGGTTAAAACAATGAAGCACTGAATTGATGAGGTACTACTGTTTTGGATAATTTATTATTCAAGGGACTGAGGCTGTGCTCCTGACTTCGCTGTACTCGCCGAGTCTTCGGAGGCGTTGTTTACACCACTGAAGAGAAATTACGTTTCTGTGTTACTGGTGATTCCAATCATTCTAGGCAAAATTATCAAAGCACTTCTAATTATTTGAAAAGTGTAAAGTGGGGTGTAATAAAATTAAACAAGTTGTAGGTACAGAAGATGGACTCCTTGCAGAAACATAGCAAAAAGTGCAATGCATCTAATTTAGATCGTATCACCATCACCACGAAGCCGTCTCTGAACTTTGACAAGAAACGCACCTCCACTTGTTTCCTTCCTGTCCCCGAAAATTGCACATCCAACATCCCTATCCTTCTATGAACAGTAATTTGATGTAGGTTTCTAAACCCCTGGCTTTACACCCCTTTAACAATTCCTTCAGTTCTCAGAAGGTGTTCCATTATTCTATCTCTCATCCTTCCCATGGACTTCCATGGAATGCTTCTCAACTTCACGTCACGTTGTTTTTATCATTCGTCTGTAACACCATAGGGGTAAGATTTGAGGTTGACCATCAAATTATAAGTAAATACAAGCTTTACAGTGGTGAAGTCACTCTCTATATGCAACTTTCAAAGAGAACATTCCAGGTTCCTGATTATTAATGGAATATCAAGAGCTGTCTCCTGCTAAAACCCTGAGTGGAAGCAAGATAAGTTGTGGAAATTGAAATCAATTTGTGTAGTGACAACAAGGACACTAGTGGTGTAAAGTCCAGACCCCGCATGGTGGAGTGTTCCAGACATCTTAGGGGCTCAAGAAGCTGAACCCCTACAAGATAAATAAAACAGTGGAATGAGGAAGGTAGTAAGGGCTCTAGGCATGATGTTGTGAGGGGTGGAGGCTTTAGATCTTTCGTTGCGCCACTGAATCCACAACGGCTTCAGTTGGCGATCGTTATTATGGAACGGCACTAATACTGATTGAATTCCTGATACGTGTGCGTACGTACCATACGTTCGTATCCAAGTCGTGGACGCAACAACAATAACACTAACAATAATAATAGTCGTTCTATCGCGAACAATTCAATGTCACGGCCTTGCCATTGGCATTCCGCCATATTTATCCGGCCTCACAACTGGTATATAATAAGCATGTGTACTCAATAAAATATACGAATGTGTGCGAATACACAGCTGTAGCTCTGGCACTCAGCCCGCAATGCCGAACGGGATGCCACGTGAACTGGAGACGTCGGACGACCAGGTTATTTCTGATGCCCTTCGCAATAATGCGTAACTAACTATAATATATGGCTGCACGCACTATTTCCTTTTTAAGTTCATAACTGAATTAGATCACAACTGAGAACATGTGCACGTAGTGACCTCGGACTTATAAATTTATTCGTGTTAACACAATTTTCCAACTTTACTGAAGGCCTTTTGAGTTCAAGGCGGTTGAGACACAAAATAAAATATGTGCAATCTCCAAATTAATTAGTAATCTATATTTAAGGTGTATCAGCAACACCAGAAAACGTTCAGCCCCGAATGAAGAAGATATAACTTTGACTCCAAAACACCAAAGGGTAGGTACTTCGAACGTATTTGTCTGCGTTTTGACATTGAGAATAAAGACCTTTAGTACGTCGTCTCATTTAGATGTGTCAACCAATGGGCTAAGAGACATATTAGGAAATAGTCCCAGAAGGCCCAAATCGCCCCTTTAAGCTTTCTTTGCTTGTTTACCATCTGCCATCTTGACCTTACCTATGCTGTTTTCCAAAAATGTTAATTTTTAGGACATTCTTGAGGAGGTTAACCACTGAGTCTTTCTTATTCTTAATTAATACAGTAAGTTGTAGAGAGATCTTTATCGACTAAATATTCTGGATGTCTGGAATAGCAACTATATATGGCTGTAGTAAATCTATTTAGAGATATAAGACTTCAAAAATAGATCGACCTCTCCACTGCTTCCATTGTGAAAGCCAATGAAACGACTTTAAATAGCTTCTGTGTGCTTCTATGGAATTATAAGAACGGTTGTGAAATCTGTTCCCATAATTATTACAACTTTTGGCAATTTCATGTTGAAAATCGTCAAGTGGGTGGCACGTGTATATATACATAAATATTCAATTATCTGTCTACCTGCATGCTTCAATATTTTAGCATTTGAAGAGCTTACAGCATCAAAAATAGGCGGACGCTGTCCCATTTACGTCAATGAGAAATTGTTTGAAAAGTGGCCCCAGCTGGGTTAGGAGGACGTGTCTTTCATTATTTTCAACATCATCCTGCATTTCGAACAGCCGACTACGCAATTCAGTGAAATATGAGTTCCGTCTATTTGAATTATTGAAGTGGGTGGAATTCTAGAGCTACCCATAGCCAACTTATGTCTCTTTCTATAAATAAATTCGGTTCGCAATCATTCAAACATTCGTTAAATTTCAGCGGCATTTCTCAAATTTTCTCCCACAACAACGAAATACCAAGAATCTTTTACAAAATATAGGACTACACACAACAGGTCCAAAATATGTAACCTGATGGAGTATCGATTTATTCCATTGATGTGACGTGTCAGGCTCATGGGCAGTGAAACAAAGATCATTAATTCAAATTTAGACCACAGTGAGATTTCAGGTTCAGACTACTAGGGATTTCAAATAACAATCAAGAAAAAGCTATAGGTTTGACTTTATCCTGGTAGGAGCAGCCAATGGGTCTGTTTTGGCCAGCGTAGCTTTGGTCAATTAACTTTCCAGTCTGAGCTAGTTGTAAATGCCTTAGGCTCAACATAGTTAACCTTGGTTTAAGTCTGATCCAGTTGTAAATGCCTGGCTTGGTAGAACTAAACCAGAGCCCGGTATGTCAGATTTAGCCCGAGCCTTGTTTGTCAGTCTTGGGCCTAAGACACCATTTTAAGAGTGATTCAAACTTGGGCCTGGTCCAAATTTCAGATAAAGTGGCGTGAACTTCATCCAGGTTTGGTGATTTAGTTTATTCCTACTTGGGAGGTAGATCCATTTGGATTCAAAGTTGTAGGTTCATACAGGGCATTACTCAATCCTTTACAAAATATAGGACTACACACAACAGGTCCAAAATATTTATAGTGGAGTATCGACTTATTCCATTGAAGGGAAGTGAAACAAAGATCTTTGAATTATGGTTTAGTAATATAAGGCCAAAATGAGCAGAACAAAGTCATTGTTACTATTTGAAACTGATTTAGATGCAAAATTAGATCACAGTGAGATTTCTGGTTTGGACTACTACGGATTTCAAATAATTATCAAGGAAACCCTACAATTTTGACTTAATCCTGGTAGGAGTTGCAATGGGTCTGTTTTTGCCAGAGAAGCTTTGGTCAATTAACTCTTAAGTCTGATCCAGTTGTAAATGCTCGGGGCTTGGTATGTCAGACTTCACCCCAGGACGCCATTTCGAGCCTGATCTAAGCTTGGGCCTGGTCGAAGTCTCAGATAGGTGGCGTGGACTCAATCCAGATTTGGTCATTTAGGTTGTTCCTATATACTTGGGTGGTAGATCCATTTAGATTCAAAATTGTAGGTCCACATAGGCCATTACTCAAAGCCTTACCACAAATCCTCTGAAAGAGAACGTTTATTTAGCCAACGCCAATAATAGGACGTTTGAACTGTTAATTCTAAAAAGTGGATATTACTTTTACCTTTCGTCTTCCGTTTGGAAACGGAATTGAAACAGTTCTTTCGCTAAGTTGAGGAGAATACTAATTTGAAAGTTTGAGATTCCACGTACATATACATGGGTAGGTACACGCTGCTCTATAAGCGTCTAACGAAACGGAATAATTGGCCTTTCTAATGCAGCGCCTCGCGAAATGAAAAGGTTAAACTCTGCCGGCGACGCGACGCAAACTCTGTGTTTTAATTAAACGTGTAAAAGAATAGGACCAGTCTTTTGGATGTTAACTGTCTGTCGATAAAAACTTCATTATGACGCTGTGAATATATAAAACTACAACGAAAAAAATTGATATTAGGAGACGTTTTATGGAAAATTATACGACTATGTATAATTATTTTACATAGGTGCTTAGAGGTGGCAAATAGATACAACATTGTGGATGGTGACTTTGCAAGAAACGAGAGCATCGCAAATGTTGCAAAGTTCAGCTCAATTAAGTATCTGACGAATAAAATAGGAACGGTAAATGCGGATAGTTAATTCATCATTAATATTATTATTACGGGTAATAATTTTACCCTTTATTGGATCGCCATTTTAACGACATTCTAATTTAACGACATTGTGAGCGGTAAACATTTTATAAATGCACGGAAAAATTCAGTGGCGTAACGTTAAATCTGAAGCTCCTCGCAATAGCAAGACTGACATAAAAATTAGCAACCTTCGTAGAGACGCTGAATTTATAATATTTTCAACTGAGAACGGAGCCACTATACTAATGATGTATATCAAACTAAATTGCTAGAGGCGCCACAATTCTGTGGTCTTGATAACCGAAAACTTGTAATTATTGTTGTACTTTTTAATAAATTCTGCGAAACTTAAATATTATACAAATAGCACCGGGGCATTATAAGAAAGGCGAATTTCCCGAATGTAATCTGGGTCGTTAACCAATCTATACAAGAAGGGTCAATTAATGCAGAAATAACGGCCTGGCTTATCTAATCGTGTAAGAGAAACAGTTTTTATGCACATTAACCACTTTATAATAATTTATCTTGTTATGAACCGCGGGAACTCTCTTTAAAAAGTTCTAAACGTACAATGGGTACGTAATCGGCACCTTTTTTAGTCAACAAAAGACTAAATCATCTCTGATTTTTCTGTTGAAAAAGAAAGTTAAAAAATATTACCAAATTTGTACCTTTAATTAAAAAAAATGAGTACCTATATTATTATATTGTCCCCTTTTGTCTCTAGAAAATTCCAGAAACATCTCGTTAAGTTCAGAGTATTCTTTTGTTACATGTTTCACGAAATGCCTGCTTTTGATTTACAGCTCCGATAACTCTTATTTGCCCTGCAGACGCGACGTTCCGCGAACCGGTTTAAGGGCGCCGCATTACACCTGCCCAGTTACCCACTACGGTGACAACGCTTCGAATGTGAATAAATGAGATAAAACATAACGCATCGAGTATGAATAAGTGAGATAAAAGAGCCCAGCTGCTGTCTCTCTTGGTGAATAACAAAACGCTTCAATGAAAATAGTGTCTCAATAAACAAACGCGAACAACTTTTGAAAAATTAAAATTGACCTCTAAGATCTATGATGTGGTATGATTTCTCTTAGGGGGCTTGACTTTAACGAGCCATGTTGCTGTGTAGAAGAAAGGCGAGAATTTTTAATTTTGTTTTGAATCTTAGTACTTGATTGTTGCCGAACCTGCGCATTAATACTGAATACATCACAGTGGCGATGCCAACCTAAACCTAAAGTTCCGCAGCAAAACTATAGAACTAATCAGCTGTGCACTGGGTAGACATATTCTTGGGTAGTACATCCTGTTCACACATAACACCATTTTATCGACGCAAATTCAAAATTGTTGTGTTGTAATAAGAACATTAGAATAAGAATAATAATAATTTGTAAATACTAAACAATGATTGTGTGTCCACATGTCCAATATTTGTTATTCTGTTTATGATTTGTTAAGAAATTTCTCCAATATTTATCAACTTAAAGTAAAAGTGCTTTAATTGTGCCTCAATATTTTTGAAAATACTTCAACTAATTAATCTTCCAATGGCTTTGAGACCTTTTGTAGGTACATAAATTCAGAATGACTTTTTTTTGCAGAATTACACAATAATGTTAATTTATGATAGTAGAAATAAGAACAGAAAATGTCAAACTCAGATCACAACTTATATAGAATTTGTTATTTTAGTCTTTACATTTCTACACAAAATCACGTTCGCGAAAAAGCGAGTAATTTGCAAAACGCCGTCACTTGAGCGAATAAATTTAGTAGATTTTGTCACAATCTTTTTTTTTTATTTTGTTGCTTTCGTGCTTTAAAGGCAAGTCTAGTAATATTCATGTGCGCGCGACGCGACATGCGATTACAATTCCTTGCAAAAATTCGCACAACAAAATCAGCAACGTGAAATTCTGCACTGTTTTTATCGTTTGGTAAACATACAGAGACGGCCGTTTTGCGATACTTATAGGTTTTGCGAAACGTTTTTAGCAGTTTCATCACTGCGTAATCACGGCTCAGAAATCTTATCGGTCATATGAACGTTTTTTTTTTTTTTTGATAAAATATAAACAGCACACCACTGAACCTCTTATCATAGGTTAAAAAATGTTTTAAATTGTAATTTAAATTAATTAAATTGCTTTATCTTCAAATAATTTTTATTTCGAAGTTGAAACAAAAAAAAAATGAAATGAGTTGTTCATGGTGTTTTTGAGCTTCAAAATTTTCAAAAATGTATTGTATCTGTCTTCAATGTGTATGTGTACCTAGGCGATAATGGCACCATTAGTACTTGTAAATATTCTCTTTGAGAATACAAAATACTGGCCACGACAGCACTATACTATGCCTGTTTACATCGAAAGGCAATAGAAATTTTCAAACATAAAGATAATTTCAATAAAAAGGAAGAAGGGATCAAGTTAGCAAAGACTTGGTACCCGGTGCTGCACGAACGCCGAGTGGCCAGGGACACGCCTCCGAACCTCGCCATTGCGCATCCGTCTACACGCATCGATGATCGTATAAATACGACACCACTGCACAATACAGGCGCATTCGTCGTTGAAAAATCACCAAGAAGACTTCGACCACGCCACTGAAGATGCTTTCTGTAGCTGAAGACGAAACGTTTGGTATCCTAAGCCAAAATTGACCACGGCAGCTTAGTCCGGACAATATTTCAATTATAGACACCGGCCGTATCGACCGCCAATTTCGGTCATCGTCAATCAACATCAATATCCGTACCATAAATTATAGATACGAAAAAAACGTTTGAATTATATTACCAATAAAATTAAACTCATAACTGAAAACTAAATTTAAATATTCCTACTTACACCTCCACGGCTGGTTTTCCAACTCAATGGTTTCAATTCTCAAACGTTTGAGATAACCTACGACATTTGGATTATTGAATAAACTGAATGGCTGCATAGGTACAAAGTCAAGTTCAATTGCAAAACAGTCATCCGATTTAATACATATGTACAATATCATATTTAATAACCTTTGTATGTAGGTGTACGTATACGTGTACCGTATTTGTTAACATGACAATGAACTTCATTGAAACCATCGCAGTTACATTAACATGATATGTTACCCAAAATAACGTTGCCCAAGTTTCAACAAACAAACTGACGAAATTTACAAAAGTGAAAACCGGCTTGTGCAAAATTAATTTCAAGGCTAGAATTTAATGTATAACTAAAGGACAAAAAAACACTCGATGTAAACACGAAAATTTCCGTTGCAAATCCACAAAAAAAAATTGAATATAACGTAAATGGAATTTTAAAAAAGTTAAGTAAGTTTGCTTTAGCTTTCTTATTAAAATTATCTATCGAAACGCCGGATACATTACAATTATTTTGTTCTAAAATTTGTAATGAAATGTTGTAATGAAGACATAAAAACTCTGCTGGCATTCTTTTATATCTAAAGAAATGTAGAAGTAAAAGCTTAGCGTCATCTGCGAAGTATTACAGCTTTAATCGCATCCCAGGACGCACACTATGTATACATGAGTCACGAAATTATTTGGTCCTTCGAGCCGGATAATTTCTCGCTGCCACGGACAAAGGCGCAGTTTCGCTCGAAAAGTCCGCTTAATTTACCGCGCGTTTCTCTTCCATAAGACCCTCCGGTGCATCCTTCCTCCACCTCTGACGCCGTCGTCGACGTCGACGCTAATTCCTCCGGTCGTATCAATCGCGATGCATTATTCAGGGTGGAATTTCGTGCGGAAGACGACCGACCGACCGACGATCGAGGGACGAAAAGGGACAGAGAGAAGGAAGGAGTCGGAAGTGCAGCGGGGTAGTGGGTGGGCGCACTGGCTCATGGCCCCCGAACGTCTACACGGCCCTTACGTCGTCGTAGTCGTCCGGGGGGCTACAGTCGGTGGGTGGCAGGGCAGGGCACTCGGGGGGTTTCTAGACAGCGCGTGACGCAGCGACCGGGGGAAAGGAGAACGGTGGGTGGTGGACTTTGCTAGGCTAGGGCTAGACCGGTATTGATCTGGGCCACCACCTTCACCCACTAATTTCGTTGTAGGCGGCGGTAGCAGCAGCGGCAGCGGAGTAGCGTGCAACTGCAGCTGCATGGCCCCCGACGGACGGCCGGCCATCTTCAAGTCATGACTTCGAAACGAACACATGCCTAAATGTACGTTTCTACCGACATGCACCTCTATAACGTACGTATTTTATGTTAAGGGTGAAATTCCTGCCTCAATTTCAGTGGATACTTTTCCCTTAAATGTTTTTATAATGAAAATATGGTAGAACACTCAACATATAAATTATTAATAATAAATAAAGTAACTAAACATGTCCGGTTTCGAATGTAATACACTGGAATGGAGGACACCTGAAGTCAAAGCGGACATTTCTTTATATTGAGTCTCATAAAGAATTCCACAAAATTTTAAAGTTCGATTCTGTGTATTAGGTTACGGTAGTGGCTGTGTGTGTGTTGTAAATGGACGGCCACACACCTCTAACGGTAACCTAGTGCGCTTGTACTGATATAAGCACATCGTCGTCAAGTGTTCTCTATCTAATAATCTACAAAATAAACATTATATGGTCGTAGGATTAAAATGAACACAACAATATAACTGCTAACGATGTCGCTATCACGTTCGTACACACAAACATTGAAACAAAACAACAGTTTGAATTATTTCAAGCTAAAAATATAAGAGTAATTATGTAGGTACATAAGCTTACCCCCTTTCGATTATCTTAAAAAGAAAACGTATGTTGTAGAGTGCGTCGTGCTGATCAAGAATATATATACACATGTTGGGTGCGGAAACCACCCCTTCATGGTGTTTCTGAGCTTCTTTATTTCGTGTATTTGTCTTTCATGTCTATTGTAAAATGGGATTAGTAGTAGCGGTTTGTTGATTTATTCGAATATTCGGATCATGTTATGTTTGCTTATTGTTGTAGATTAGATACGGAATTATTTATAGTTTTTATCTATAGGTGATACATGATACTGCTTGTTTGTTTAAACTTTGAAAGAGGTTATTCTTAGTGTGTTACGAATACGAATGTCATGAAAGGGTGAGTGGTATGTAAATGTGAAGATACCCATCCTGAACCGTAACCTATTGCAATACACGGAAATATTATGACCGGTTTTTGTATTTTTTTTGAAGCTCAAAACCAGTATGAAGATGTCATAGAATAGAAAAAATTGTCGTAATAATTTCGTGTGTATTGAAATAGGTTACGGTTCAGGATGAGTGTCTTTACATTCACATATCCCCTCACCCTTTTCCAACATTTGTGTTCGCAAAAGACTAAGAATAACCTTTCAAAGTTAAAACAATTAATTATTTAAAAAAAAAAGTTAACGTTACTAAAAGTGAAAGTAATTTATTCTAACAAGGACAACAATATTTTTTTAGTGTTCTATTGACGTAAGAATTTATGAAAATACAATAAATATTCATCAAAATTTTTTTTCGCTTTGTTTCACGTCCCAGACGGGACCGCGTGACGGCGAATTGATTTTAACGATTTAATAGACGTATTAAAAAATTGGCGAACAAATTCGCATTGTGCTAGACTGAAGGTCATAGACAATAAAGCACTTTCGGCAATCTAAAACAGCCTGTTTGGTGTTTGCTCTATGTGTATACCGTGGCATAGATAGTCTATGTCAGCCGAGCGAGTCTACAGTCTAGCCTACACAGCGAACGGGTTACATAACAACGACTTACGTCCTCTGTATTGTGTATCCCATTAATGCAAACTCGAAGCATATTCGAAACGACTGAAATCTACCTACCGGTCGCCTCTTACGCAAAATTTCTGTGAAATTCTTCTATTTATTTGTCTGTCCGTTATGATTTCTAAAAGAAATTTTGACCGGCTCATGATCAATCCATTCATTATCTATTGTTATGCAGTCATAGACGATATCAACTTAACCTTAAAGTACCTAAACTAATCCATAGAACTAATCAGCTGTTGCCTCGAGAGACATGTTCTTGGGTAGTAAAATTCGGCTAATTATGCACATTAGCTTACCCCCTTTCGATTTTATTGAAAAAAAAAAAATGTTTTAGAGTTCGTCATGCTGGCCAAGAATGCATATATATGTTGGGCGCGAAGATGGGCTATTCATGCCGTTATTGAGCTTCTCAATTTTCAAAAATGTCTTCAAAGTGTATGTGCACCAATGCGATAATGGCATCATTAATTTCTCAAAAATTAATTTGTTTGAATTCAAATTTAGTAGGTATTCTATCGGAACTGCTGATGACACTCTGATGAGAACTAATAAGTTCGAAATTAGGATTCCCATCTGGAGTTTACGGAGGCGTTCTGAGGTTAATTAATTACTCAATTTTTTTTATTATAATGACTTCTTTTATCTCATTATATTGAGAAAAAATCTCATTGTATTGAGAAGAAAATCTTATAATAACGAGAACATCTGTGGTAAGGGTGGAGATTGTGTTGAAAGTCGGGGTGGAGGAGATGTTGGGGGTAAGGCAAACGTTAAGAGTAGGGTAAAAGTTTTCGGATGTTGCAGGAGTGGAGTGAGAGGGTGGGCTAGCGTTGATGTTGCGAGTGGGGTAGATGTTAAGTGTGAGGTAAAGGTTACAAATAAGGGCAACATTTATCTCACCCCTAACTTCTGTCCCACCCACAACACCAACCCAAGCCTCTACCACTACCCCACTACTCTACCGCCGCCTCGCCCAACACCACCTACACCCCTCCAGTCGCCGAAAACTTTTACTTTATTCTTAACATTTACCCCACCCTGTACGCCAGCCTTACTTCCAACACATTCTCCACCCTTGTCTCATAAATGATCGTTAAGACATTCTTTTCTCAATGTAATGAAATAAAAGGTAATTATAATCAGAAAAATAAAATAATTTGTTGACCCCAAGAGCCCAAGACGCTTCCGTAGGAATTACTGGCCAAGAACGTAATATTTTTTTCGTCCAATTAATACCTTTTTATAACAGTCATTGTAGAGAAAATTTTCCTTGGAGTCTATGCACCTATGATGTCCTGCATGTATAATATGTACCTGTATACAAAATACAAAATAATCAGAAAAATGAGAAAATTTTCCATCTAGGAAGGTACCTATTTAATCTTTTCTGTATGTAGGTACCTATATAAGGTGCAAATAATAAATATCTTTAGATAACGTATCAATGTGCCTGTAAAATCGTAAACGCACAAACTTTAGGTAGTATATATAAATTTTATACTTATATACATATACATAAATACACATGTACCTATGTAAAATACGAAACCGCCTCTTATCTGTTGCTCAAATTATCTACACAACTCGAAATGACGCAGTTCAAACATTAGCAAGACGATTCCTATAATTCGCAAAAATTATGTTAACAACCGATACAGAAATTTTAACTACAATGCAAAATAATGAAAATAAATTAACTTAAGATTTTGAAAAAAAAAAAAATGAAATATGTACAGGCAGATTATTTGTATCTGTAGGAAGACATCATCAACTGCTACTTTGGATGGTTCAGCAACATGCGCTGAGGTACGTCTTACGATTAGCCAAAATTTATTTTAGAGATTGTTCTTTCACTACATACTTTTAATAAAGGAATTTGTCAAAAAAGTTCACTTGTCAATCAATTTCTATAACTAGCTGCGGTGAGGGTGCCCCAAAAGTTAAACAGCAATAAAGTCATAACGTCACTTTACTTCTAGACGAACTATACTTATATATTCATAAAATATTTTGAACTTTTGTCATGTCTATGGTTGCATTTAGGTCCTTTAATTTACGTTATTCTATTTTGGGTTAGGTACGTTCTGTTAGATGATCGTCACAAAATCGTCATTCGAAGACTTGTTGGACATGAACTTCTACTTATTACTTTTTTCAATCTGCATTCCTTGAAATCAAACCTATCATCAACATCCTCAACCATCTGCTAACAGTAATCTAATGTAGATCCCTTTCTACCCCTGACAACTCCTTTTTCTGACACTAATATGATGCTCTTGTGAGAATTCTAATTCTGCTGATAGAGAACATCGACAGTTCTGGCCACAAACTAGGTCAGAGCAAATACATACACCAGTGTAAACCGCTGACCATATATATACTCTCCATAAGATCAATGTAAATAATATTCATATAAATAGCTGTAAATAATTGAATAAAATCAATCTAACTTTGACTCGCTCTTCCTTTTCATCACGGAAGCTGGATAGGCATCCGCATCTCAACGGTTCTTCTCAGAACCAACATCATTCCACGCACACTACACATGTTAGCTGCAATACGCTACAGTCTTAATTCACTCTACATCTTCAAGAAGGTCTCCTTCCATCCTGTCTCTCCTTTCTTTTATTGACTTCCAATTGCGTTTTGGCGCCCTTTGTTTCATATAATTTCCAATACCTAATCAGTTGTAATGACTTCTACTAGTGGTATTTATTTTGAGATTCATCAATAAAATCATACTTCTAAATTTTTTCTAACCATGCAGAGCCATGATCGAAACATTTATCTCTAACATCTTTTTTGACTTTTCACTTTGACCAAAATCTATCTCGCATTGATAATGCTCATATTGAAGACGGGCGAAACATTTAGGGATGAGCCACTCAGAATGAATTACAGATTCATCTTGCTGTTGCCTTAATTATTGTTTAATGTCTTACAGTTTTTGTCATATATTTGGGTTAGGGTCTCAATTTATACCCTAAAACATTGGATTGCACTGTGATTACATCATGCCTGCTATTTTAATATTTGAAGACATCATCATGATCTGTACCTGCAGTAGCTAAGCACTTCAGCTTCAGTATTCTATTCCACAAAGAGGTTGAGTGAGTTTGTTGGGTTTCAAGCTTTATCTTACACAAACTAATCCCTTTTACCACATGACTACTGTTTTCCCAAAAAAATGCTTTTCATACCATAATTGAATCTTCTATTTTTATTTCCTCTCTTAACTGTTTTTTCAAATATGGACAAATCTGCAGTCAGGAATGCAGAATACTTTTTATGTTTTGAGTCTGCATCGTGCATCCTCCAAACAAACAGGAAAAGGTAGGATACATTTCATATCCATTCTACATACAAATCGTATAAGTCGCGATCGCAGTGAAATTATCTAAATTCGAATTGGCATGCGAAATGCCTTTTGAACGTTATCCAGAATGGGACCGCCTCTTTGTGTACAACATGAGCTGAATAAACACGGCCTTTATTTGTAACCGTCTTCTAACTTTGGTGGCGTAGGTACGTGATTTTAATTCGTATGGTTTCCACCAAATTTGCCATGCACAAAATACATCGGTACTATCACAGAAATTGGACGCAAACATACCGTGGGTACGCGAAATAATGACACAGATCATCAGTCACGTCTGTATGCAGAATGTGTAAGGTTACAGTGCAATTTGAATGTTCGAATAGAAGTCCAAATAAGGATTTAACTGAATACAAACTAAAGTGGCATTATTTTAAGATTGCCTGTGCGTCATCAACATAATCTATACGAAACAATCCGAACAAATGCTGATCTCTGAAGTAAGCAACAGTACACTAAACCAAATCCAATACAAATCACGTTACCACCAATAACAGTAGGTTACATCGTTTTCACTGGAACGAACTGGAGTATACATAAGTCACAACTAACTTCATGTGAGATAGAATGAAATAAATTTTGTGACAGATGTCAACATATAATTCGTCCACACATGAAGGAGCGTAAAGTACATCCCCGTTGACTTCAAAGGAATGTTCTTCCGAATACTCATCACCTCAGGATGAAACTTAGAGGCATGAAACACCACCAAACGATTTTTGGCGGAAATCCATCATAAATTTTCAAGGAGCTTTAAAGGAAAAAACTTTCGTCCGGTAGCCCCTTCAAAAAAAATAGGGGTTTCTTTTGTGAAAATGGCTCAAAATGACTAATTCATTAATAGTATTGTAGTATTCGTGGGTTTATTAAGTTTTTATTTACAAGACTTAAGTACAGGAATACAATTTATGTACACTTAGATTAATATTTATTCAAACACTCACTTATACGCGCGTCTCTATTTATTTGTCTTTTCACTTCTAACACTGTCGATTTATTTCCGATGTTGCCACTGTCACTGTCAATTTATTACTTAAAGCATCATGGAACAATCCAGAAAAGTCTGGAAGTTTGTAAGATTGTTTACGTTTTCGGCGAACCGCTTAATTATGTACTCTCTTGGAAGGCAGGTACGAGACACGCCTCCAAACACACGTATACACTGCCGACACCGGCCTTGGCTAGTCGAGCCGGCCGGCAACGCATACAAGCGTACCAGTTGGCACACAAGCACGCTCGCGTTCGTTACAGTATTAAAAAAAACAATTGGAAGAAGGGCACCCTTCTGGCTACATGCCTGCTCATAACCGAACTTATCAACAATTCAAACCACCGATTATTGCCGACTACTGTCGAATGGTAGCTGCTGTCAAAATGCTGTTATTCGAATATACTTTTAATTGCATTAAAAGTCGACATTTATTTACAAAAGGAGAAGCTGAAATGGCTTTCTCCTACCTATTCATTCGAAAATTTTAATAAACAAGCCCCTTAAAAAAATGTAGGTTGCCTTTCCGCCAAAAATCCCTTGGGGGACAACAAATATCCAAAGTTTCGCCTCGATCGGAGGTGACCGTTATTCGGAAGAACATCCCTTATCAGGAATGTGGAAGAATACTAACCTAACCTAACCTAACCTAACCTAACCTGATATTGCAGCTGGTGCCATATATAACTTTCGTCGTTACCATCGTTAGAAAAGGCCAAAGTGCTGATTTGCAGTTTAATATACTAGGGTCCTCGTAGGGAACTGTTTGAATCTAATAGCTAAGAGATTTTATCATCCAAATTTTTTTTTTGATCGCATATTCTTGTAGAGGAAGGCCAGAGGAGCATTTGTTATGCATTTATAAGCTGACAAATAATTGTTGCTACTTTTTATTTAGTCTAGTTTTTCAAAACGTGTATTTCATTCAATCTTTCGACGCTTACGTAGCCCAAACCGTGATAGACACGAAAAAAGTGTAAAGGCCTTTTTTGTAGATAATTGAATTTTATATAAAAAAAGTCCGGGACAGTACCCCTCTTTCTCAACGAGAATCAGCTACCAAAAAAATGTTTGCACGATAAATACCTCGTCTATAAGATTAAAACAGTTCCCTGCGAGGACTCCCTTATATGACGTTGCACGTTAGCGCTCTGGCCTTCAATAACGATGGTAACGCTTTCGTGCAATAAGTTTACTGCCTCCAAAAACAATTTGAAAGCCACTGGTCTAATACTTATTGTTTGTTAGCTTGATTTAACAGAGAACACCACATTTAACTGATGCAAAACGTATAAATAAAAATGACTGTTATGTCTACCATTATAAAAACCACCATAACAATGGACTCTCCTTTTAGTTACCTACGTAGTTCCATTCTAAAATCGCGAACTAACAACAATTATACTATTTGCACAAATAGCTATACACATACGTATGTGTACATATACGTAGTCAACACGCACACACGCGTGTACGTTCGTCATGGGCGCGTTTATCTATACGTTTTTGACCCTGAACTTCACAGTGTTTCATTTTTTATTAGATAACTTTATCGCACTTTGCAAAGTCAAGAGCACGACGCCACGGCACCGTGCGTTCAACATCGTGTTATAGTGAACGTTAGTTGGCATATAATCAACACCACAAAAACAACAATAACAACCATATAGACGAGTTATTGGCTTCTAGCCCGCATACCGAACAACAAAACAATAGGGTGCCAAGGGTAAATGGTACGTGAATGTACACCTGTACGTAGGCTTAAACGGTCCCATAAATTTGTCTTTCTTCTTAAACCATGTTCGAGGAGATATTGATATCTAGTTGGCCTGGGCACTTTCCAGGAGACAGAATTTCATTTCATTGCTATGATCTAATAGAAATGTCGTCACAGTTTGACATCCATATCTGTCCATAGTGACAAAATTCTTAATTTTTAAAAACGCCTAGGAACGAGTTTGGTTCAGTTATTAAGTAATTATTTTTGGCAAAGAAATTTTTGCTGATACGATTGATGGTGGAAACCTTAGGTGATCAGTGTACTTTTTGCACCACTGTTAGAGACTTGGTTGTGGAATTTAAGATCAGATGTCAAAGGTGAGCACTGCTCATTGGAAAGGCCAAGTTCTATGACCACTTCGGAAAGTACTGATTCTGTCCATGATAGATATACAAGATCGACGAATTGGACACCCAATAGGGCAAATTTTGTTCTTTTCCTAGTGACGCATATTTCATATTGTTCACCACGATTTGGAAATGAAAAAGATTACGGCCAAATGGATTCCGAAATGCTTGAAGGCTGATCAGAAATGTGACATTCTCGTAAGAAATGCGCACGTCGTTTTGAAGATTCCTCAAACTTCATGGATAGTAACATATCCTCACCATAACCTAACTTTCTAAAATTGTCCCTTACTGAAGTTTTATTTTAGTTATAAAACATCTCTGCAGGTTTATTAATTCCCAGAAAACATGTCCTTTGAGCATAATTAGAGACTGACGACGTTGTATTTGGGTATGAAGTACCATTAGATGATACGTACAACATTGATGAATTTAGAACTTGAACCTGAGGAATCGATACCTCGAAAACGTAGATATATCAAAAAATTTTCGTGCTGATTTTCTTCTTATTTTGAATCGATTTCTCAAAATACAAAAATCGTAATCTCCCCAAAATTGTCACTATGACTCAGTGACTAAAGAACAATCTAAACAGTGGGTCTGTGTGCAAAAAGTGGCTAGCAAAGTACCTGCTTTAGTTTTTGAATTGGTTGACCACCTTCCCTTTTCCCAAAACTCAAAAAAACATTTGAAGGGCAATAGGTTTTCGACAAATAATGAAGTCGTATATGCCGTTAAGGTTGAAAAGTGGTTTGTAGAACAAGATAAAGAATTTTTGTCCAAGGATTTAGAATGACATTATGAACATTCCACTAAATGTGAAACTCTTAAAAGAGAATACGTTGATTATATTTAAATTTTGTTGTAGAATATTGTGGTGTTTTGTGTGGCAGGCCAGATACTTATCAATACCTCCTCGTATTTTCATTTACCATACAACCCCATGACATATTATGTTTATTTATTAAATTGTGTATTTAGAAAAGTATAGATGTACATTTCTGCAAATTTACATTCGAGGAAATTAGTTTTTGGACATTTGTTCAGCAACCATTAGCTAAAATGGGGGGGGGGGAAGGAACCGTGTCACACCCCTTTTCAGTTTCAGGGGGCACCAAAATTATAATATAATATGGTTGAAAATAGAAGCTATTTACCTAAAACGCTGGAGAGTTTCTACCCCGGTTTGAAATAGGTAATCGTAAATTCGGGGCTGGCAACCACAATTTTGTTTCAGTAATTTCTAGTTTAGTGATTCTTAAATTTTCAAAATTTTGATACTGTTAAATGTGTACTTCAACAAAAAAAGGTTGAAAACCACTAGTCTAGTTTAACACCCACATTCTCCAAATATCTTGTAGTTTTAGTTCATTTGAGTACCCATTTTCCATTCTGAGCACGAAGACAGGAGAAAAAGATGTGTAAGATTTAGGATAGATTAGGTTAAGTGAAGTTAGGTTGCGTTAGGCTTTTTACTCTCCTCCCTCGTGGCCGCCATTTTCTTAATGTCTGTTCAGGCTGACCAACACTATAATATAGCTACTAAAATTTTAAGGAAATCAGAGATAAAACAAAGTTGGTAACATTTTAGTGTTCGAAACTCTCTTCGTTTCTAACTAATACACAGTCATGAAGTACTCTCTTACATCTTTCGACAAAACGAAATGACTTAATTGAGAAGTTCCATGACAACTATTCTGCATGTTTATCTCCACGGTGGACAAGGCATTAATAATTCATTTCTGTCGGACCATCTTTGCGAAATAAAGATGTGTTTAACTTGTATGTGTGTTTTATGTTGGTCATTTTGAATTAACCATTTTTGTTTGACGCATCCTCTTCTATGACATTCTAAATCGTGTTTTGGGCACATTGAAAACGTTTCGAAATATGTATATAAGGTACCTACATGCATGATAAATTTTACATAGACGTGTTTGTATATACTTTGCGGAATTTCTAACAAGCACCTACAAAGTTTTTTTAAAAGGAAAAAGATCCATAAGGGGGTTATCGACTCTGAGAATTTTAAATTCCTATTTTGTTGTTATAATTATAAATGGGACTCCATGAACCATTAGCTTGATATTTTCTCATTTTTTGAGCTGAAAGACAATTATGTACCTCCAACTTTTTCCTATTGAATTAATTCTATGATTTTAAATCCTTTTGATCTCTGAAAGTTCATTCCCTTAAATCCAAATTGAATGATTAAATAAAGATTTTTGGGTAGCTCGAAAATATCTCTTTTTTGGTTCTATATAAGAGACAAAAAATAGCAAGTTTTTTCAAGACTGAGAACAATTAAATATCGACTCAAAAAGGAAACCCGTAGGATCATGTCCAACTGAGTCAATGCGAATATGCTAACTGGGGTGGTTTTTAGAAGACTTCCATTTACCATCAACACATTAACACTCAAATGTACCCTACAATCGAAGTACTGTTGCGTATGGTCATGGCGATTTTAATTCTTCAACATCAAAATATTTAAGGAATCTAAACTCAGCCACTACTCCAAATTAACCTCCTCATGTTCTCTGTAATGGCTGATAGTCGACTACCCAAAATCGCAAAAGAGGAGAAACCAACCAAACGTAGACCTCCAGGAAGACCCCCCAAACGATGGTTCGAAAGCTGGACATCGGAGTCACAACTTAGGCTACAGCTTTGAAAAAAACAAGACATTGTCTTAAAATAAGAAGAAGAAGAAGAAGAAGAAGAAGAAGATGTTCTCTGTAAAGAAAAACTAATCAAAAAGAAAAACACGATAAACACATTACATTGCATTTACATTAGTCATTAGATTGCTGACGTTTTATGATCATGCACCCAATTAACCTTCCATTTCAGGAGCTGATTAACACGTCTGCCCCAGTTGGCAATAAAACCGCCTTAATCGGTAGTGTTTTGAAGCCTCAGTTGAGGTATGCCCTTAAAAACATATTCCAATTACATCTCAACCAATACCAAGAAATCGCTTTACTTTTTTTTTTTTTAATCCAAATTATTAATTTCAGGATCGGAGACATAGCAACGGTCGATAATATGGATTTAAAAAATAAAAAATAATAAAAAGAATAGAACTTGTCTGATACGCCACTGTAGTTAATGCAAACTGCCGCATAACTACATAACTAAATCGAGCACGCAAAGTCCGTTCGAAGGCCGTGACCTCGAATACTGTGCCTATACTATACTGTTGGCGAATTTCGTAAGTTTACATATAGATCCGCTATTATAAAACTACAATCGTATGTGTTTTGTATGTGTAAGTGTTTGGCGAAAACGATGGCAAATCACGCGGTGACGCGCAAAAAATTTTTTAACATAAAACTAAGACATGACCATGAAATTCGTTGGTGAGCTCTAAAACTTCGAATGACTTTTTTTTCAGAATCACATTTTAGAATTTTACAAAGGGCGCTACAGAATTAAACATATTAAGGACTCCAATATTGCCACAATGTGGAGTAGGTAAAAGGGTGAGGGGATATGTAAATGTAAAGACACCCATCCTGAACCGTAACCTATTGCAATACTTATACACGGAAGTATTGTGACAGTTATTTGTATTTTTTGAGAGATGTCATAAAATACAAAAATCTGTCGTAATACTTCCGTGTGTATTGCAATAGGTTACGGTTCAGGATGGGTGTCTTCTCATCTACATACCTCTCACCCTTTCCCAACATTTGTGTTCGTAAAAGACTAGGAATAACCAAGCAGTATCATGTATCACCTATAGATAAAGACTATAAATTATTATTCTACAACATACTTTTTTTTTTAAGAAACTAGAAAGGGGTAAGCTATTATAAACAATTACCCTTAATTAGTGCGAGTCCCTCTTTGATTAATTCTACAAAGAAGTTGCTTTTTGACGTGCTCTATTGATTCAAGACTCGAATATAAGAGCGGAATCAAATTTGACATTTGGAATATTTTTCCCTTAATAATTTGATGGCTGTGGGGTTTTCTGTTGCATTTACGATACTTATTACTAGAGGCAATCAAGACCGAGTGCACAAGTGCTCGATGGATGCTCTTGCTTACAAGAAGTAATAGTTGCAGAAAATTTGCCCGTGTTCAATCTCTTAAGACAACATTCCATCAGAAGTGAGTTCTAATAAGCAGTTCTCCTTCCGTTGCTGGTACCGTGAATGATCTTTACTTCCACGGTATCTGCTTCACATTGACGTGTACCTACGTATATGTACATATGTAAGCGACTAGTATTTACACAAACACTCACACATACATATAAACAACGCCATTGAATGGTGTTATGTATATTTAGTAGTTAAATGCCAATGTGCGAAAATATATTGTACGCATTCCCAGGGCCGGACTATTGAATTTGGGGCGCTGGCGCTTGGTTATAATACATAGTAGAGCCCTACTCTGTTAAAAATTGTTGACAGTTTAGTATAAAATATAGTCACACTTTCCTGTACCATCTTTGATCGAAAGCTCTGATCATAGAAATATTTTTTTTTTTTGCTGTTGATCATTTTTAGTGATAGTTGGTTTCTAGTAACAAAGAGAAAAATGTTTGATAGAACCATCGTAATAATTCCCTGGGTCTTGCAAATAGGTTATGGTAGAGGGTGGGTGTGTTTACATATACATACCCCACACCCTGGACCCCGTACCCTAACCTAACCAAATACCAAATTAATTATTAAATTAAAATTTTCGGGTGTGGGGTATGTACATTTAAACACACCCACCCTCTACCATAACCTATTTCAAGACACAGAGAATTATTACGTTTTTTTTATTTTTTTTTAATAAAAAAAATATATCTTCCCCACCTCTAAAATGCATTTGATGCACTAAATATTCATAAATATGATATTTTTATAAAACTTCAACCCCTCATAAAATTTTTGCTAGGGGTGACCGACGGCTAATTCCAACGGAATTATATTCGGAAGACCCCCCTAAACACCCCCTGCAACCCCAACCCCCTAGGGGGATGGGGTCAAAAAGTACATAATTACCGTAAATTGCACCGGGAACCGGAAATTTTTGGACTATTGGTCCATTCTCTGCAGAAAATAGAGATCCAATTTACGTGCTCCCTATCGCGCAATACAACCAGTTCACATGTAAAGTTCCCAGCGTTCTGGTTTGAGTTGTAACTATCTTGGAAAAATCGGAAAATTATAATGATACAAGCAACAAGACCCGGAATTATTCGGGCAAAAGTACACACAGGCTCTATGGAATGCAGACTAACTACTTTTCTGCTTGAGATTTATAAAGATATCTTTCCAGACCATCCCAAATTATTTTCAAAAATTCTATTTTGACACAGAACCATTTTCGAAAAACCTAAAACATTCTGGATTATTTTCAAAAAATCTGGATCAATATCGACAAATTTGGAGTATTGTTGAAAAATCAGGAATATGCGGAATTATTTTGGAAAAATCTGAAGCTTTCTGGATCATCTTCGAAAATTCTGGAACAATCTGGATCATTTTCCACAAGTTTAGATCATTCTGGAACATTGTAGAAAAATCTGGAACATGCTGAATAATTTTGGAAAAATCTGGAGCATTCTGGATTGTCTGCGAAAACCTATAGAATAATCTGTATCATTTTCGACATATTTAGAACATTCTGGAACGTTGTTGAAAAATCTGGAACATGCTGAATCATCTTCGAAAGATTTGGAGCAAATTTAGAACATTTTGAAACATTCTTGTAAAATCAGGAACACGTTGAATCATTTTGGAAAATCTGGAGCATTCTGGATCATTTTCGAATATTGTGGAACAATCTGAATCATTTTCCAAAAATTTTGAACATTCCTGAAAAATCAGGAACATGCTAAATCATCTTCGAAAGGTTTAGAGCAAATTTAGAACATTTTGAAACATTCTTGTAAAATCAGGAACACGTTGAATCATTTTGGAAAAATCTGTACTATTGTGGATCATTTTCGAAAATTGTGGAACAATTTGGGTCATTCTCCACAAATGTGGCAGCTTCTGGATCATTTTCGGAAAATCCGAAACAGTCTGGATTATTTTAGAAAAATCTGGAGCAATACAAGTCATTTTCGCAAAAATTGGAATCTGGTTCTCTTCTCAAAATTCCAAATTGTTCATGAACATTTAAAATAATTCTGGAAAAGTCTGGTAGAACTGTAAAATATTTTAGATAACTCCAATATTCCAGATCAATTTTGGAAAATCTCAAACGTTCCAAACCACCTTAAATCCTTATCCAAATATCTGAAGTATTCTTCCATTCTCAAAAACGCCAAATACTTTTCGGAACATTCCGAAGATTCTGAAACTTCCTTTCTTCAAATTATAGAATTTCCTGGAAAATACTAGTCAGTACTTTTACTAATGCCATTTTTCCATGTCACCTCCACACTCCTTTCAAAATATTTTCGACTTTTGATTTCTAGGAAATAGAATTTGTTAGACAAAGATTTTTGCCACCCACGCCTACCCATTTTGACCCACTGCGATCAAACTCCTTTATTTTCTTTGGGAGGTTGAGGGTTAAACATAAATCGATTTCAACATTCATCTATTAATTAACATAAATTCAAAATTCAATCATCGCATAATGTTCTATTCAATTTTTATTTTCTATTTACGTACATGAATTAATTCCGCAGTTTTTAATGTTTTTTTCATTGATAGACATAAGTGCTGATTTCCATTTATTTTGTTTTTGTTATGATTCATCTGCTATAGGTACGTGTAGGTATCTACTTATTTGATATTTAGGTAAAGAATAATGTTCAATTAGGAACAAATTACGTCAAATAAGTCCATTAATTTAAATTATAATAAGTAATTACAGTACCTAGTGATATTTTGTTTATCTTTGCTCTTTTTTGTTAATTATGTACCTACCTTATTTTGATGATGATGGTAATAAGGCCATCAAAAAGTATTTGTAGATGATAGTTTTGTTTCAAGTCTTTTTATTGAATCATTTACCTATTTGTTTGTTACATTCTTTGACAGACAAACAGTTAAATAATTAATTTTGTTAGCAGTAATTGAAATGTGCAAGCGAGTTTCAATTAGAATTGTATAAGTAAATTCCCTTTTGTTTCTGGTGAATTAAGTTAACGCGTCTTTTAAGTAAATACTTAGTTGAATAAATTCAGCTCCAATTTCCAGTTGGATCGTAGTAAGTCGAAAAACGACGTCGGCGTCCTTGTTTCCGTCGTTCCTGCACTTGAACCTTCGCAGGCGACGACGGACGGCGAACGCAGCGAAGAAGGAAGGAGACGAAGAAGACGCAACGGTCGTTGCAACGTCGCGACGCATAGCGCCGACGGCGGCGCACGACGGTTGCAAGCTGACGCGATGCGTTCTTCGACGTCGTCGTCCTCCGTCTCCGTTCGCATCGTTCTCTTTCTCTCTCCGTCCGCTGGCGTTAAACAACCGCCGCCGACTTCGACCGGAGAGGCTGCCGCCGATACAACAGTTCGACGTCGGTCGCAAATTTCGTAGATTCGCAGTTGGCCGAGCGGCACGGAGTGCGTGTGCATCGCGGCGGCGGCGGCGACGGACGGCGGTGGTGGGGGTGCGGGGGCGACGGTCCGCGAGCGCGCCCGATTGCGCTGACATCACGCTTAGACAGTTGGCCGGCGACCTCGTGCTCCGATGGAACACCTTCCGGGCTCCGAAACACTAAAAACCACTACTAAACAAACAAACGCAAAACGCACCCAAAAAACGCAACGCGGACACCGATCGATCTGATTTGATCTGATCTGATCGATCCAAGCGGCCGCAGCAGCACCGATCCAATATTTCCATTCCGTACTCACGTGGTCAGTTCGTTCCGAAACGTACCCAGGTACGTATCCATCGGATTCCGCATCTCCGTGTGTCCACAACAACGGTGTCTCTCCTTGGAAGACAAACACCAGACACAGACAGACAGACCCATATAGCAAGCAATTCCTTATCTCGCGGGAAATACCGAATTACAGTAAAGTTGGCCGCATAGTGATCGCGAATTTTACGCGGGTGTGATATTTATTTATTTTATACGTTCTTTGAAAAAATAAAAAATAAAAGAAATAAAACAACAACAACAATAAGTGCGTTTTTACATCTATTATATTTGTTGTACGTATAAATGTACATGTGGAACGACGACGACATGGCTGTGATACTTCGGGAACAAGTGTCGTCCTAAGTGGTCTCTCTGTTCATCCTGATTACTTCTGGTGCAGTTCAACTCCTGGCTCCTGCTGACGCTGCGAAACGTTTGTTGCCCGTCGCCGCCAACGTGCGTTCAATTCGCATTACATAATCAATGTCAGAAAGGTGTTGTTACTTCTATAATTATTATTATTATTAATTTTACGACTAAGTATTATCTATCGTTGCCATCACTAATATAATTTCACATTTTCATAGTTCGTGTGCTTTTCACTGCATTTTGAATCACCTCCCAAACAAACTCAATTGTGTCTCTCCGTTTCCGTTATTGTTTGTTATTTATTGTGTGCCCACATACGGAATAATCACGATTTGATTCAGTTAGTTAACCTCTGGAGTTTCCTCATATTCACTTTCTGATTTTTTTTTTGGGTTTTCGCTTCTCAAATTGTCATCTACATATTAGCATTTTATTTTTTCATTAGTTCGTCTATTTCTGTGCTTATTAAAGTTTCATGACTCCTGCTTGATGAGTGTTCCAACATTCCGAACTGTGATCGCCTTCATTTGCATAAAATTTAGATTTAGGTACTGGATCTAGTAGATTTTAGCACATTAGAGGCACCTATCATAGGATTTCCTTATTTTGTCCCTTAGTCCACTTGTACTGTCGGAAATCCTCCGGAAGCATCAGTTTGGAGTGCAAACTCTTCTAACGTATGTGATCATAGGAACTGGATCTATTTTATATCCATTTTAGAATCAACAAAAATCTATTGCTTAAAAATCCTTGAAACAGAGTATCTGTAGGCTATTGTCTTTTATCTACCAATGACCTAAGATAAGTTTTTTGACTACTATCATCGGTTAGAGATAAGCAAACTAGCATCACATGCGAATATAATTTCTTACTTTCCATTCTCGTGAATGATTAGGGATCATCAGAAGCATATCAGAGATACTTTTTTGGAATGGGAAAGATTCTGAGATTTCTCTACATTTTACATACTTACTGGACCTACATAATACTCATTTCTGCCAATGTAATCAATTGTTAGGTAAATATCTATAGGTCTATCATATCTTAATTGTGCATGAAGGTATTCCTTCAAAATCTCAAATTTTATGCTCCAAAATCTTTATCTCTTTCTCAATAGGGTCAACGCAATCTTTGCGATTATGTTCAATGTGTGATTCTGTGTTACTTAGAAAACCGTTTTTTTTTAATAGTATGTAGACTGAATTGCCTCATAAACAGTCAGGAATTTTTATGATGTCTGTTATTTTCTACAAAGCAAATTCATTAAATGACATAAAGGTGTAGGTACTTGGCCATAGCAGTATTTTGAACACGTTCTGTTTATCTATTAAAATTCTTTTTGATATTCCCTTTCAAAAAATCCCCTGACCAACTCAAATCCTGAAATCTTCATGGAATCCGCTGAGTGTTGACTCTGACAAACCGACTATACCTACACAAAAGTGCCTCTTGGGTTAAGACTTACACCAAGTTTGATACCCAAGTCACGACGTTCTGAACTATGCTAATGGCATGATAGTTGAAGTTCATTGGTTTCATTAATTTCAGCTCCATAGTTATAAACATACCTACGTGTCGGTGTTAAAAGTGTCTGTAGGTAATTGTTTAATTCTAATGATGTCAATTGCGGACGATAGAAATGAGCACACTATGCCTAATCGGGTATTTATTATTTTATTAACGACAACCGACGGCCAATCGGCTTAAAGAAGGCGGTAGTTTATTTCTAGTCTCATCTAGGTTCGGGAGGAGCCTCGAGAGTTGCAGTCACTGTCTTTGGTCGATTACCAAGCTATGACGATATAAAATGCTGCTGCACCTACATGTAGAAGCCTATTTTATTGACGCATCGATTTTCAAATCGGATGATGTTGATGATGCGTCCATTCTTGGAAACGAAAAACGTTGACTTGATTCCCAGGAATTGGAAGTTTGAACTGACTTTGATTTATTAATTAGTGATAAAGCTTTAGAAATCCATTGTTTAATATCATCCACGATCCAAAGAAACGTTGCATTTCGGTCAATTACCAATTAGGAATCGTTCTCTAAAGCTCTTGTCAGGTAGTTTCTCATTTCTGGTTAATTGTATTCTGGTCATAGTTAACCGAAGGATTCTCTCAGTGGGACTGGAAACATTTCGAAAGTTTCGATTGGAAGTTCGACTTAGACCTCCGATAGGTCTCATAGCTGCTGAGGCATTAAGTGGGTGACAAACTCATAAATTCTTTGAATCCTTCTTGGCATTATTCCACTCGTGTGCACGTTTAAAATCCGGTTTTTATTTAACGGATTCATGTACTCCACTGGTTAGTGTCTTGACCAATTGGAGGTGTAGATGGTCTTCAAAGGGCTACTTGGAGACTCGGATGTTTATTAAAGACGGTATGGGGGCACTTAAGGATGTCGAGTATTCCATTTTTTGTGAAATGCCCAGGACAGGAAGAAGAAGTGTAACGTGCGTGTGATGACTCCTTGATGATGAAGTTGTTAACAAACTCTAAAGTGGACCGTTGCACTCCGCGCGCGGTGCAACGGTCTGCATCGTTAGAAACTTTTGCTATTATTAATGGTATGAAAAGATCGAAGACTGAGTATATTTGTACTGGAATAATTCTCTTCCATTGGAGATCACCTTGTTGAAGACAATTGTCTTATATGGAAGTGTTTAGTACTTGCAAAACGTCATATCAGGTTATGACAAGCGCAGGTCAGTCAAATGGCGTCGAATGCAAACGAGCCTGTAAACGACAAGTGCCTAATAGCAGTTCGAAATTTATCGATCGCCGAGATGAACTTTATTGCCGACTAAATTTTACGTTAACGAACGGCCACAGGACTCGTTTTATTCTTCGTGAAATGCACACTTAATTCCCAACATTAAAGCTACCGACTGAGCAAGAGCATCAATGTTTATTGGTCGTTTGCGGCAACTATAAAAATAATTATTCCGATAGCTTTCAGAGGGTATCTTTTCGCAACGAAATTTTCCAAAACAGTACCTACATGGTTTAAACAAGACCGACTCGAATTCCGAGAATGTTTCGTGCCTCATAACCATCACCGATTGTGCTGACAAAGAAATGAAGATAATTAATTGAGCGATTGCATCAGCATATGTACGCAATTTAATGACTTTTTAATGAAAGTGGACGCAATTATTTATTTGTTAATGGCTTGATTAATTATACCTAATATTAAACTTCTATTTGTAATAAATTTGTGATTTCAATAAAAACTGCTTTTGTAATAGAAGAGTTACAAGTTATTTTTACGACTATTGCAATTAGTTGTAGATTCTAATGCATGTATTCGCTATCTATAGTCGCTCGCGTTTATGATGCGCGGTTGTCACTAGCTGCACGATGAGGCAACAGTGAAAGCTCTCTTCTACAATTATTATTGGAGGATATCAATAGATATCCACCTATGAGCTCTATATGTTTTCTTAACATCATCATCATCATTTAACTCTCCATACTTTCCTCTTCAAGGTCTTGTTCTAGTTTGTTTCTACTGGATCGTCCTTAAAACTCATTTAAGTTTATTGTACCTGTCCACAACAGTAGTTAAAGTTTCTTAAACAACTGATCCTTGTCGATTAAATTGTCATCTACCATATTAGTTATGTGAGTACTTCTAACCTAACTTTAATGAACCTAAACATCCTTCAAGGATTCTGGAATATGTGTGTGCTCCGAAAACGTGACCAGGTGTGCTATTTAGTGGCGTAGAATACGACTGAAAAATTTTGATCCATACTGCCTTTTTTCCCTCCACTGATAATTTTACAACGATGAAAACGCATAAGAATCCACGCAAACCATCCAGTTCTCAATTTTTGTGGAAGTTCAGAGGTCAATAGGTCTTTTCTGGACGATTTTCTTTCTCCTATAATGGCTTTTGGTACACATATCAATGCAAAGTTGACACACACTTCTACTTTTCCTCATCATGAGATAATCTCACTCCTCGAAAGCTAGAATATTTAACATTCTTCTGCCCTTCCTTATTCGTAGTTAGGGGGCAACTAGGAGTGGATACTACCCTCATTGCTCACCTTAAAAGTTTTGGAAGAATACTGAGATCGTGTTTTGTCATCAAAAGAAAAAAAAGATTACCGAAATTCAAACTATGCGCCCTGGCTGATCCTCTGGCCGTCTGCTCACCCTAGCTATTATTCCAAAAGGTAATCTCACCATTTTATAACTTCCTTTTTCTAATTTATTTTATTTTTTTATTAAATTTTCTCAATTTTGACTTCGTGCACCTACGATATGTTCATTGTTCATCTATATTTTGTAATACACTACATTCTAAACGATTCAATTTTATTCCCTCCGCACTCACCATCCTCATTTCGTACTTGTAGAGAGCCGTGCTCCAAAGATTAGTTTTTTATTGTTAGTAGCGGCTCAACTCTATATTGTGCTCTACAGCATTCTCCATTATGGGTAGTCAGACTTCCTAAATGTAGAAAATCCGCGACTTCTGCAACTTTAGGCCTCTTATTTTGGAACATGTTCTATAATTTTTTTTCTGGATATATAAAATTCCAAGCTTACACAAAACGTCACGTGTTAAAGATGGCGCTCCCTATATAATGAAGGTCTGGACATGTGAATTTACTCGCTTGATGCAAGGTAGATATCCCTCTGTCCTCTTCTCGCCTCCTCTTTGTTAATGCTTGCGAGGAAAAAATGGCGACTTTAACGTGATTTTTAACATATGATCCCATAGAGGTAATAGGTACATACACAAAGTTAGGGAAGCCAATTAAAAATGTGATGTGCCAATAGAAAGATTTAGAAAATACTGTGAAGTACTGTGTCTGTCTTTTCATTTCTTTTTCATTTGAATTATGTGCCGTTCTAAGACATCTAATACGCATGCGCAATAAAAAAAAAGGTTAGAGCCATCTATTATCATCAATTCCATCTCTTTTTCTCTAAGTAATTCTTCTATTTAGAGTGCAGCAGCACTCTATGTATATTATCTGTATGTGCATGATTCATCTCATTGTCGGTGGTCTATTCTCTATTGTATTATATTTGAAACATATTGTTAGCGCTTCTTTTATTGGCGCTGCCATTTTTTTCCCGTCGGTCACTCGTCCAATACCACGAGCGACACGCCTTGGCCAGACTCACTGTATATTTACACTGCCCTGTATCTTGTGAAACCTTTTAGTCTAAGATGTGAATGGATCTTTAATAAATTGTGAAACCAATAATTTGATTGGCAATCAATTATTACGTGGTGAAATCTTAGATTGTTAAAGTGTTAAAGTTTGGTATTGTTAATGTGTTAATTATGCAGAAGAACTGAAGCGCCTTCTTTATCATGCGGTATTTTGTCTAAGTTTAGAATTTTATGTATCGCGAATGTATTTTGGCTTCATAAAGTTCTGTTCTATTTAGTTTTATTAAAAAATTGAAATAATTTTGTAAGACGTAGTCGACGACAAGAAATTTCTTATTTTATTGCAATATTGGGTTATTTTTACGAAATTATAGGTATCTATATAAAAATAGTGTTGGACTGCGAATAAATAATAATATAACTAATAGGTTTGCGAAAGTGCTGCCGATTGGGTATACCAAAACCGATTGATCGATTGATCTGTTGACAGATTAGAAAGTTCGATTAAAGCCATTTCAATAATTATATAATTTTTTTTTATTTTTTCCATTACCTCTACCGTTAGGTTAACCTGACGACGACTAAAGCGCATCCCACAGCGTATATTAGTCAACTTTTTAGAGAAGATGTCGACATTTATCTTTATTTATTGCTTGCAAGTGCTTTCATCAATTTTCCTTAACTTTAATTTACTTTGAAGTATATTTTAGAGTTACATAGCCAGCAATAAATTTAATGTCCAATAGAATGTCGATAAAAACATTTAATCATTGATTTGACAGGTTACTGACGATTTTCAATGGTTGCTCATCATTGTCCACATATATATACAGGGTGGCTCTTAATTACGTACCTACCGATATTTTAGGAAGTGATTATCTTATCTGGGTTATAAGATAAGGATAAAAGTTCAAGTAAACGTGTATGTCTCAAAGTGTTCCGGGTTTGAGAAATTTGAACGCAGTTAGAATACAAACACCACAGAGTACGTTACTACTTGTACTCTGTGGTGTTTGTATTCTCGATGGGATGCAGGTGGGGAGCGAAGTAGGAGAACAGTGGCGGCGGGAAAGAAAAAGAGAACAAGAGTCGATCGAAAGGCGCAATTATTTCGAATGAAAAATGCAATTTAATTCCTGGCTCCTCCCACACATGTTACCTACAATGTATCCATCACCCAGCCAAGCGCACAGAACACTTTTTTACGCGGTAATTGTCTCGTCATTATTTGCTTTGATTTTATCGTCGCACCGGTCGCTTCGTGCGGGTAATAATAAGTAAACACCGCAGACGTCAAAGGTGGCTGAGCAAAAGTAAGAGAGCTTTAAAAGCTCCGATATAGCGGATGGACACACTTCGTTTTGTTCGACTTTCATTATGTGATCCTAATGAATAAATACAACGTCGTTTCATTATTTAATAGAAAAACTGTAGTTTAAAACAAATTTAAATTCTAAAACTAGAACATATTGAGCAATATTAAAAGATAAGAAAGAAACACTAGGTACCTGTTAGAAAAAGTTGTGATATTTTGGCACCAAACTCCTTAGCATTCCCATCTATGGTAACGATTCAGTATGCAGTATTCGATGAATTCTTTTGGATACCTATTTATATGTTCCTTGATACGTTTTTATATGGTTCTACCAATTTGACCAATATGGGGACTACATGGGTTGCAACATATTTGGTAAATAACGGGAATGTAAGGTTAGGTTAGGTTTGCTCAAGTTACATTGGCTCAACTTGTGAAAATTGTTACCTAAACGAAGTACTGTATCTAATTATCATATTTAATCCTGGTTTATTTGACATTTCTTATATTTTCGAACTTTTTTCACTTTTCTGGATGAATAGATACTTTCTTAACTAATGTGTGAGTTACACACACGAAAGTAGAAGAGCAAAGCATTCTAAAGCCTGCAAAATAAGTGTACTTTATTAAACTTGTAACAATACATTTGATTGAATTGAATAAACACCTGTCAATTTGTCCTTGTTAGTAATAGTTTTTCATGAAACGTGTGTCTTATCCATTTACTGTACTAAATCTCCGTTTATGAACAAGGCCATAATTTACTATTGAGAAACCAATGTAACCAAAAGTACTTGTACTAAAAACATCGCTTTTAATTAATATGCATTACATAATTGCAAGCTACACCTCTTTTGTTAGAAACGTTACCCAATCAAAAGTGCAACTGTGGAACTGTACCTTACAATTAGGCATCTTATTATTGCCATCAATAATTAAAACGACTAATTACAGGTTTTTACAACAGTATGTAAGTTATTTTTCAATAGTCTAAATGCCATAGTTTTTGTATTTGTTTGTGTCTACATATAGACAATAAACATTGCAAATGACTCATATCCTTCTTACAATTAGTAATTACAAACTAAATTTTGAGTGTCAAATAATTGAATAACGTAAATTATTTATAGACTTTATCTATTGGTGATACATGATACTGCTTGTTTGTATTAACTCTGAAAGGTTATTCTTAGTGTGTTACGAATACAAATGCTGAAAGGTAAAGGATGAGGGGTATATAAATGTAAACAAACCCATCCTGAACCGTAACCTATTGTAATACACACGGAATTATTACGACAGTCTTTTGTATTTTATAATATCTTCATACTGGTTTTGAGCTTCAAAAAATACAGAAAGCTGTCATAGTAAGTAGTTCCCTATGTATTGCAATAGGTTACGGTTTAGGATGGGTGTGTATACATTTACATACCTCTCACCCTTTCATGACATTTCGTAACACACTAAGAATAACCGCTTTTAAAGTATAAACAAACAAGCAGTATCATGTATCACCTATAGATAAAAACTATAAATAATTCCGTATCTAATCTACAACAATAAGCAAACATAACATGATCCGAATATTCGAATAAATCAACAAATCACTACTACTGATCGCGTTTTACAATAGACATGGATGACAAATACACAAAATAATGGAGTAAGCTATTGTACATAATTAGGTAAGATGGATTCTTGTAGAGGTCGATGAGAAAAGCATTTCTGAACTGACAAATGGTTGTTACTAGTATTTATTTAATATTAAATTGTTGCAAAAATCGTTTTTTGATCTTTGGGCGCTTACGTCAGAAAATTTAATATTAAACCATCATCATCATCAAAATTCTTCTTCTTCTTCTACGATAATTTTACAAACGGTTCCAAAAAATCACCCCGACAATGGAATTTTCTAATGTTAGTCATGTTCAAATCGATTTTCAATTAATTAGATTAATTATGCTGGATGACGTGTGTGTGATTACATATATAAGTAGTACATACGTATGTTCGCAAAAAAAAAAGAGTAAGTATTAAAATTAATTTTGTCGATAAAAGATATCGCATAAATGTTGTGTGTATATCAGGCATTCTCTGGACTTTAGCAATTTCAGCATGTCCAACGATCGTGCTTATTTTCATAACAATTTTCGTTATCTGAGAAAACGTGAAACGGTATACACTGGAAACTCACGTGTATGAGGCAAAACGTTTTATCAGCCTGTATTCATTCGGAAGTTACGTGTACAACTACTAATGTCTCTAACTTAGTTTCTAGGTATTTTATATACAGATGTATGTATGTATGTATGTACCTTTGTATTCAGTAGCACTCGAACAGTGCTTCGAGTTATTTGTTAAAAACAGGGCACAATTTTGCCAAGTTGAGTTTAATCAGTAATATGATAAAGTTGGGTTCATGTGATCCATTACAAAAATGAAGTTCAGAAAGGCATTTCTAAGAGTATGATTTTGGTAGATAATAAAATCGCTGATACAGTTCTGTCAAGTTGGTTTAATCACGAATCTGGTAAAGTTGATTCCCTATCATGATCCATCACCACCACACAACTTTGGAGAGACGCACCTCCACATCTTCCTCTTGATTATCCAAAAACTATTAGAATTTGCTTCCTATTAGCGAATAATAATCTCATCCAGAAATGCCTCTTCCTACAAGCCATCTTTAGTCTTTTTTTCACCCTTTCATGTCTCAGAAGGTGCTGCTACTGTCCTAGAATGAGCTTAGCAAGTTGAGGCCTTGAGGGCCAAAATTGATTTAACAGATTTTATTAGTCAGTACAAGACAAATTTCATTTAATGAACACAAGTAATAGGAACTTAAACACAAAAAAAATGATACCCTTACTGTAGACGTTCGAAATCTTCGCTATTGTCTTCGTCGATAATATTCAAATCTTAACTTAACACATGGACCCAAAAATGCCTACTGTCGCTGCTAAAGGGAGGGAAACCCCGATCCATAGGACACATTCTTTGCGCCCTCTTTAAACCACTTCTAGAACGCACAACCGAAACCACAAGAATGGATCCGTTCGACCTATTTTACGCTTTTCTGAACGCAATCTTCTCCTGAGTTCTAACATTTTCTATCCACATGGAATTCTCATCGTACAAGATGGAGATTAAGAAAAAAATACACTCAAAGTCTGTCACGGTCATAAAAGCAAGTAACATAAAATTCTGACGCAATTTACCACCACAGGCTAATAAATTTTCAAAAAGGAGCAAAATAAGCGATTTTGAATTTGCTTCAAATATCTTATATAGAAATTCCTTTCGTTATTCCTAATCGGGCTTCCACTTTAGAATAGTTTGGAATTTATTTAATTTTATATTATAATATTCTATTTTGAGAAGTATTTCAGCACTTTGCATAGTCTGCTTTCATTGATTTGGAAAATTTTTGTATTACCCCGTTCTATGCCATTTTACTCATACAAAAAAAAAGGCACAGTTCAGTAAGTACGTTCGTTTCATACAGGGGATAATCATATTGCAATATTAATTATATTGTTTGATAGACACGTAGTAATTAAAAAATTTTAATCAGGAATACCACTTCTTACCATAACCGTCCTTAGTTGTAACCTAATTGCATGATGTTGCATAGGACTTGTTGGTTCTGTAAATCGTTTAAGAAATTTTAATAACGAAGACCATTTCATATCACAACCCCCTAACCTAACTCTAACTGCAGGATAATAATCCTTGTACGTTAGTTTTTAATTTAATTGTAATCATCCAATAATAATTATAATTAATATGGTTTTTGTATTAAATATGTATAATTTACTATGATATAAAGAATTATTCAGAATTGCTCCTGGAGGCTCCTTAAATTTCGTTAAAAATTTATTTCAACGTCAAAGTTTCAAGTTCGAAAGTTGAGTTTGTTCCTTTCGATTGGCGTAAGCACTGAATGTGCAGGCAAATTGCCAAAATTGGTGACTTTTAATTATAATTTCTATTTAAATGATACCATCCTGGACCACGAAAGTAGGCGCAAGGAACCCTTTGATTTTTAACTTACTCGTTTTAATAGTCAGATAATTCTGGATTGTTTGATCTTCGGACGAGATAGACGCACAGGATTCGGCTTGCTCCCGAAAACTCCTTTTTTCAAATATTTATTGGAAAATGTCTCTTAAATTGCAGATTTTACTGTTTTTCGACAATTATACCCTTATCATACATGATTACATTGATTTCAAATAAGTCTTGATGATTTTTATTAAAAGGTACCTACCTAATTTCCTTGAAATTATCCATTCAGTTAACTAGGAATTTTTAATCAAATTACAAAGTTTTGGAATTACATAACCGTCTCGTCAAGAATGTCTACTTTTGTATACTGAAGATACGCGACAAGCAAGAAAGGCAGGTTAATTTCTTGTGCCCCATAAGTGAAATTTATCGATGGCATCACAGAAACACGAAATAAAGACCCTTGTTTACTGAAACCGGTTTCATTGGCTCGTGATTGAGTTGTAGTAATGACTGCTTTTGCTTTTGTCAATGGACATACTACTGATCCACATTTACACTCCGGAGTATTCTGTGGTTTTTATTTACAAACTTAACGAGATGTAGCTTCACATGTTTTACATAACTCGCATACATTATACGTGTAACAGAATATTTGTTTAGTGCAAACAGAACCAGTATTATTTGAGGTTCTAAGGATTCCTAAACAGTCTTTGTTCCTGAACAAGGAAAAAATAGAGTCGTTTTTTCTAACATCATGGTGGTGATGTCATAATTGATTGTCTAAAGGGCTGTTTGCAATCCTTTATAATAATAGCTCTCATTAAGTCATATACTTTGTTTAAATAGAATAGGAGTAAGGAGTCTAACAAACTATGGTGGTAGCTAGAAAGGGTTTCATCGTCAATGATTTAACCCAAAGATATATTGGTAAATGTTTACAAGTTGTTGTGGAGGTAGGAGGGTCGTGGAGGGGGCAGGGGAAAAGGAACGGCCAAAGTGGACTAACGGGGGTGGAGGACGGTTGAGGAAGGTCCAAGGACTTAATTCCTAGTGTTAAAAAGTAAAATTGATATAATTGATGACGTATTAAATGGGCCTTTAAATTTCTATATAAGGCAAAAATCCATTGTTGAGTCAGACAAGTAAATAGGTAAAGTGAATAACGCGGGGGTTGGGGTTATGGGCTGCTGAAAGCATGTCAGATTGTGAATGGAGAGGTGAAGTTGATACACTTGATAACATAAATAGACTTTTGATGGGACCGTCGGTTGGAGGGGGGTGATGGGAGTGGAGGATAATAGGGGAAGGTCCAAGGACTTCACTCCCTGTGATAAAAAGTGGGAGTTATAAAGCGTTGGCGTGCAGGGTTGAGCGAAAGAGAATTAGGTGGGGGTTGGGAGTGGTGGGGATGCTGAAAGCATGTTAGATTGTGAAAAAATAAAATCGCGCGATTCACAATATATATCAACTTTACCTCCACCTCCCACGATATCCCATTTCAACCACCAATTATTATCAGTAGGGATGACGTTCCTGGACCGTTCCCTTTCCCCTCTATCACCATCTACGATCTCATCTGATCCTCCCTGAGAAGCTCTGTTTCGATCCATCGCGAATCCAATCCATCCAAATCTTTGCTTGGTTCAAGGGTCTCGATTCAAAGGTATCCTCTGCCTGAAGGCTCAGCTGAATCAGAGGGAGAAGTGCTATATCCTACCCCTACATTGGCGTTTATAAACGGTAGCACCACTCTTTACAGCATTTATCGATGTCTTTGCTAAATTATTATTTTGAAAATTTTCGCCAAATGTAGGTAGTATCAGTATTTAATGATCAGATAACATTTTTTCGGAACCACCAGATGTGTCGCAATTTCGACCTTATTAGTTCCCATCAGCACGCCACAGGCACAACACCGACCATAATCAAGCTCCTTGTTGACAGGCACATTGATAAGTCAGCACAGACGCCAGGCAAACGCCATCTATGAATATTTGTTATAATTTACACGTTCACTAATGCTTATCATGCAAGTTAGCAATGCGTTAATTAACTTCAACAAAAGGGGTCTTGTTGGTCTTAGGCGAATCTTTTCTTGAAGGACAAAAACGTTTTGCATAATTTTTTTCTTTTTGAGGTGTATCCGTTTTCTATAAACTTTTTTTAATGTGTTCTATTGGTTCAATTGCTATAGTGATTTCATATAATTGTGCTATTAGCTGCTTAATTACCTTCGTTTGGGTGGATATTTATGTATCCATCCATAACCAATTAAGTACGTAGAAAAAATTCTAATAAAATAAGTACAGAAACAAAAAAAGATACGATGCAAAAATTACAGCAGTTGCTCTTGATTCTCGTCTTCCTTGAACTAAAACTAATGATGCTGATAATATTCCCCTCGCGAGATGTTGGCCATTGGCAAATTTAATTGTATTTCCTGTGTGTTGAATCATTAAAAAGAAAATGAATCAAAGGGATATTAAAATGTCATGCAATAATAGAGTATTTTACATGGACGCTATTAACTCTCGCTTTGCACGTAACTACATCAGCTTCAGCTTCAACGGTGGCTGTGCAAAAAAAAAAGTTTACTACATCATAAACCATAGAAAAACATTTGAAGCTGATCTAGCGTGTCGTTCCCATAACTTGCTTTTATTACACATGTACACAAACACGTATAGCTGTATTCATATACATATGCATAGGTAGGTATCTCTATGAATATGGCGATGAAGAGATAGGTAAGTTTGTGTGCGAATGCGTCACTATAACGGTTCAATTTATTTATCACATGTCATTACAGTGTTTTTGTTCCAATGTTTTAAATATCACTCACTGCGCAGTTTGGAAAGAAAGACAATAGTGAGCGGAATATTTTTTTTAAGAGCGCATGACGCCATGACGCTTTTAAGATTGTACTGTAGGTATATGAAGTAGGTAATATTTAGAACCTGTTATTCAAATTACTATAAAATAAGACTACGACGTAGCTGACTTTTCGAAGAAATTGATAGGTATCTTCTCAAATTCTCTCTTATAGTAATTTATTTGTTACTATTGTTATTAAGTTAGGATTTATTTAGACCTCAGATCTATGGGAAGACCCTTAGCAACCCCTTTTGTGTGTCATCTGATTTTATGCTTCCAAAGAATGTTCATAGACATGAGTACCCTTAAAAGTGTCGAAACAGTTGACGTCTTCAGTTTCTGTACACCCTACTGGTAATTAGCTTAGATATTCCGAATTATGATTCCTTAATATGGCCACCTGACCATTTCCTGATCGGAGCACAGTACCACACTTCTTCATCTGGAGATCTGATCAGCTCGTGATTACAATACAGTACCATATTCCTTGCTCTAGTTATCTAATCAGTTTCCCATAAGAATCTTGTATTAACAGGTGATGACTAATATTGTCATATCCTAAGTAGAAAACCTGACTCGCTCCTGATTGTACTTCTGATAAATCTGGCTGTACAGGACGCTTGGGCACATTGAGCTAGGGACCACTTTTAAAAAATATTACGAACAAGTTAACCAATGTTAATCGTATTTCATCGTGCCTCAAGTGCTCATATAGAAAAGACGAAATCTGATCCAAATCGGATTCAAACCTGAAGTAATTTCAAGTCTGGCAGTGGCGACCAAGAAGTCGATGCCATAGTTCGTTAAACGTGTGGGAAGTGGTAGTGCACCTAGACAGTTCTTTACACTTCTTCTTCACAGAAATGGCAGAGAGGGTTAACACTCATCCCTAGTTTGGCTCTACGATATTTTAGTTCCCCATAACAAGTTAAAATACCTACCAGAATTCTAGTTTTCTTCCCGTTGAGACTAAGAAGTTGATCTTATCATTCTCTGTAAATAGTGTGGTTGCCCACGTCCCATCTGATCATCCCAGAGAAGTTCTGTTACAAATGTAAACGGTGGATTGTGATCCAAATGGGCGTTTTTAGTGCCCTGTTTAACAAATTTTGCCTTTTGTTTCATTATCTATCATCTATCAAAGTAATCCGTCTTGGGCTTTTGACTTTAGTTTGTTATGAGAGAAGTAGTAATGATCCAGTTCAGTTGCTCTTAAGAGTCGGTTCGAAGCTAGCTTCTGCTTGACGGAGAGTGCTCAGCCGAATCAGAAGTAGAAGTGAGATCCTACCCCCACATAGGCGATTATAAACGGTGGCACTACTCTTACCCTACAATCTTGAACTCGTTAGTAAACCAAAGGTCCGGAGTCGTGTGGAATCGAAGTACTCTGATTGAGTTATATACTTTGTTTAAATAGAATAGGGGTAAGGAGTCTAACAAACTGTGGTGGTAGCTAGAAAGGGTCTCATCGTCAATGACGTAACCCAAAGATGTATTGGTAAATTTCACGAGTTTGGACTGTAGCTTGAAGGTAGGTGGGTCGTGGAAGGGGCAGGGGAAAAGGAACGGCCAAAGTGGACTAACGGGGGTGGAGGAGGGTTGAGGAAGGTCCAAGGACTTAATTCTTAGTGTTTAAAAGCAAAATTGATATATTTGATGACGTATTAAATGGGTCTTTAAATTTCCATATAAGGCAAATATCCATTGTTGAGTCAGACAAGTAAATAGGTAAAGCGAATAAGGCGTGGGTTGGGGTGGTGGGCTGCTGAAAGCACGTCAGATTGTGAATGGAGAGGTGAAGTTGATACACTTGATGACATAAATAGACTTTTGATGGGACCGTCGGTTGGAGGGGGTGATGGGAGTGGAGGATAATAGGGGAAGGTCCAAGGACTTCACTCCCCGTGATAAAAAGTGGGAGTTATAAAGCGTTGGCGTGCAGGGTGGAGCGAAAGAGAATAAGGTGGGGGTTGGGAGTGGTGGGGATGCTGAAAGCATGTCAGATTGTGAAAAAATAAAATCGCGCGATCTACCATCTCATCTCATCCAAATCATCTTTGCTTGGTTCAGTTGCTCTCAAGGGTCTCGATTCAAAGGTATATTCTACCCCTACATTGGCGATTATAAACGGTGGCACTACTCTTACCCTACGATCTTGAACTCGTTGGTAAACCAAAGGTCCGGAGTCGTGTGGAATCGAAGTCCTCCTTGGAGCCCAGTCCAGTTTTAATGGATGATTAGATTCAAAAGAAGTAATTTAGAGTTATTGACAAAGGTTTTTTTTGCTGATAGAACCGTTTTTTTTTGAAACGCAGTACTATGAGCTTTCGATTACTTAAACTATTCTCTCATTGAAACGTATTGGGAGCTTTCCTCAGAAAATAGGTTGACATTAACAAAATGATTTAGTGAAATTGTACCACGTACGCACTCACGCACATTGAACCATTTGATCCATTGTTTCACCACCGGTTACCCGAAAGCTTATGCAAATCACCTTCCGGAAATTCGTTAGCTGATGAGTAATCCATGGCCCCTAATATTTCGTGTTTCGAGCCAGTCACTAAGCCCCCTTCTCTCTTTCGCTGTAATCGCATTCCGGGTGCGACGGTATATGAAACTCGACTCGATAATTAATTAAACAAAAAGAACTTTTTTTTTTCGATTAACCATAGTTTTTGTTGTTTTTGCAAACTGATCCATCAAAGTAAAAAGAGGTCTGTATGACCTTAATGGTGTATTTTTATTACTATACAGTAACGTACAGCGCAGGGCTTCAAAATATTATTTGCAAAATTAAAATTTCAGAAACTCTATAGAATATACTGTCTAAGTTATTGTTTCATTTTAGCAGACGGGGAATCCTTAGAAGTTAAATTTTTGATTTATTTTACTATTCAGAGCATGTAGTGTTTGTTATTTTTAGATTAGATAAATAACAATTGAATGTATTTATTTCTGTCTATTAGGTTACGGTAGCGGATGAGTGTGTAAATGAATGTACAGACACAAATATCCAATATAAACATTTTGTCGTCAAGTGTTCTTTATCTAATCGACAAAATAAGCATTACATGGTCGCAGAACGAGTCGCCCCTGTAAAAACTAATCAAGAACGACAAATATCCACCATCACAGCGAGTCATATCGTGTTTAATTGGAGCAAACGTTCATTTTACGACGGTCCTTAGGCAAATGCGCCCAGACTATACTTGAAACAGTTTAATGGGGCTTCCCCTCGTGCCCTAATTGAATTTAACTGTCGCGCGAAGGCAGTTTTCATAAACTTTTGATTTAACAAATGAAATAAAACGCCATAAAGGCCGGTTCGGTTAAGTAAATAAGCCACAAGTGACGTTCTCAATCGGCCACGGCGCCAATCTCGCCCGGTTCACGTCAACCGATTAATTATGAAACGGTGCTTCATGTCGCGAATAAATCCATGTGCACGCACTATGTGAAAAAATAATTGGAATCTGGTTTTGTTTTGTTTTGCTTTTTTTTTTTTTTAATATATAAGAAGCCAAGTTAGTAACGGTAGGTAAATGTCAGTACGAGTAAATTAACAGTAGCAAGTTATCTCTGTATACACTACAACTGATTATTTCATTACGTTTTCTGAGAGTACTCAAGGTCTGTAAGCTTTTTAATTTTAAATTTCGTTATTTAATAATAGACACACGAACAAATTCCATCAGTTGATTTGATAAGGTTTGCTATGCTCTTCAAATACAGGGTGTTCTACGATGATGGACCATAAGAATGTTTCAGAAACTAAGTTAATTTAAATTTTAAAACGTTAGGATTTGAGGTTTTAGGATTCCCTTAAACAGGATAATGCCATTCTTGTATGTAGAAGTCAATTTTGTTACTTCAAATGGAGTAGTAAATTTTTTTTTGATAAATTCGTATGAACCACAAAAGAACGAAGCACTTCTAGAAAATAGCGAAATGGAACCGGTTGACCTTCGTCTCATTATCTACTTTTATATAGCCAGAATTTTGACTAGTATCTATGGGATAGACAGATATCTTGAATACAGATTGCAACATGAAGCGCCTCCTAGATACAACTAGACAAAAAATGCTGATAGAGGTCAGCTCTCTTCTCAGGTGCTTTTTCACTTGTACGAGCTGCTACTTCTATCTTTAATATTATCTCTACGTGTTGGATCGTTACCATCGAGAATTCAAGGCCCAAACGGCTACGAGTGACGTCAATGCATGTAGTCAAGTTAAGAAACTCCTTTGGTGTAGAAAACTTTTTTGATCTAGGATTGTTGTGAAGGTCTATGAAAAGAGGGTGGTTGTACACTAGTGGATAGATACTAGAATTAATTTAATTTATATATTTTTATTTTTTGGTTCAGAATGATAGCAAAGTACAGTTGTTTCTAATGTATGCCGTTATTAGTTCAGATTTTAGAACGTTTAAAATTACAGTACAGTGGCGAAATAGAGTTCCCCTCTTTTAAAGTCGATGCATACGATATACTTGATTTATCTTTTCAAACATTACCCGATCTTTCACTTTACGCAGTGTACAATTAACGATACAATCTACACGGTTCATTAAAAAAAAATTGCTGATACATGCACAACCCCATTCTGTAATATCCATCACAACTGCAATGTATGTAGAGAATGGAATAGGGTTGGCTAGCCTGTGTGTGTGCACGTTTAGGTATAATAATTTACTTATGCAATAGATAAGTGCCAGCCTTACCAGTTATCACACAATTATTCCGATTATTTAAATTTTAGAGCCTGACGCCGGACGCGGCTATGCGTACTAGATGCATTATACGATAAATATCTCAATCTAAATTATCGACTGATGGTAGAGGCTTCGTGTAAATATCTTAATTGCTGATAGACCAACGCAATTACGCGTACACACTATCTTATAAAGTGCGGGTAATGATACCTTTCCCAGCCTAGATCAACTTATTACATTCACACATCGAGTTATTAATTAATACAAACCGTTCGATTGTGGTAAAAAACTATATAACAGTCGTTTGAATTTGAAAATATCCACGATCTTTATATGGATAGACGTGTTCAATGCAGTTGAAAAAATCTTCATTACCAAACCTGAAGCAAATTCCCGCGTTGCCGGGGGAAGAATACTCCCACGCTTGATTAACTGAAGTCAGTTTCATAAAGAACACCCTCGTAGCCATCTTAGTGGCCCAAGAAACTGAGCCCCTACTGAAGAGATAAAAAGATATAAATAAAATTTATCCGGAATGAAGAAGGTAACAGGGGCGACAGACGTGGTATTGGAAGGGTGATCTAAAGACCGTCGCCGGTTGGACACGACATCAAAACTATCATCAAATTAGCGAGGAAGATCTAGCAGACCATCAGATCAACGAAGGACAAAAGGGACCCTCTTTTAGCCTCAGGAGTCTACCATATACTGTGTTCCTGCGTAAAGGACTACATAGAAATCACCAAGAGATCGATTGTAACGAGACTCAAAGAACTCAAAGCAACCCATGTAAGGAGTCACGATGGGGCCAAACTTGGTCCAAATTTGGCCCAAGATTTTTCAACTTTGGTCCTAGATTGGCAACCGATATAGGGCCAAAAACGATAAATGTTCGGTATGTCACTTCGGCCTAAGCCTGGCTGTTAAGATTGGTGCACGACTGGGCTACGAATGCAGGTCCATGATTTGGCATACCTTATTGACCCAAGACAAAGCACATTTACACTTAATGTTTGAAATGTTATGCGAGGTCAATGTTTCTGAAAAAGTGTTGATATTTATAACACCAACATCTATTGATGATGTCGGGTAATCAAACACTTCACTTCTACTCTCTTCTTCGAAACCATATACATAAATTTCACTAGACTCACACTCTTTATTTAATAAATTATCGTAGTTAAAATGTGTAAATATATTAAATACTTCAATGGAAGAAATATTTTTTTTGGAAGTTTTGCCAAATTATGGTCCTGTATAGAAATCCTAAGACTCAGTTATACTGCGTTGGACAAAACTAGGCAAACCGTTAATTTATGTTACTGGGCATTTAAAATTTGGCCAAACTTTGATCCGGTATTGGTAAACGGATGCTCAGTTACCCAGTATTGGACCAAGCTTGGCGAAACGTTAATGTACCTAGAGTTGGCAATTAAAAATTGGTCGAAAATTGGTCCACTATCGATAAGCCGAAGCCTGGTTTCCCACTACTGGTCCAGGTTTTTACCTATCGTCAACTCCGGCATTTCCTACATGGGAATCTGCCGGATGGATCACTCCGAAATGTCTGCGGTCTGAGGAACCTCGACCACAAAATACTCTTTGAAAACTGCAGGCTGCTAGCATCGGTCAAAGGTTACCACAGAAGGATGTTCAGAGAAGCCATTGAAATTTAAAAACCTCCGGAAAACTTCAACAGGAAGGAGATCCACAGACTCAACCAGATCTGGAGCCGGATCCTCAGAAACACCCGAACGACATCGTCCAGCAATTCACGGCTGACTGAACCGAAACAAGCTCCGCCCCGTACACACCGAAATAAATATAACTTGCGCAGAAAAAAGTCGCCAGTCTACATCCAGCATCAGAGGTGGAGAGATCTTTGAAGGAGCTCGACTGTCGTGTTAGTGAAACGTTACCAAGCAACTCCCACCGACGACGGCCTTTAAACCCGAATCAGGCAATCATCAGTTCATTGTGGATCACTTCCAAATTGTTCTCGAACCCATAAAATTATTATGGAAAGATCTCACACATTCCAAGTCAAAGTAAAATAATTTTGGGTTATTCTCTAACCTTTCAGACTATTCTTGGAAAATCTAGATCATTATAGGTACTTACCAAAATGTATGAAACATCTAAACAATTCCCAATATTCCTAAGAATTTCCTATGAACTGTTCCTTAACCGTTTATGATCAATAGGGTCCGGTTAAGTTGGAGGGCGCTGTTAAAGCGTGACCAGACGAACCGATGGTTATAATATCGTTAAGTAGAATGGGAAAATCATGGGCTAATGGTCCAATAAATACAATAATTTGGTGTGTAAAAATTGGGAAAAGGTTTTGTAGACAATATTAAGTTCAAAAGTAGTGTGGTATGAGTCAGTATTTCTCAGTACCTGTTACGTTACGTACCAGTTCCGTGTGGATATCTGTTCCAAATACTAGTTATTTTTCACTTAAATATCAACTGCCTGCTTCTACAAGTATGTATTGACAGTACCATTTACAAAATACTATACTATACGATACGAACCGCACGTTATGGACTCAGAAGACTATCGGCCAGAAGGAACTGGAACTTGTGCGTAGGAATTGGTACTAGTATTTTAGGAAACCCGTACCTGTTCCGTTACGTTACAAGCTCATATCTATCATCAAATTAGTGACTTTTTTTAATAGAATCATTACTCTGTGTCAATTTTGAAGACCTAGAGTAAATATCCTTCTTTCAATTCCACAGTTTCTTCTCATTTTATCCATACTTGGCGAGAATAGAACGTAGGTAAATTTAATTCGTACTTATTTGCATTTACAGAATTCAAGTTGTTGGTCATATAGGTACAAGCTTACTAGACCTGCTTCTGTATAATATATGTATGTATATGGGTTTAGGACGTTTTACTCGTATAATTGCATACCTGCAAAATGACGTGACGAATATGTCAAGAAATGAATGCAGTTATGTAACAGTATTTTAAAAATATTCCAATTACCTACTTAGGTGTTGACATGAGACAGAGAGAAATTCAATATTAATGAACGTTCAATGTTGAGAGTGGATCGTCTTAACATCTGATTATATATTGCATTTTATATGGGTTTATCTAACACGGTTAATCGTTAGTTTAGTCTAGACAATGCCAAGGACAGTCATACCAAATATTTATTTATCCGGGACATTAAAAATATCTGTAAGAATCCACAATAATATTTACTACATATTTATGCAAAGTGCAATATTCTGTTGACGATAATCTTTTTATCTATACTCTTTACTTACTCGTATTTTATTAGTAATGTTTTCACTGACTAAATTAAAAATGTAATTTGTTGCAATCCATTTTTAAAATAGATCGGGGTTTCCTAAATTACGTTTGGAAGGATTTTATGCCTTCCAACACTGTTTATCGTTATTATTTATATAATTTCTGGGTTTTCAAACGAACATTTTATTTTGCTTTTCGATTCTAGGCACTTGTAAAAGTATTTATGGAAAAATTACAATTCCAATTTGACCAGATCGGTATGTTGTGATAAGAACTGAGAAACGTAACGCAACACAATGTCCAAGACGTCGACGGTGTCTAGAACAGCGACGCTACGCCGCAAAGTGATAATTAGTTCCGCATTAACATACCATTAGTATTCATTGCTCCGAGCCACAAATACTTTTATGTTTTAATTAATTCCACCCATGCAATTAGAAGCTCGTTCTGTGCATATACGCGGACTGGACAATCAGCGGAATGGCAAACATAAGCTGCACTCACTTTCTGCGAAACGGATCGAGAACAATTGTTAAAACTAGCAAAGACCGTTCAAATTTGGACGGAAGTGCATAGCGTTTAAGAAATTTTAAACAGGAAACCGTAACATCCATTATTTGTAACCTTATTTCATGATTGTGTTGCGTATCGCTCGCGGATTTTGCACATCATTAAAAAAAAAGTGTGTCAGCTCCGACACGCGACTCAAGTTGACTCCTTTTCAAGTCGATACGTCGATAGTCGACAGAAAATTATAATTAATTAAAATATAAAACTTAAAAAAAAACAGACAATGTAAATTATTTTAAAGTGGCAACATCAGTTGCGTTCTCTTGATTGTACTATTTATATTTTACATACCCCGAGCCTTATATGGATTCTAAAGTTGTAAAATTCAAAAATTTCAATCACAGCGACCATTTCATACCATAACCTCCTAACCTATCGGTATTATGGTGGTGCAAAGTACTTGTCAGTTGTCCATAACATTTTGAAAAAGCAGTAGGTTTAATAATGTTCAATACGATCATTTTCAGTTAATTGAAACAATGTTGAACAAATTTCGCGTTGGACTGCATTCTGCAGGAATTGCCTATGGCGTACTGATGAGAATTAATCAATTGAAAAACCCGCATTTGCTAGTTTCGACGGAGTGCTGATCATGAATGTGTTTTGTACCAAATAATTTTGTCATAAAAGACACAAATTCTGCTACATCATCACAGATGGCGATCGTCTTGCTGTTTGTGATGATTCAATAATCTACTTTTGAACGCGAAAAAAACTGCGCCCCGATGAGAACTAATTGGTTAGATGGTTTTGATGGGATGCCATTGTACTCCCAATTAGTTACTGTCTTTAAATTGAATGTTGCATGGAATCACATTTTGTAAACGAATAACATCCTTCGTGATTATCGAATGTTCAGTGAGAACTTCCTGTATATTTTACAGCTAATTAAGATAAAAATCAAATTTGTCACTTTTACGTAACTCTTAATTCGTTTCATTTAATCGAATTTTATATTCGCAGTGCGTCACTCGTGATACAAATTAATTGTTTTGTTTGAAATAATGTTTTCTTCTGTCTGAGTAAAACATTTCTCATGAATTGTAGATACTCGGTAATATATTTTAAATGAATTATTATTACGTGACAGATTCAATTACAGGTAATTAATGTCCCGCTTAATTACACTGTCAGTTTAAATTGTATGTAAATTAATGTAAGGAAGTGTGAATATGACATTGAGGTTTTCCTCAATAAACTTGAAAAAAGAATTAAGTACATATACCTACTCTTGCTTTATAAAATGATATAAGCGTTTGCTTCAGTCGTTGTGGTTGTCTTTTAATTAAGAAGAGGAAATACCTGTCTTCGTAGTGTCGATTAATTTTTTAATTACATCTGCTGTTCCCATATTATTTGTTTTAATGGACCAAGTAAAATTATTATTTTTTAACTACGTCAGAAAGATACTCCACGATCTTCCTAAGCTCTCCTTTGAGGTGTCTTCTAGGGTTCAGTCCTGTTTGGTGTCTGATCCTGATCCTGAAAGCGTTTTGGTATGACTAGGAGGCATCTCAAAGATTTTCCCCATAAGCGTACCTCTGGTGAACTCTATGATGTTCTCTTTGATTGTCTTTCTAATTTGTTTTTGATCCTGTAGATGGCACTAACAGCGGATCACTTTAAGAGAATTCCCAGAGCCACAGTAGGAGCTATCTTAATTGTCCTTGAAATACTCCTGCCCCTTATACTTTCCAGTACCTTGTTTACTTTGGACGAGGACGAGAAGGCCCTCTTTGACCAGACGAATATTGCATACGTTGGTCTGGGTATTAGTGCCCTTCTCATGGTAGCTGGTTTGAGTCTCCAGTATTTGCCAAGTCAGATGACCTACTTTATCTCTCCGTGATAGTTTACTGTCTAAGATCACATCCAGATACTTCATCGAGTTTTGCATTGAGGATTCTTGTTCACATTTGATCTCAGTTGTACTTTACTGATTGTTGAAAAACTAGTCAACTGACGCAGCAATAGTTAGGTTAGAAGGTTATGGTATGAAATGGTCGTTGTGACCGAAATTTCTTGAACGCTGTGCACAACGGACAAGTGCTATTAAACAATCGTGGAATTAGATTATAATTGAAGGGGGTTCAGTAAGGATTGGTGTGAAATGCAAATTTGTACGGGTTCTACTAGTACGTAATATGAGTTAATGAGGAATTATGTGATGGATGGTGAAGAATCACGAATGTGTGTAACGAAATCTGCCCTTCTCGTTTAAAACCAGGTATAACAGTCGTTTTCTTCGTGTTCTCGATAATATACTGGACCCTAACTACACTTTGTTTACGGCCTTTTAGGGTTAAATGATGATTTATGACTAACGAACGCTCGAACCATAATAATTATTCCCGTGCGTATTCTGCTCCTCGACAAGTGCAAGTGCATTTCGGATCCTATCTTGTTTGCTGCGTCCACTTTAACTTTTTATACGGTCAGCAATCGCACACGGGCAAATTACTACCTTCAGTTTTTAACAAACCATAAATCAATGAAATAGCACGCCGCGCCACCTTAGAGGACAGATCAATCAATATTTGTGCAAGACGTCATTACCAATGGCTCGTAAATGCACTCGCTAAGTATATAAGGAATTTCTCCATCAGACACTTTACGTTATTGCATATTGGCCCGCACCCTAACAACTCACCAACACTTTTTCTATCTGGGTTCTTTAACGAACTCGAGCCATTGCGTTGTGCAAATTAACATTTTATGTCGAATATGTATTAGTTAAGGTAAAGGATGAAGAAGCCTAACGTTGGCTTCAAAGATTAACTCGCAGAAGCGAGTTAAAATCATCTTTCCATGTGTTGCTGCTAAAAGGAAATGCTCAAGTTTCAGTAGAAGGGAGTTTCGGGGAAGGAGGTTTTAGTGGGGTTTCAATGAAGTGTTATCCCGAAACCCAGCAACCATAATCTTAATTTTGGAAAATCTGTATATTCGACTAAATTATGGACCTGACTGGAAGAATGCTGGGGTTTGGATTATTGAAATTATACAGACCACCATAGATTATCTGAACTAATGCGTTTCCGGCGGGAAGCAATGGTGTCTCGAAGGCCTGACTATTTTGAAGAAGAAAAACAATTTTGGGGTTTATGATCATAGTTCGTCAACATTTGGTGGCCATCAACGTCACATTGGAACTATTTTTCAATGTTTTTCTGGTCACAATCTTCAAATTCTCAAGACGCTTGAATTTACTCAGTTTCAGTGATAGGGTCATTTGGTAGAACCAGCTTATTCCAAGCTTCAGCAAGGGTAGTTTCCTTGACGGACGTCCTGTTGAGTACACAGCATCTCTCTTGGCAACGATAACGAACGCATTTGGTCAATTGATCGAAATTTGGATGTATCTGTGGATGAATCAATAAAGACTCGGTACAATACCTTAGTAGTCTTCGAAATTGAACTCTTCTGCTTCGAAACAACGAGCATAATGCGATTTCCACGGTGTGTATGCCTTCTGGAACTCGCTTTCCGGGATCGTCTTCAGAGGTAGGTGTCTTCTACGGAGCTGTATTGGTTTCCCTTGAGGTCCTGCTTGAGCAGGAGAAAGAGAAAGTTCAGCGGTGCAGGATCTGGACTGTAGGAGGAGGAAGGGGTTGAGGCAACGTGGCAATCCTGTGTTTGTCCAGAAACTCCGTCACACGCAGCGAACACCTTTCGCATGGCCAAATCCTCGGTAATAATTTTTTGGACGCTACCGTACGCTCCCTAACTTATTAACAATTAGACGTATGTTTGTGTGCCGGGCAGAGTCCAGGATCGTCTTCACTTTGGCCACATTTTTGTCAATCCCTGAAGTTGATGGGCGATCGGTGCGCTGGTTGTCATCGACGAGCTCTCGTCCTTCCCGAATTAGCTTATGCCACTCGAACACTGTGCAGAGGTTCATGGCATAATCCCCGTAGGCGTTCTTAATCGTTCCGAGGGTGACAGTCGGGTTTTCTCTAGTTTAATGCATAATTTGATGGCGTAGCGCTGGTCGAGATTTTTCTCCATCTTGGATCGTGACGACACTTCTTGAGACTGAGCTTCACAGAAGTGGACGTGAACGCTCTTCGTTTACCCAATTTCTGTAACGTGTCCCCGCATGTTCCTTAACACGACCCGCTGGGGAATCGTGACTTCCAGATTGAGAAACGCTGATCTGCATGAGTCATCATATAAGCACGCACAAAATGAAATGTTTTCGTTGGTTGTTGTATGTGTTGATGAAGTTTTTGTTTAATTTACACTTTCAGTTGTTGTTGCGCCTTTTTTCTGTTGAAAAAGTTGTAAACCCAGTGTCGACTACTAAGGTAGGTATGTTGTAAAATACTTGGAAGAAAACATGGGTAGCGAAAACATTATCCTTTATTTATCTGTCATTTTTATTGGAATAGGAACGGCGGCATTTCTTCGGACATTTCGCAACATAAATTTCGCAACACTTGCACGGTGTTATACAAATAATAATGATTGCTATACGTAGTCTCGCGGATGCCAGAGATACGCCCACACGCCGTGTGCGCGCTATTGTCACAGCAGCAAAACGTATCCAACGAACCATTAAAGACACGAAGAAAAATCGCGAGTTCGATGAAAATTGCAACTTTAAAATTCCCGCCATGGTCTAGTACACAGTTGGCGGTTCGAAAACTTAACCATCCGATAATTCTGCTAAGCAGATACTGTTTTTACGGCCAGTCTAGTCCGGTTTTTCTGACACCTCACAATCAGATTCCGACAAGCCAGCGTCGTGGTGGCAACGCGTTTTTAGACGCAACTGTGCATTGCAAACATGCCACGCTTTCCAATATAGCTGTCGTTTTACTTGTCACTTTTTTCCTTTTTTTCAAAAATAATAAAAAACAAAAAACGCGCCAAATTCGTTCTGCATCGACAACATTAACGTAGCAACAACGAGATCTTGGTTCATTGTAACGTCTCTGCTCTGTCGTTCCTTTTTCGTTTCGATTTTCGATCGATGGATCGCCGATCGATTTATTACAACCAATTTGAAAGAGCTCACAGCCATAAGCTCATTTACATCGATTTCAATAGATTATGCAGCAGAACACGTGTTTCTTGCAGCACTCTTGGCTGTTTCCTCTTATCACAAAAAAATTATCTACACAAAATTGATTAGAAATAAATCCATGAGTGTACATCACGTGGATACTTGACGAAATCCTGATTCCTCTAATTCACTTTAGAGAAGAAATCATTTTTTAATAAAGCTGCCATCTGTAAGTCCTTATGCACGCCTAATGAATGACAGCGTCATCTCTCATATGAAAAGAAAAACTGGTCACAGACAGAATGCGGATTGGCATCAGGATGACGCATTTAACAATTCTTTAAAATTGTACTCTTTGATTTCTGAATGAATAATTCAATCCTTATGAACTCATCTTCATCATAACAAAGTAAAATCGTTGGGATTTCTTCCTTTTTAACATATTCAACTAGTTTAATCCTCTCAGCGTCTCAAAAGGTGCTATCGAAAATTATGCATCCACTGTATGGATTCTTATTTCGTTGATGGACCTTATTCATCGCACGGGTAGTACTAAGGATCCCTAATTGATTAGTTATCGAGCGCAGGAAATAGCTAGAGTGCCTGCCCCTTCCAACATTGTACCCGCCTCCCAAGGGCAGGGTTTGCTGGTGCGCACCTAAATGATTAAATTACTTAAACAGCTATTAAAAAATAGGGGTTGGTGATGGAAGGGTGAAAATTTAGGGTTGTATGTATTTTTTAATGCCACATTATAAAAAAATTAAAAAAACAATTTTTGTCCAAAAAATTAAAAAAAAATGTTAAGGGTGGATAACCCTTATCACTTAGGGGTATGAAAAATAGATAGTAGCCGATTCTCAAACCTACTGAATATGCGTATAAAATTTCATAAAAATCGGTCAAGCTGTTTCGGAGGAGTACGGTAACAAACACTGTGCACGAGAATTTTATATATTAGAAAATAGGCCCCATTTCAGAATAAAATAGCTTAAATCAAAAAATAAAAACTGATAAATTGGGATCGATTTAGTTTATAATCTGAATTTGTGCTGAATAGTCCACTTCTAAATAAGGACAAACATTTGGAATGAAATCAGATTTTGGAAACGTATGGCCCACGTAGTATTGAAGATCAAAACAAGATACTTTAACTGTTGGCTTCCAAATTACTTACTCGTATTACATTCATAATCTTTGTTCAACTAATTGTAAATTGGAATCTGCCCTTCTGACATCTTGCTCATCCTCAAATATTCATTAACCGAAATTATAATTACATAACAGAGTTAACACTAAATCTTCAATTTATTTGATGGCATGGTCTTCTATGTCTAAACTTCCAAGAATCTTCAGCACTTTGGAACTACACCATGCATGGATTCCCAGCTCCATTTGAGCTTCTTACACCAAATATTCTTTTGGGTTACTGGCCTTTGTATATTAGAATTTTCAAGATAGACTCTTTGTTCAAGTATTTGTAAATGTTGAAATGTCTAACTGTTTCATATTGGACAAATTTTTATTTATGAAAATTAATCCCACTTATTATAATAATAAATTTGCAATTTCTGTAGGTAATAACTGTTATAGCTGTTTCCTGAATGGCTTAGCTGTTTATGGTTGAGTTATTTACAGAAATAAATTCCTGTTAAATGTTAATAATAATAAAAAAACAGTAATAGGTACCTATTGTATTTTCTCGTGGATTATCGAAGTAAAAACGTTGTATAGGTTGGGTCACTTCAATAAATAACCACGAGAGTGATGTCTCTAATTAAAGATAAATCACTATTTATTATTTTGATGATAATATTTACAATTAGGCTACAAATAACAGTAAAATGTGAAGTGGATGGAAGCTCGAGATGGAATCCACTTTACATCGCTACGCTCTTCGTCGACGCCCTTGATAATGTCCAGCGCAGGTTTGGACGAAACGTCGGGAATTCACCCTACTAGACCACGGCAACTCAGCCCGGAAACCATTCTACATATCATTTTATTAATGTTATCTAATCAATAATTATAATCGGTTGGTAACGTACAGTTTTATCTGAATCCGTTTGTACACGTGTATTTTTTTTTTATTAGTTGTAATAGGTATCGATACGTGCTATCTTGTCTGTCACGAGCTAATATTTATAAAAAAAACTCCAGGAAGAAGATGTTTTAGTTCTGTACATAAAATTTCGTTTCGTTCGTTTTATCGATTTTGAATAGTAAATTTACCTATTTAATGTTTATCAAATTTTTGTTAGTTTTTGAATTGCTCAAATGGTGTATATCAAACGCAATGTTACAGTATCGAAATAAAAAGACCAACATCAAAGGTAAGACGAAAGGTATAGTACGTACCTAGTATACGTATGTAATAGAGAGAATTCTTCTCTTCGAAACGTTTAGTTTAATAATCAGAGCCTCAACCAAGTCATCACTGAAAATGCCCGAAACGTTTGGAAATGAACAATTTTAGAAATGACTGTTGAGCAACTCAGAAAGAAAAATTGATAGCAGTTACAAATCCAAAGTCAATTTTACTATTATTGTCAGGACTCTGTTGGGATAATCAACTTCAATATTTAACAAATTCTTTAAGAAGAAACAAAGGAATACTTTTTTGGGACTCAATTTCATATTAAATAACGGAACAGAGTGAAGATGAGACAAAAGTAGGGTTAGAACTAATATTAAAATTGAAGACGTAAAATAAGGAAAAGCCAGATATTCGAAAACAGAAAAAGAGGAAGAGACATTCGCCCCTTTGCTTTCTGTAAACTTGGTAACGGCCATTGACACATATACATGGGGGCTGGGGGTTGAAAAAGAAAGTTGGAAGATTTGAGATGTGGTGTTTTATGAGAAAATAAGGTAAAATTAGAAATGGGAAGGTAGAACATATTGAATAATTCTTCAAAGAAGTTGAATCCATATATAACACTGCCAGTTTTGCCCAGGGTCGTTCTAGACTTGAAGGGCCCACGTGCGTGGCATTACAATTTTAAGGGGGGCCTTGGATAAGGGTAGGTGGGATACTACCAGATAATAATAAAATATACAAGTTACTAGTTTAAAATTACTTGTTCTATATATAATAAATCTGAAGCTAGCGACACAAAATTTTATTTTGAGTAAGGATGTTTCATCTTAATGTTTTATTGACGGAAATATAAATTGGGATACGATGCCGGGAACGCGAAAGCACACGCCTTTAAAATTAGGTAATTTCCCTATATGCGCTATGCGAAGACTAAAGTTGCGTTCCGATTCTTCACTAATAGAAAGTGAATAAAAATGTCACGTTCCATATCTATTCATTAGTTGACTATTTCCTATTTCAATTTCTTGTACTAAAAAACGGCATAGTATGAACAAGCACCGTTATTATTTTTTTAATTCATAGAGCTCAATAACGTATAAAGAACATATCTTTGACTGACTTTAGTGTCAACGTTGTCTATGTGTGTAATCCATAGAGATAATATACATAGAGTAGGTATGCTAATGAAAAATGTGATGCGCCAATAGTAAGAGACACAAAAAAAAAGAAGAATGTCTATCTCTTTTCATTTCTAACATGCATTACATTTGATTTGTCTCTGATTATATGCTGTACTTACAAAATTATCCAATAAGCAAGCGCGACAACGGAGATAGAAACTGTTCTTTTTTTCTTCACCTGACACTTCCATTTACAGTGAGGCATAGCGGATGTCTACTATATGTATAATATCTCTATGGTATTAGTCCGACAGACACTGATTTTGTTATGGTGGTCATATTGATCTTGGAGTAATGAATCATTTCATAACTTCGAAATATTTTACCCTGATCATTTTATATGTCGCTACAGGATTTTTCACTAATTTAATCAATTTTATTTTTTACACAGCAGTAGGTACCTATACCAAATTCCGATAACGATTCATTACATTTCATTAATGTCAGTGTCTATGTCTATGCAAATGGAGAAGTTGGTATCTATCTGCGTACCTGTCTAAATATGTAGATTAATAAATGCTCGGAATTTTCTCAGGGACAAAAAATCGTTCAACCCACTTATATGCATGTGCAATGCAATATTCCCATTAATTAGACTCACACATTTAATTGCTTACCTGTCACTATATAAACTGGTAACTTGATCCAAATTACAGTGATTTACACGTTTAAAGTTGGACATGGGCATTAAATTATATCAAATATACAGGGTGTCCACTAAAGATGCGGCCAAAATTTAAAGGGTTATTCCTTGGACTATTTTAAGAATATTTTGTCCTTTGATGATTTTTGAAAAACCGCTTCTTTTCGATGATACAGGGCGAAAACCATTTTCGAGAAAATCAATGTTGATAATTTTTATCGAATGCAAAAACATTGTACGATGCAAAAACTGCAGGTTTTTTATTATTCATTTTATTGCTATCATTGACATTAGCTGTCAGCACGTGTATTTTCTGTCTTCAAGAATTTAACTTGTGTGAGTGAAGTCTTTGCCATGAATCGTTATACGAATGCTGAGATGACCGACATGCATTTTATTTATGGCCTTGCTGAAAGCAATTCGCGAGAAGCTAGACGGTTGTACCTGAAAAGATTTCCTAATCGTAATGTTCCTGATAGAAAAACCTTCCAACGTATCCATCAACGTCTTCGTGAAACAGGCTCATTGAGACGAAGTGGAGGATCAGGTTAGGTTAGAGCCAATGACAGTCAGAACGATAGAAGTGGAAGATAGTTTTCGCCCTGTATCATCGAAACAAAGCTGTTTTTCAAAAATCACCAAAGGACAAAATATTCTTAAAATAATCCAAGGAATAACCCCTTCAATTTTGGCTGCATCTTTAGTGGACACCCTGTATATAGTAGAGATATCTACAGCTTTTTCGATACTTTAACAGTATAAGTAAACTTTCGTGTCCTTTTAAAGGATCCATTGATATGACAGAGTATTTAATATTAATAAAGGAAATCAGCAGTTAAATAGATCGATACATTACAACTCCTTCCGCTTATAATATCCATTAACTTACAATTTTACTAAATTAGGAGGCAATACGACTTTTAAAACAAATATCTGTTCAGAACGGTTCATAGATAATTCACTATTAAATGTTATATACCAAGAAAGTGAAAATTTTCTCGTTAGTTGCCTTATAATATTAATATGATAATCGTTTCCTCCCCCTTTCCCCATAGATGGGCTTCTTTCCATGCGCCCTCTTTAAACCACCACCCCTTGAACACAACCGTCTGCACAAAAGGGAACCTGTTTGGTCAGTTACAAACTCAAAAGATGGAAATCCACTTAGAGCATGTGTGAAAAAAGTCAGGTTGGATTCGCATGTAGACACAGAACGTAAATTAGGTTAGATAAGGTTAATCGTCAAACTTGAATCCACGATTTTTCCAAATTGGAGCAGAAACTAGGCAGTGACGTCTATTTCTTCTGACGCTCTGTGAAACAAGATGTTTTTTTTCTAAATATATTAATTTGGTGTCCTTTGAAATTCCCTCCTGTTTGAGCACATTCCTCCTCTATCCAGGGCTGCTTATCATTCAAAAAATAATTTCGAGAAGAAGATTATGATATGGTGATTTACAAAAGTATTGTAGTGTTCGTGGGTTTATTAAATTTTATTTACAAGACTAAGTACAGGAATATAATTTATATACACTTAGATTAATATTTATTTAAAACACTCACTTATATGCGCGTCTCTATTTATTTGTCTTTTCACTTCTAACATTGTCGATTTATTTCGTATGTTACCACTGTCACGGTCAATTTATTACTAACTTACTCGGCGAACGTCTCTGTCACTTTTATAGCATCATAGAACAGTCAGGAAAAAGTCTGGAATATTCGAAAGATTGTTTACATTTTCGGCGAACCGCTTAATTACTTTCTTGGAAGGCAGGTACGAGACGCACGCCTACAAACACACGCATACACTGCCGAAAACCGCCCGCGACTAGTTGAGTCGCCGGCCTGCAACACTTGCAAGTGTACCCGATCGCTCACAAGCATGCTTGTGTTCGCTACAGTATAATAGAATTGAAGTAATTCAGGGGTGAAGGTGCGTAATCATAATTCATAAATAAAAACACGTTCACCCTTGCATTGGTTTGATTCTACTCTACTCTAGTATATATTGTAGGGGAAGATCTTTTGGTATATAAATCAAAAAAGTATTTTCATTTTTTTTTTTTAATTTCGAATAAGTAACTCCATTAGTTCAAATGAGTTTACACTAATTGGGTAGTACATTATTTGTTTACGAGTTATTCCATGAGAGAAGGTGTATTATTTTTACTTTGTAGACATTGTTTAAATAGTACACATGAACATCCCCTTCCCCTACCTTTTCCAACTTTTGCATTATTGATAGAATTTAATAATAATCGGTAACAAAGTGAAAACAAATAACCACCTTCTTTATCTTATCTGTAAATAACAAACGGAATAAAACAAATACTACCACTAATGATCGAGGTCATCGAGTTCGCACACACAAATCGAAATAATTTCCGCACTCAACATACCTATACAGGGGTGTTTGGTCTATAAGTACAAAAAAAAGAACCACATGTTCCCTGTTGTATTTCAAACATGAATTTATACACTTTTTGACTTTTGAAATAAAAAAAAAAATTAAAAATTATTTTGATTTCTGAGGCCGGCCCTGGTTTAGCGCGCTTATTCCCTAGAGAATAGTCGCCGGTGATAGATAACGCTGTTTCGTAAGTGGCGCTGCTCGTTGCAAACTATCAGTTACGAGAATTCGTATTTCGCCAGGCCCGTATTAAACCAAATTTCAGGGTCAAATTTTCGAACACGAATTGCGTACTTAATTATCACTCGATTGAAAAATGCTTTTAGACTTTTGTTATTTATTGTGCAAGGAATCCATGATTCTTTTTTTTGTACTTATAGACCTAACACCCTGTATATTCTTGTTCAGCGTGACGAATTCTACAACATATTCTATTTTCAAGCAAATCGAGTTCCCACAGCCAAACTAAACAATTACCATTGCGTTGTAATTATACACAATAGCTTACCCCTTTTCGATTTTCTTGAAAAAAAAAATATGTTGTAGAGTTCGTCATGCTGATTAAAAATACATATATATGTAGGACGCGGAAATGAGCCGTTCATGGTGTTTTTGGGCTTCTAAATTTTCAAAAATGTCTTGTATTTGTATAATGACATCATCAGTACTTGTGTTGTTGTGTTTAATTTATCTTGCGACCATGTACTTACTGTTTATGTTAAGATGCGATTAAGGAACGGTTGACGAGGAATTGTTTATATTTACACTAGCGTACTACGTGTGCATTTACACGAACCCACACCTACTACCGCTTAACCTATGGTTCGTTATCTTATCTAAAAATAACAAATACAACATGTACCCAATATTAAACTAAAGCAACAACACTAAGTACTAATACGGTCTACAAGTCACAAACTTAGTTGTATTGTGGTTTTGATTCTTTTTATTTACATTAATACCATACATAATTAATTAAGTAAGTATGTACTTAGTCTACATTCTTATTAAAATTTCTCAATTAAATTCCGATATGAGCATAATGATAATTAATTTCTTAACCAACCGATTTGTTTCTTTAAACGTTTCGAATAATAATATACATAATAACATTGAAAAAGATCGTAGCGTGGCTATAAACTGACCGTTAGCATATTTATTATAGAGCTGCTTTAATTACCTGGAACATTTAATTGAAAATTGCCTACTATTTATGAATATCCTGATTGAAAATTACATATTCATTCATGATTTGTTTAATTTGAAAGCAAGGTCTGCGTTTGTAACGATATTCTAGCTATATAATTAACGATAACAATTGTACATTTATCATGTCAATTTACGAGAGAGACAATGTTCATGTCTGAACGACATACATGCAGAAGTTGCCAATTTCTAATTAGTTGTGGACCGTTTTTCGGCAATAGAAGACCGAATGAAAGTGTTTCCTGGAATCTCCTCCAGTTCTGCAGCTGCATCTAAAAACCCACTTCAAGACCAATACCACGTAAAAAAACTGTTGGTCATCGTTCGATTGCAAATTCATTTAATAGCTGTTTCCTTTTTACTGCTAACGTTTCGTGTAATGAATATTTTTTCCAATTTTTGGCCAGTGAACTTCAGAGTTCGCTAGAAATTCGCGAGAAACCATAGATTCAGCAGACGAAGAAGTGCAAGGTGTGCAGATGCAGCTGTTGAGACAATAATTTTAAACGGGACCATTTCAGCAACTAAATGAGACTAACATTGAATTCAACGAACGTGACTGCTAAGATTCTTTTTTTTTATTTTTTACAAAAAGCAAATACTGAAAAATTCCTAGACAGTGCTTTTCGAATTTCTAGCACTATGACCAAATAGATCTGGCTCAAATTTTGATTCCAACATGATTAGCTTAATTGTCGATAAATTTTGAGTACTGAGTTCTTTAGTGTACGGAACTGATCCCCAAAAAGGAACCAGACAATCAATGTGAGTATATGTGATTTAGAATGCTCCATAATGAGGAAGGACTAAAAAATCCACAAAATATTGTTGTCTTAGCTAAAGGGGAAGGGTGCGAGAATTGTCGAATTGACTTCCCATGCCTCAAATATCATTCCTAAGTACATAAAATTAATGGTACTTAGGAGGTAATAATAGAACAAAATGGCGAATAACCTACTAAAAAGTTCATGAAAGCAGTCAGAAACGTTTGAATTGTGTTAGAGTCATCGTGGACCGAATAGGTTAGAAATGAAGGTAAATAAAGGAATGGAGAGGTATGATGGTGGGACACTTTTTGGAGACATAGAAATCTGTAACGAGCGTGTATGTGTGCGAGAGCGGCGACGAGATCCGGGGGCAGATAAGCGGAGTTCAAAGAATACCGGCGTCGGTCGGCGCTTTGATGACAATAAACAAGACCATAAATAAAACGAACACGAGTAAATTCTAGTAGGTCATTCCCGATCTTTCTGGAATTATTCTACGTCTCTATAAATACTTGTTGACGTGGTCAGTAACAGCAGTTTACAGTTAGCTTCCGAACGAGTAACATAAATACCGAACTACGATATACAGAGTGATATAAATACGCATTTTCCTTGTCATATAAATATGTTGTTGAATTGTTATTAGTGTTTAAGTGTTCTATTAGTGTTTAAGTATTAAATCAATAGTTGTAAATAAATATCCGTTAAATAAATAAGTTAAACTAGAAAAGTCGTTACAAATCCTACCATGAGTCACATTAGAAGTAGAAACAGGAGTAAAGAGTGGCAGAGGGAAATTTTTAAGGCGATTAAACTTTAATAGACCGTTAGATTTCATTGCCTCTGTTTTACTCATTAAGGGTTGAAAAGTATGTAGATGTACCACATTAAAATTTAGTTTCAATTTAAAGAATAAAACTTGACATAATTCTTAATAAAATTAAATTATTGGAAGTTGATAGGAAGAAAGGTTGCACATGCCCAAATATTTGGACTGAAGACTCTTCTATTGAATAGAATTTGGTGTTTCAAAGTGACAAAGTCAATTTTTAAAGGGTGAATTAATTCAGTTTAAAAAAAGCTACTGTTTTTTGAAATTATATAATGAACTTAACCTCACCGAACTCTCCCTCCCCATATACGCAAACCTCAAATAACTTCCCCTAATCTGCTGTTGTTCTGGATGTTTGCCTATTTTAATGGACCAGAAATTTTGATACGCGATAATATACGTCATCTGATGCATCAAGGGTTGTTTTTTAGTGCACCGATTGTTATTTCAAAATAGGGAAGAAACATTTTTCTTTTCATAATATGCATTATAAATTAGATGATCCATAGATATGCATAACAACACAACTTCTAACGATGTCGTCATCGCGCTCGTATACACACACATTGAAAAAATTATTACAGTTTTTTGTAGTTTTAGAAGTCCAGTACGATATGATTACTTCAGAAGGTATTAGGCATGATATTTGCAGTGTTATATACCTATAAAAATTATCGCAATGGACGAGAGGACGTCCCTTTCCATTCCTGTACCAATCACATTGTAAAAATTATTCATGGTTTTTCGTCTCGAATTGACGGAAGATCTGTACGTGTGTTAAAAAACATTCCCCCTCATCAATTCTTCACTGGATAAAAAGCATTTAGAGCCCTTGTTCTAAATAGTTATCAAAGACTGATCCTTAATAACTCCAAAAAATGTAAAGGCAGAAGGTCCATTCAACATAAGGACTGCAGGATTTTCTTTGAAATATTAGCGAATGGTCTTTGTTTTGACAGTTCTAAAAACCTTCTGCCTTTAATTTTTTCATTTTCAATTATTGGGTACTGTTTTTTGAACGTTGGAGACTTCACTCCAAATCTTTGGGCACTTACATCAACCTTTATTTCATCTGGAACTGATTGAACCCCTCCAAATTTGGACGTTTGCATTTAAGAAACTATAACCAGGGCGAGAATATAATAGAGACTCACCTAACCTAACCTAACCCCACTTCATTTAAATCTTAACCGATTTGTTCTTCATATAGGATTTCATTTGGTAAACAGAGCAAAATCGACCAGGTTGTCCAGATAGAAAATTGATTTTCAATGTTTCAGCGGTATGATTTAGTCAATAAATCATGATCATTATGTGGTAGATCTATGGTCTATGGTTATCTAATTTGTTTGATATCTAACATAGAAAAACATGGATTTTGGCTTTGTTGTGCACGATAAGAGCTGTATGTTTTCACCAATATATCGCTTTATTGATTTAATTTTATTTTCTCTTCAAATTATTTCAACAACCAGGCACTTATTCGTATTTTAGAGTTAGAGCTGAGTGCCCTAAATTGTGCTGCACTAATCAAGCCCCGCAAACGCTTCCTTTTCTCCCCTCCCAGTTTTCCAGTTCATCTGAAAGCTCAAGCACAACCTCTATTTGTGAGCTTTAGGTACAATAGAGGCAGGCAGGCAGGTCGGTTTTTTTTCTCTCTTCATCGTAGTAGGTAATAAGTAGGTACCAGGACCAACAGTAGACTGGTTTGTATTCACTTCTAGATGCACTCACACACACACGTACACCTGTGGACATCTACATAGCTAGTATTACTCGTGTGTAGGTCGTTAGGTTGAGCTACAAAATCGATCTGACACACTTTTCGAATACTTTGTACTCGACGTCACTTTGCTGGAGGTGTGGTAAATAAAACTGCAGCTAACGTTATTGGCGTTCCTGTCCTCTATATGCAATGTAGGCACATGCACACGTGTTGGGTGGAAATATTAAATCCCTCCTTTAGCAATTAAATTGTTTATTAATGAGGACATTACGCAAATGCAGCAGCGATTACTATCACTATAGACGCACGCTTCTGGCAGGTAACCTCATCGTCTCGTGAAGCTTTTTAGATAGATATTGGTATCATTGCGAGTATAATTGGCGGCGTCTTAGGAGATTCAAAAGCCATAAATCATAGGATGCGCAGTGGCAAAGAGTAGCCTACTCGGGGCGGGGTTAGTCAGCATGAAATAAATTTTGTTGACTACGCGCCACTGAACTGCAACTTGGTCAGAGCAATAACACTCTATCACTTCGGTCCTACGATATTATTCGCTCTTCCATTTATTGTTGTACTAAATGTTGTACCTGTCAATCTGACCGTCACTGAATCTCCTTACGCGCCGCTTACTATATAGTAAACAGCGCATAAGGAGATTCAAAAGCCATAAATCATAAGATGCGCAGTGGCAAAGAGTAGCCCACTCGCGGCGGGGTTAGTCAGCATGAAATAAATTTTGTTGACTACGCGCCACTGAACTGCAACTTGGTCAGAGCAATAACACTCTTATCGCTTCGGTCCTACGATATTATTCGATCTTCCATTTATTGTTGTACTAAATGTTTCCGCCTACCTACCTGTCAATCTGACCGTCACTGAATCTCCTTATGCGCCCCTTACTATACCTCATTGCAAGGTGTTGTAGGTAATCTTTCTGACATTATGTCTGATAAAAGGGTAAGATAGGGATGTTAAGTTTCATAAATAAATATTTTCTCTCGACTATCGACGTATCGACTCAAAAGACACCAAGGAAGTTCTCAAGGAGTAAACTCCAGTCGTGTGTCGGAGCTGACACACACTTATGGCTTGGTTTTAATATTTTGAATTCTAGCTGGTTTCACATGTAAATTTGGGCTATTCTCAAGAATTGGTTTTAAAGTTTTAATTAATATCATCGTTATTTTTTTGATAATTTTGAATTTGCTTGATAAGGCTCATAAATTTATGACCTCAATGTTGGTTTGATCAAAGAATTTTATTATCCACTCCTTACCATGAAGACGCCCAGTTCATCCACCATAACTCAGGCTCAGACTACCATACATGCATCCATTAATTATTTAAAACAAATAAAAAACACTGAATATTGTCACTAAAGGTTGTTATTGACTACCGCTATTTTTATTTTGCCACTTCTTCAGGTGGAAGATGATTACTTATCTAAACTTGTTTGTCCTCTTCCAGATGTGTTTGTGTGTGTTAAAAATGAAGTTAACTAAAAGAATTAAAAGCTTCCTCAATTTAACATTACTCTAGTCTTTTTCGGAGTTTACTACTACTTAAGAATCAATACAAGTCTCGGGGCATGAAAGATATAGGTATGGAGTAAGTAGAGTGAACGTAACGGATGAAAGCGTTGCGAAACTAGCGCTGTCACTTCTGTATGCTTTCCCCACCCGTCTTATTCTGAACGCATAGGGAGAGGGAAATGCTTTTCAGCAGAACTATATAAAGTTGTTGGCATCTTCAGAATGTGTGGACTCAGAGACTCCACTGTTAGAAAATTTGATAATTGATTTGGAAGAATTACAAGATCTTCGAAATGAAGACACTGCATTACAAAAATGGCATAAACATTCTCTTGACTAATGTCCATTGTGAGGTTCCTAATCGTTGTGGGGGTTAAAGAGTTATCATCGTGAGACAAGGCCTACGCGCTGATTACTTAACCACCTATGCTGTGTGTGAGCCTATTATGATCGTAGGCTCATGCAAACAAAAACTTAAACCAAGAGACAAAAGGAAGAGGTTTTCAAAAAACCAAAAAGACAATTAATTACCTTAAAATGGCCATTATATTTAGTACCTAATTAGTTTGTTTCTGTTAATTATAAGTGCTAAATATGAAGAAGTAGGTACAAAATATAGACCACTTCGTTGTATTTTTGGAATTAGAGTACAATTGGTGAATAATATTTGGGATAATTTGATCATTATTGCACTTTTCAGATACACATTAAGACGCTGGCATCTACAAAATGTTCACATATCTTTTGTAAGCAATTTGTAACTTCCTGATGCACCTATAGACACATAGTACCTAAATTTCACGTACCAAAAAGTGTTGCCAAGAGATATCAACCGATAATTTGTTATCTTAATACAACAGAAATTATCAAGTGTTACGTACAAATGCAAAAACCAAACTCGATATTTGCGGAACGAAACAAATGTCTCTTAACGGTTTTTGATCATTATCCATTTGGATTTCCCCATCATGATAAAAATAATCGTTTAATGAAAATGTAACCAGTTTTATGTAACAGTTGAGCAAACGCAAGCACTCCATTTCGTTTTATTTGTAAATGTCGCTCTTTTCATTTGTTGTATTTTTAGAGTTAGGTAAGCTACAATCTTAAAATAGCAGCCGTGTGACATGTACGATGACGATATAAAAAAAAAATACTAAGAATTAATTTCTAACCGCACTGTACCATTAGCACATTTTATCCTCGTTTACTATCATGTATAGGTAAGCAATCCTAAGTTAGGAAGAAATGTGAGACGTAGAGATTCAATAATTGCTTATTATTTTAAAAATAAATTAACAAGAAAAATAGCTGTAAGTGCTACTTATGTGAACATTTTTTCTTTGAACATATTAAAAGTTTCACTTTAGTACAAGTGTCTACACATATTAACAAAATTAGAAATCTAAAATTCGAAGTGAGATATGAAAATGATGAATGGTTCTTTAGATTATTTGATGATAAAAGGTAAATGTGTGATGGAGTGGAATATTTCGTCATTTAACAGGGACTTCCGCATCGGTTTTAACGAAGTGAACCTAATATTTAGTTACTTTTGATTCTGTTACTTAATAATAATTATTTGCTTAAGTACGAGAATTACTGATAAACTCTACATACTCACTCCATTTTTAATCAAAATTAAAAATTTAATTCCTTTTGCCAATTGGAGAAGCTCATGAAAGTGAATTAAATTTTACACGAATGAAATAATGTGGGAGTTAAAGAAACACGTAGGTAAATAGTCAGTATATAAACGGTTCTATTCTCTCCATAGATATAGAGAATCGACTGAGCACTAGTCCCCTAAAAAAGAAACAACGCGACTGTGAGGTCAATATATTACCTCCTAGAAAACAAGGCCCGGCAGCTTTTACGTAACAGGCCAATATGGCTATGTAGGTAGGCGATTGTACGGAATCCTTTTAGTCTATTAGCCAAGGGATATATCGCCCAAAAATTTTTTTGATCGTGGATTCTTGTAGAGTTGGATGAAAAGGGGATTTGTGCAAATTTTTAACGCTGGCAAATAATTGTTACTATTGTTTCTTTGATGTTAAAGTTTTGTAATATGCGTTTTTTGATATTCCGACGCTTACATAGCGAAAACGATGATAGGTACAAGAAGAAGTATAGGTACCGACCTTCTTTTTAGGGAATTGATTTTTCTACAAAAAACTCTGGATAGCATCTCTTTATCCTTTACAATTAAAAAAATTCAAAGGTGCGCTTAGACGTCTAGTGTGGCGCAGAGTAGGATTTGGGGCGCTGCAATTTCTTACCTGTACAATTTAGAGGAGAGGAGAAATTTCAGTTTTCTATAAAAAAGGTCTCTTCACTCTAGTCTGTATCTATCTATCATAGTTTTCGCCACGTAGGTAAGCGTCGAATTATCAAAAACCCCAAAACTTTTACAGAAATGGTGTTTGAGATGAATATCAAAATTACATCCATTTATGTAACTGACATGGAAATTATCAGAGTTTGAAATAACAATTAATTTTATTATATCATAGCTCTTCGATAAATTAAAAAAAAAAATACACCGGAAAGAGAAAGGATCATAAATCCGTTTTCAAATGCAGCTCTCTAGAAAGTGGCATCCTAACCTGACCTTGTGTCAAGTGTTGTTTAACGTCACTTCCGTTTGTTTCATCTTACTTTATCTCAGTTCCTAAATATTGAAAACTCAGGACTTCTTGCAGGTTTATTTCCTTAAATTTTAGTATTAATTATTCTTAGTGTATTACAAATACAAATGTTGGGAAGGGGTAAATATGAAGACACCCATCCTGAACCGTAACCTATTGCAACACACACGGAAGTATTAGGACAGTTTTTTCTATTTTATGACATCTTCATACTGGTATTGAGCTTCATTCCATCAAGAGATAATTTACAATAAATTGCATTATCATTTTTTGTTCCACAGTAAAGCAAATGACCCATATTTAAACCGTTGATCTGTTCGTTTGTTATGTCTTTTGGTAGAATAGAATGTGTCAAATCTTATTACAATTCAAATAATAGTCATGAGTCAAAGTTTGGTGGAAGATGTTTTTTTATAGTGTTAGTGTGAAGTTGTTCTCAAAAATAGACTTCAGACAGGTTGTGTAACTCATTAAGTGGCACTGCAGTATAATTAATGCCTATTTTCACTGAATTCTAAGTGTAAACTATGGATTTAAACTATTTTCTGTTGTTCTACTACTAAACGTCGCGGTCATTCATACGAAATAAAATTTCCAGTTAGTTCATCTGCAAAAATAACTTTTATAAAAAAGTACTGTCAGTTAATTATTTATTTTATTTACTTTATAATCATTTTATTGCTTTTAAGATTATCTTTAATATACATATATAAAGTTTTTATGGGTTATGTTAGGTTAGGTGATAAATGTATTTTTGAGTAATTTAACACTAATAAATAATCAGAATTTAACATTTTGAGTTTTTTCACTCTCATCGACAAAGTTCGTTTAGTTTGACCCTTATAATAGATGTTTTTACATAAATAGAAAATCAAACGAATTAATTGCATCTAAAACCATCTACATAGGCCAGACTAATGGAAAATTGTCAACAAGAGTCAAAGAACATTGGTCCTATAGATACAAAATACTATTACTGCAAACCAAAAATTTTATATGTTTTAAATAAAATATTGATTAGTCTGATGATGCTTATAACAAGTAAGAGGGTTTAAGAAATGTGTTCGTTATATGCGATAGCTAGCTTTTAACGTGTTGTTAGTTGTAATAAGGGGATCGTTATAAACAGGACTTCTTGCCAATTGTATCAAAACTTACATTAAACGATTGTTCATATTTCTGAAAATGATTCGTTACAACCGGTTGCTCATTATAAGCGAATTTCGCTTTAATATAAAATTGAATGTAAATTTTTTAATATTGAAAATGTGAATGAACCGAGATTCTCAGAGTCCATTTATAGCTTCTAAAGATCATAATTATGTTTTTTTTTCCATTCTGACAGCTCTGTGGAATTTCCCTGTTGAAGTTGTAATTATTTCGCACATAATTTAAATTTACTCGTACAAAAAATTGATTACATGGCTCAGTTCGCAAATAAATAGAATGTTTGTTAGATGTGTCGTCTAAAATAGGCAAGATTGTAAAGGTGTCATGTCGTATGTAAAATCAGATTGAGTGCGAACACAAATTTAAACATATTTAGTAGCCATGTTATTATTAACATGCACGTTTAATTAATTTGGTGGTATAGGTACATATATGCAACGTATTAATTCCAAAAATTTAGAATTTTTTAATTTTAATTTAGATGACATATTTTTATTTTTTTATCATCATAATGTGCAATTAAAAAGTCAACTGCATCTACTTAAAATGATTTTAGATTAGATTAATCGAATGATAACATTTTTGCTTCATAATAGTTGTCCAATTGTACATAAATTGAAATTGATCACAGTATTTGTAGACTACACGTCTAATTATGTGACCATCGTGGCGTTTTTTCTTCATTTAGCCACTAGCAGAACACATTTATTTTACGTTGCCTGAATTTAAGATCCATTTTACTTCATTTTAAAAAATATTATTGAAAATATCTTCTTTTATAGTTCAACACGACTTTTGTATAGAATATTCACATATGTAACACCTACTTTTAGTTTTTAATCCTGTAGGATTTTATGCTTACTAGGAATCTTAAATCTCCTTATGAATTAATAAATACAAAAATAAAAGAAAAAAGTCTTCTGACTAAATGATTGAGAGGAAATTAAAAGTTATTTTTTTAAACGTTATTTAGTTGTTCAAATTAAAAAATTCGGTCGTTTGATAAAAAAAATTCTTGGCGAGCAGTCAGTGCAACGGCGTATCTAAGTAATATCTGGTGCGATAGCTTGAGCAAACATTGCGAATTCATGACATATAAGTTAGCAACGTTATCAATCTTCAAATTTAACATTCGATTCATTAGCGAAAATTAAACATCAGTGTAAGCGATGAACTGTTTTGCGGACGATGACCTTTGCTAATTGAATCGCAAAATAAAAAGCCACACTAAAATTCCAATTCTGGTAGACCAGTACACTTTGTTGTCCTTTTAAATCTATTAGACAACAGGAAATGTTCTATTAAAATGTGATAGCAAAATTGTAGATATGTGCAAAAATTAACGGATGATAAAAAGTGCAATATACGACAGTAAAAAATAAAAGCAGAAAAATTAAAACAATTTTCAATTTATGTAATCCATAAAAATCAATTCTAACTGCAAAATGAAAATTACCATAGATTTTGTTGAATTATGTGACGAGGCGTGATCTTGAAGACGAAACATTACAGTTTTAGACAATTAACCATCGAAATACTTTTTAGTCCCTGAAGAAGGTAACTAAGTAGTTCCTAAAACGTACATCTAACGTTTATGGTCTAAGTTTCGTTGTTGTATTTACATTCTTGAATACGTTTTACAACATCCTCAAAGTTTTCTAGTCTCCTTACATCCTCTTCAGCCTCCTTATTTGAGCCCTTGTGACCTTTTTTCTTTTTCCAAGCCTTAACAATCACTTAAAAAGGTACTGCCAAACAAATAAAGACTTTGTAAGACTGTTCCAGAAGGTTTCTATTATTTGGAATGTTTGGGAATGGTCATAGATATTCTACACTTTTCGAGAATGACTTGAACTACTGCAGAATAATTTTCAAGAATGATTTTAAATTTTTGGAATATTAAGAAATAATCTTATTTTACAAATTAAAAATGAAATTCAACCCTTAATGTTCCACCTTAGAAATAGAATTTTATTTATTGTTTTAATTTAAAGGATATCATTGATTACAGAAGTAGATGAGAATTGTCTATTATCTCTATGGTGACAGTGGTGCATACAAATATGGCGCTTTCCAGGCTCACTTTAAAGCAGGCTAGATTCTTGTGTTTATGCACTCGCTCTAGTCACCGGACAGACCTATATGTGTCTCTCTCTATACGTTCAGCTTTAATTTTAAAATCTGCCTCAGTTGGTATTATACGTCCAGCTAGACACTTCATATAGTAATTTTTGCAGTAGATAAGATGTTTGAGGTAAAAAATTGTAAATTTAAATATGTCTACTAGTTTTTAATCTATAATAATACTCCACATAAAAATATGTTTAATTATTTTTCGCTGACGTAAATATTTCTTTTTTTTTATTTTATAAATTACACTAGACTACTTTTGGTTAAGTTGAACTCATGTAGGTAGTAATCTATATATAATTCGCTCAGAGGTTGACGTAATTTTTTTTGCAATTACTATTATTATTAAAAATAATACATTCAGCCAGATCATCCAAGGACTTCTGTATGCTAAGGAGTTTTTTTTAGCATAATATGTACAAAGTAATGCGATACAGTTTTTTTCCTACCCAGATATGACAGGTTCGTTCTTAGCGAATTTTTTTTTTACGCTGAACTGCGAAGTTTTTATACGTCTGGACCTAGAGATAACGACGAGCGTCTGGGTTACCTTCTTTTTTATTTGCCAACAGAATTTTTAGGTGGAAATAATATAAATATGATGGAGCATCAGGCTCCAGATTAAGCTTATATTGATTTGTTAATTTAATATTTTAAATAGGAGAACATTTTTTCTAATAATGAAGAAGACTGACATATACCTACGTAATTCAAAGAGACACTTTTCTCTCAGCATCACCACATTTTTTGCAACGCGAACACGTGTTTCGTACATGGGCATTATTTGGTGTTGATAGTGCTCACGTACAAGGTGGACGAAACACGTGTCTATTTTATAATTTTTTTTGTGGTATTTAGGGGTGACTCTTTTAGTTGTACCTATTTTTAAATATATTTAAAATCTTGAAGGATCTAATAGACAGATTTTGAAAGGAACACTATTGTTATCTTATTTAAAAAAAAAACTTAAATAAGGCGCAGATGACCAAAAATTATCTACTGATGTCTATTCATTTTACAATATGACAAAGCTTTAGTTTAAGTAATACGGATAGTAGACAAAAAAAAAAACAATTTGGATCGAAAAAATTTCAATGTTTTTTTGTGGTTCTTCAGTAATCTCCTTGACCACCTCGCTTATGATGGTGGATAGTCCTTGACATCCTGCTGATAAAAAGAGAATTTGATTTCGTTGTCTGGAAGAGGGTGGACACGGGTGGTAAAAACGTCTAATAAGAAATATATAGAAATGTTCGTCTAGCATATCGTATTCCTTATAAATCGAGTTGAAAATATTTCGAGTGATACTCGTATTTAGTGTGTTAGAAGGAAATAGTGATGAATTAGAATTTTCCAGAAAGTTCTAGGATTTGCAAGAAGGTTCCAGAATGTTCTAGATTTGGAATGCTTGAAATTTTTTGAGAATAATTTGAAATGTTGAAGAGTGATTTATATTTAGAATGTTCTAGATTTTTCGAGAATGATTTAGAATATTTCAACAGATTAGAGAATTCAGGATGATCTAGATTCTAACATTTAGCGTCAACTGTTCTATTAATTAATTTAAAATCAGAATTACTTTATAAGCAAAATATTGTTTGCTGTTGACAATTAGATATTCTTTTGTATTTTTAATTGCTCTTAGGCAATATTTTTTAATTAACACGATTTTTCTGAAAATACATACTACTTATTTCGCTTTTTTGTATAATTTTAAATATTTAATAATCTTCCTAGTGAAAATTATTCTATTTTGCACACTTCATGAAGCAACTTGCAAGTTATTTGTGCTGATGATGGTAAAAATGCAGATTATTTAGAAACAGTAATGTGATAAGTAGGTACATATAATATAAGGAAATCTATCTTCTTTTCCATTTCTCAAGATTTTTTTTCATTGTTTATTTAAGATTTAGATTTGATTTGAATCAGAAAACCTCAAATGTTCCTGAATCTCAAAAGTTCATAGCTGGATGATAAGAAAATATAGTTTTCTAATGTTTTTTTTAAAAAATTTCTCCGGAAGATAGACTTGTACCATAATCACCAGCACGAGATATTTTTACTTTAACAGTACGAAAAAAGCTTTAAAAATTTAATTAATTAAAGCAAATAATTAAGCATATACATAACATACCTTCATGAGGGTATGTCACTGTTTAAAGAATGTGTTAAATGCAATTAGGACTTTCCGTTTGTTCATCTAATTATTTCTTGTAAAATCAGTAATCAACGAAGTCATCATTAACTGCAGCGTGAGCATTAAAACGTCATTTTCATACGTTACTAATGTCAGGCCTCTTCAATTAGTTCGTACGTGAGGGCATGTTATTTTTTTGTTTCTCTTTTGTATCATTTTTTACATTGAATTCGCATGGTAACAGTGCGTTTTTGTTTTCGTTGTTGCAGCAGTAAGGCCTGGCACAGACATGGGAAGTGAGCACTACTGCTTGAGGTGGAACAATCATCAGAGCAATCTGCTGGGAGTCTTCAGTCAACTATTGCGAGACGAAAGTTTGGTCGACGTGACGTTAGCCTGCTCGGAAGGACATAGCATCCGCGCCCATAAGGTCGTTCTTTCGGCCTGCTCGTCCTATTTTCAAACGCTGTTCCTCGACCATCCCAGTCGACATCCCATTGTCATCCTCAAGGACGTGCACTTCTCCGAGCTACGCACCCTCATCGAGTTCATGTACAAAGGGGAAGTGAACGTCGAATACTGCCAGCTCTCAGCCCTTCTCAAGACCGCGGAAAGCCTTAAGATCAAAGGACTTGCGGAAATGACGCAACTTGGATCGTCCAGGTAAAGTACTTTAACGCGCCTCGTGCACAATTGCACTCACTCTTCACAAACGTACCGACACAGCAGGAACGAAAATAACCAGGACTTTACTTTGTCTTCGTCTCTTGCCTTTCTGTATACGTGCACGTGTCAAGCAGTGTCGTGATACTTCACTTTTTGCGTGAAAATGTAGATTACTTATCCCCACTGTGTCATACAGAACGCGTCACTTGACATAAATTTTGCCCTTCCGGCGTGGGCCTATAAAGCAAGGGCGAGAAAACTTTCTAGAAAATTAAAATATAGTACGTACAAAATTAAGCAAAGGTCACAAATTAATTACTGCTGACGTTTCTTGAAGCAACTTTGTTGTCTGGGTTTGATGACAGTGGTCCAAGATTGGCTCTCCACGTTTAGCTAGACTGAGACTAGTTTCAACCGGAGCCAACTTTGAGGATGCCGGTCAAAGCAGCTAGCGAAACGTCGGACAACGATCTTTGCCCGAGGATTCTCCTAAGATGGAGAGCCAATCCTGGACGACGACCATCAAACTCGCAAAACAAATTTGCTGACATTATAGTCATATACTGCTCTCTATCAAACAACACCATAGGTACTAAATTCCAGACTGACTCACCGAATGGTCTTTATTTGATAATCAATTCTATCGTACGTGTTGGTGCTGCACCTTCTCGGCACACGATGGAATGGACCGTCAAATAAACCCATAAGTTAGTCTCCGCCGTTTGGTGTTTTAGCAGATATTTTTTCTTTCCAGGGACTTCAAACCGACCGATGTAGAAACCGAACAGAAAGAGCCCAAAGAATTGGTTCTAAAGCGACCGTTAGAAGATCAAGACCAGTCTCATAGCCAAACGCCTCCCCGAATATGCCGAACTCCTGACAGACCTCCTTCAGTTGAGAACATCCGTACCACGTCGACACCACGTGAAGAATGTGGCCCAAGTGATATGTCCTTACATAGCAATAATAATCCAATAACTAATTGTCCTACGCTAGGGGCGGGCCCCCCTAGTAGTCGACTTCCTTCACCCTCTATCAAAGACGAACCGCTCCCCGGACCTTCTGGATTACCGCCAGTACAAGTAGCACCATTGGTAAGATAATTTCTTTCATTAGCTAGTTTTTCTGGAATTAGAAAATCATTAAACGACAAAACTACTTCCGGGACATTTCTCCTTTACTCCTACCTTTTTTTATTAATTAAACGATTTTATGTTTTATATTTTCAGTCACTTAAAAAGGAAGCGGATTGGGGTGGAGGAGGAGGCGGAGGGGGAGGAGGAGGAGGAGGAGGTAACCAATCAAACCATGCGACAACAGGCGAAGGATCATCGGAATTCAACAGACCTCCACACGACTCTGTAAGTATTCGTTATTTATTAATTTGTTAGTAGTAATAGAGTAGTAGTGTCATTACTTGCAAAAGTGAATCGTTGTCCTTTGAAAGCATGAAAAGTAATCTTTGTGCTGCTATGTTCCTATAAATAGCGTTTTTGCTGTCAAGAAGTTGACATTCATTTTGGCTTAAGACTTTTTTTTCGTTTTGACCAAAGCTGTTTGTGCAATTGGTTCGTTTACGTAACAAAAGGTCGCTCGGTGGGGGGGTGGCGAGCACGGGACACGGTCGGTCGTTCGGTCGATGGCATGTGCAGCACTCACTCACTCACGAGTCTCCTTCAGCCAAACGAATGATGAGCGTCAACTTCTTGTAGTAGCATTTAGGGTAGACTTCCTCCTACTGATCGCACAAGGCAAGAAGTTGATGTGGCTTGTTGTTTGGTTGCAGGACCTCGATCCCGGAGACGGGGGTTCGCCGCGGCTCTTCCCCTGCATGTACTGCGGAGCTTCCTTTCCGAATCAGACCAAACTCACCCGCCACATTCTCTCACACAGTCTAGAGACACTCAAGTATCGCGAACAAATGCAACATCCTGCCGGTCCATTGGGGTTTCACGAACCGCTCCATCTGATGGAGCCGTCGTTTCACGTGAGGGGCGCTTCGGCACCACCCGAACCTCCCGATCCTACAGACCAACCTCCCACCCCCATGGACCTGGACCCGGCTAGTGGTGAAGGTGGCGGTGTTGTTTTGTGCAAGTTCTGTGGTAAATCGTTTCCCGACGTGGGTTCGTTGATTAGTCATCTTCCCGTGCACACCGGAGATAGACCGTTCAAGTGCGAGTTCTGTGGGAAGGCGTTCAAGTTGCGACATCACATGAAGGATCACTGTCGAGTCCATACAGGCGAACGGCCGTTCAGGTGTACAATATGCGGAAAGACATTCTCCCGATCTACGATACTCAAAGCTCACGAAAAGACTCACTATCCGAAATACATCCGGAAATATCTTTCACCCAATCCGCTGGATACCGAGGAGGAAAGTCCGCACTAGTGCTTCAATAGTTCCTTAGACTGATTATTATTATTATTATTATTATTACTATTATTACATGCTTGACATAGCGCTAAAACGTGTACATAGAACTACTAGCTAATTATACATACCATTATGTACTACTTAAGCATAACGTTCACCAAATTTTTATAACAGTAAATAATAATAGTAATATCGCGTAAAACAAAACGGTAGCAATAGTGGTAGTAGGGTGATCGATTTAGGTACTACTGCTACTCAGAAAAAAAAAAAGAAAAAAAAAACGTTTACTATTATATATCATAATCATCGTTATATTTATTACTATTGGTAATAAGTACCGTTCTATTTCCTCTTCTACTTTTCTTCTTGTTCTTCTTTCGTAATTATTGATCGGACAGGAGACTACTATATATTAGTGATATACATACATTATAAATAATAGTAATAATAATTACCTACCCTTACGGCATTAATTTTGGGCGGGATGAATTTTTTGTTTTACAGGCAACTGCGAGCTGTGATAGAATTAACTATTTTAAGTGTTTAAGGAATGAAAGCTGTGATGGTAGGCAGTGGGATTGTTGAAAGGCTGCTAACTGTAATCTTACCAACAACAAATTCTGAACGTACTATATCAACTAATTGCGGAATAACAACCCAATGGATGATTGTTTTTCAATCTTTCGTTATTTTAAATCATCGATTACTTATAGACTGTCAGATGGTCAGTCAGTGCTTCATCTCCTCTCTTCTGTCTCTAACACTATTGGAGAGTATGTGGATGATTTTTTAGATTCCAATTATATAAAAAAGTTTTTTTCCATAATTAAAACATGTTCTGATACAATTTTTGCTCTTTTTACCAAAACAAATTATAAATAAAATGGCCCATCGGAGGGCTATGGGCAGGATGAGTTGCACGTGCCCAAAGGTTAGGAATGAAGATTCACAGAGAGTTTAAAGTGGAAAATTTGTGTAATTTCTTTTTTGCAACCTTCTTCAGACTTTCGTCTTCCCATGGCTTCATTTTATCTAGATTTTTGTAGGGTAACAATAAAAGAAAATTTTTTGTCAATGATTTCGGAACGCGAACCAGATTTAATTTGACACCATGTTTTTCAACCCCTTTAAAGGCAGAAGAGAGAAAAAGAGGCATTGAAATCTGTTACTTTCTGCTGGTCTATTGATTTTGTATTCATTTTCGGAAAAGAAAAACGGATCCTAGTTGACAAATGTTGGACCAAAATACATAGTCCGATTCAATATTCGAATGTAACTTTCGGACTTGTTTACAATTTGGACTACTTACCGATAAGAAATTGTGCCCATTTCTGTACTAGTCGAAATTCAAACCTAAGCATTTTTAATTTTGAAATTCGTGGGTTGATCTCGTACATTATCAAAACAACGCGTTACAGTTACAGTTATTGGTTGGAGTTAATTTAATACGTTTTGAAAAAAATAAGTATGAAATGAAGGCAGTATTAACAAACCGAATGTAAAAACCTAAAACATAATAGAAAATTTGTTTTATATTCTACCACCAAAGTTGCCATTGAATAAATATTTGAAAGCCATTGAAGATTGACACCATCATAGAAAGCGACAACCGGAAGCATTAAAGCGTGAGATCCAGGTTTATGTCTTGCTGCCTACATTGAAAGCATCAAGAGGCAAACGTTTCAAAAATGTATAAGAGATCGATGTTTAAAAGAATTTCAGTGACTAGGATTGTTAGGATTATCACATTCTGAAGTAATAACTTCAACAAGTACCTAATTTAAAAAAATTAACACGTTCAAATGGATTAGGAATACCAAAATTTGAATTATCCTGAAGGTCACGAAAAATATACAAGGAGTTAGAAATTCTAAAACAGAAAACAAAAATCCAATTCTCAATTGATAGCATTTAAAATTAACGAAGTTGAAAAGTTTTGCTTTTGAGTAGGTAAGCTATAAATATTAAAACAATTCAAAAATCCAAAATTACTCTCAAATTGAGAAAATCGCAATCACTGTGAACCAAAAGCAGTTCATGTTCCATGATGTTTAAATATTTCAGAGATCATTTAATGTCGTTTTTCAAAACTTGAAGCTGCTGATGAAAAAACATTCCAAACAAAAGAAAAGAACGATAAAGAAGTTTGTCTCTTGGTGCCATTATAGATGACGAAAGCATTTCCAAATTCTATTTCGATGTATGTAATTAATAACGATAACGATAATACAGCTGACCACTGACCGGTGTGCAGGGCCATCCACTAGAGCAGTGCTGCTACATCACCTCCCTATGTTCCTCTTATGTTCTCGAAGCCACAACGTATCAGTGAAAATGCAAAGCAATAATTATATCGTGCAAAACAAACAAACAAACACGTGAGTGTAAATGTACATTAGTACTATTCGCGTATATACATATACATGGTATAAGTTGCATACTACATAACAATACTTTTTGTTTCCTATTTCAGAGAATATATTTATCAGACCTTTTATAGAGAGAGATATATTATATAATATTATATATGTTGTTGTATATACTGTAGAATGGTAGAATTACTATAATAATTACTAATATTACGATTATTATTAATTAATTAATTAATTCCACAACAACCACAGTAGCGACAGTAGAATCCAGTGGTTTGTGCAAGCAAAATAGCCAGTGGTCGGCAAGTGGGATGATTTTATTAATCTCATGCTGTAGTAATTGCCAGAGACAACGCTTTGACATATGTAGAGATGTACATTGGTACAATAACAAATAAATGAATTTCTGTCAAAATATTTACCACATGAAACGAATTATGTCTAAGTTGGCTGCACGAGAACGCCAACGAAGCAAATCGAGGTGAGGCGACATTGAACGAGTGCTCGTGAAGTGCTACAAGCGAGGCGTGTGTATAAATGTGGACGTGTTACCGAGGCGCAGCAAACTACTTGTAGGCGAACAGCCGAAAGCCGTTCGTGTGAAGTCGGTACAGCCTCGTTTGGTGCCTCGCCGAATAAAACTTCTTTAACAGTGCCTCGCCTCGCCTCGTCCAACTTTTCGTACAGATTGAGAGTCACATCTACACTTTTCACGGAGTTCCTAATTTTTCTAAATTTTTTTCTTCGTCAAAAAATATTTTTTTTCTCATTTCTCTTTCAAAATATTTTACTTTAAACGGTTTTTTTCTAACATATTTTTATCTTCTTAGAATATTTTTTTTTCCTTTATTATTTTCAGAGTAAATGTTGTGTTGTTATTTTTTTCACACTGTTTCTTGATTAAAAAAAAATATATAGTGTATATTTTTTTTTCGAATTTAGTGAACGTATATTTTGATTAATCGTAATAAATCATAGGGAATATTTTGGCAGATTTTATAGGACGTAACGAACAAAAGTATTCTCGACTTTAAGAATATTTTCGAAAAAATTGTCTGTGGTTCCAGCTACTGAATACCGCTGTTCGAGTAAAATTATTTACCGGAGTGCCTCGACATACATGAGGTTTGTTTCTGCCGAATAGTTGATAAAATTGCGCTAAAGAGTTGGGTATAGGAACGTTGAATTCGTGGTGCTATTTTGTATAATGTCAAAGGCAGTGCAAGAGTGAGATTGTTCATTTAACAGAAATAAAACTCTAATTATTTACTTTCAGTCAGCTGACTTTTTGGCTATAAAAAATATAAAATTTTGTTTTTTTTATATTAATTTTACTTGTTTAGATGACACATTTATGATTGACAAATATTTCTGAAATAATAAAAAAGATATTTTCAATAGTTTTACTTGTGGCGTTGAGTGCCAAAAAAAAAAACAACTTTATAAATTAAAACTAAAAAAGGTTTATTATCGAATTTTCTTTAGCCAAAGGGGCAGGTAGCTGTGGAAGTAAATAATTCCAAAAAATTTAAGTTTTACCTACTTATAATATTTTTAGTGTCGAGTACTTATCAACAAACACTTCGTGGTAGTATTTACGATATGCGTAGATTTTGTTATTCTTTTTTTTTTTTACAAAATTTATGTACGAGCTTCGATCGTTTAATTTTGTTGATTGTTAACCTGCCTTTTGAAGGATGCAGAAGAAGTATCATTTACCCGTACAGAAGAATTTAATGTTCAGTTGTTTTGGTGCCATTGGGTAGTTTTTAAATAATTTTTATGTTCTTTTGATTGGACGGTGTTGGTTATAAATTCTATTTGGTAGGTACTTCTTCTGTATTCGGATTGATGCTTATGTGAAAGATGGTTTTTAACAAGAGACTGACGTATTACACGCAGAAACGAGGTGGTTTCCGAAATATTTAAGCAATTTTATAGAGGAATTTTATTTTGTAGGTCGTACTGTAACGATAAAATTGTAGAAATTGCAGATGTACTCTGTGATAACCTGTGATGAAAAACCTTTCTTGAAAATGTTAAGTTGCTTCTGGTTTTTTAAGTTTGGGCACATGTGTAATGCTGTAAAGTAAATCCCATCGAAAATTTTGCGTAGCATAGGAATTTTTGATTATAGTCTCACGCAGAGTCTTTTTCGACAAAGTTTGCTCCTATACAGCCAGTAGCCAGTAGCTTAGGCTCTCAATGCGCCAGAGTTCAGAACAATCCTACAGTTGAACAAATGCGCATGCGTAAGCGACTGAGCACTGATTGTGTGTATGCGCAGAAATATTTCTGCGCATACGCGTTCGATCTTGATGCGCCTGACGTTGCACATGCGCATCTAGATTCAAGTAGATTCGAGAAAGTGACAAGAATATACGTCGGTATCATAACAAAGTATGAGAGGAGTAACTGCTACTAAAAGTATAGGAGTATTTTACACACGTTTGTAAAATTCCTGTGCTACATTGAGCGAGAAAATAAACTTTAATGGGAATTTTGTATAAGCAATTTTGAATTTGATTTCCAGTGTACAACCATATTATCATGGTAGCTCAGGGTACTCACTTCCAATGTCGATTTACATAGTACTTTATACAATATATTAAATAAAGTAACAATTAGTGGTAGTGCATCTCGTCTAAAGATATCAGAAGTGCTTTGTCCAAAAATTAGCTCAATAAATAACAAAAAAATTAACACGATATCTTTCGAAGTGGTACACTACCGTTAAAAACCACAACTTTTATATTTTACAGATAAACTACAAACAATTAGATTTTTATGCAATAGTAACCGGTTTCATTTGTTAACTAAAACGTGACAATGAATACAGTGAAATGTAAAAACAATTTCAAATTCAAGCAACTGTAAAAAACATTGAAAATTTTTGCTGTATTCATTTTCATAATTCACAAGAGTGCCAACTACCATAAAAAATAACTGAAATAGTAGACAGTAACAATTTATTCCCAGTTTTCTTTATTAAAGCCGTTTTGAGTTTGCTTCCCGTTTTAACTAAGTAACAACATTTAAATTTCGGGGAAAAAAGTTGAAAATTTGCGAATTTATCTTTATTTTTATTTTCCGTCGATATCGTAAAACTCTTCGATTTTTTTTCTCGATCGTTAGTGCTGTCATTTATTTTATTTATGCTTTCCTAAGTTAAGTTTATTTGATATGTTTATGTTCCTGTAATGTTTACAATAGTTTGCGAAATATACATAATTGGTAAAGTATTTTGTCATTAGTTACTGTTTTTTTATAACTATCTAATTTTTAAAACCTCAAATCTTTTTTTGGCAAAATACCAGGGCGATTCAAAAAGTAATTGCACCCATCGTGGGAGTAAAAGAGAGTCAAATTCATTCGTAAATGAAGTTCTGTTTCCACTAAAATAAATTAGTCTGTAAATAAAGCCTACACTAAAATAATAATAATAGTGATAGCATTCCAAACAGCGATGGATTAACTTTCTGAAGGTCTATAGGTCTTAGGTCATTAAAATTTATCCCCCAGATTAAAGCCAAAAAATCAACATCCACCCTACGTTTTTAATCACACCCAACCTCGCTTACCTGGTTGAACGATTCTTTTTCAACTAAACAATTTATTAATTTTTTAATTTGGCAATTATTATAATTGAACAGATAAAAGTTGTGGGGGGGGGTTTACCAAAAATGCTACTTACTTAATGAAGAGCCATCAAAAAATATTAATTTATACAAGTTGTATTATTTTCAAAGCAGTAACATTTTGATTCCTCGCCAGACCATCACTTAAAAGGAGAGACCCATGAATTCGTTTCCAGTTTGCTTGTTTGATGATCCAACACTGATTTCAAATATCGAATTAAAAATAAATGAAATCACTTCAACTATCGTTTGATTTGAGGGCTAGGTACAGGGTGACAATTGGATACTGGACGATTTTGAAATATTTTTTTACAAAAGAATTTGTAAGATAATAAGGGGTTTGTTAACACCAGAACGAAGTCTGCACCATGCCATTTACGTATAGTGTGGATGTGTCATGGAGATGCTGTCGATAGTTCAGTTTGCAATTTTTGACGTTCTTCAATATCGCTCGAACAGTAGATAATCATGGTTTTCTGATGAATGGAAATCTTCCAAAACATTCGAATTACGGGGCTCTTCAAATACTCCCCAGGAAAATTGTACAAATGGATAGTTCTCAAAGCAATGGGAGCCACGGAACTCCCCCTAGATGTGAAATGAGGCTTCCTGGGACATGTTGCTGACAATGATCGTGGTGCGTTGTGACTTACTCGAAATAAAGTGGATTTTTAATGTATATTTCATGGATTTTTTGTTTATTAACTACTCCATCCAAATAAAATTGAGCTTTGTTGCTCAATAGAAGCTATAGACTTAAATTTACACGCTTTAAAATCACTTTCCTTAAATTGCTACACAATCTATGGTTGTGGGAGTAGAATTTGAATTCCTTTTGCAAAATTTTCTAAATCAATTTTCGATTCCTATTCAAGTTCAACTCAATTGCATGCTTACCGGATGACTGAAGTACTTCTGGTTGGCATCTCTTCCAGTAGCTTCATATTTTCAGGAGTTCTTATTGTACATCGCGAATCATATGACCTTTTTTTTACCCATCATACGATTGCTTTGTGGGGCGGAAGAGCTTTCAATGAAATACTCGGTGCTGTACTGTCCATTGCAGTCAGTTGCGTAACCAAGGGTATGTACGCCCCCTCCTCAGTAGATTTTTTAAAGCATCCTACTATTTTCTCCCCTTCTTGATTTTTTCAAAGCAAACGGCTATCTCTACTTAACTTAGCGTCCAGGAACATGGCGCCCATGGTTTTGGTGCCTACTCTACTGTGAGAGGTTCGCGAGGGTGTTCTTCAGACTCTAAAGTTTAGACCACTGATTGTAGCATTTAAGTAAAATGTGTAGTGTGTCGTGTAGGTTTGACGGTTCTTCTTCTTCTTTAGCTCGTTATTCGGGGAAGTCGATGGCGAAGAAATCTTTCAAGGTCATTCTTCGGGGGTTTCTGAGGTTGAGGTTGAGGTTTCTTCACCGCCGAAGAATGACCTTCAAACCTGCACGAAGGTAAGACTGGACGGACGCGCCTTCTAGTGTCACAGAACCGGCATGCTGCCACTACTCATTTATACTGAAATTGTCAGTTCCCGTGTTTGTCACCCTATACAATACGTTTTGTAATCTACAAATTTAATTTTTGTGTAATCTTCTCAAGCTATATTCTGTAAAATATCTATTCTAGGAAGAAAAAAGTAATTTTTTATTGGGTATTTAAAATTTGTATTTTTTTTTTTACGATTTCTTCTTTAAATGAAACCGTAGGGTTCAATTTACAGACAAAGATACATAGTTTTAGCAAAAATTATTAGCAAGCAATTTGAAAACAATCGATAATCTTTAAATTTTAATTCAAAATATGTATACACGTACTAAATTAGTTCCTCGTTAATCCCTTACAACACGCCGTTAACATTATTGGAAATTATTGCAAATATTTGTTAATAAGTTAATATAAGACAAAATTTGCAGGTAAGTTTATATTTATAACAATTATAAATATATATAAAAAAAAAGAAAACAAAAGTAATTTTATTGAAAGCGTCAAGTCAAGCTTCTGATGCCACTTTAGTAAAATTTAAACACAATAATAAACAAAAGCTGATTAATTACCCCATTTAAAAGGCAAGTATTTCTGCTGAAGTATACAGGGTGAATCATAAACACCTATTTACCCTTAAATAAATTTGTAGAGGTTGCTTGAAGTAGTTTATCAACTTCTGTTAGGTAATACACTTGTTTTTCATAAATCCTTTTTTAGCAAGGGTTTGATATTAATAATTTGCAATATTAAAAATAATAGGTTTATTTTTTTATAGGAGCGCTTTATTTACAGATAATTATAAATCAATAACAATAATAGTACTGAACGGGACCAGTTTATTCGGTTTGTTACTTATTACACAGCATAACGATATGTATTATCTACCAAAAAATTTCTAGTTAATATTGAAAACAGTTTTAATATACAAAAATTATTTTTTTGGTCGTATTTAAGGGTTATTCAACTTTTATTTTTTAGTCCACATTAATTTAATTATTCGATGCTAATATGAAAAATATTCACGATATGAGGCATTATGAACATCTATCTATTTATATCTAACGAAATAAATTCAATTTGGTTCTTAAAAGCAATACAAATTTCGTTATCTCCATTTGTTGTAATGTAATAATCCGAAAATTTTTACTTTTTTTAATTATGAAATTAAGGAAATTCATTTGATTAAGTAGAGCCCATGCACACTGCAGCTTTTAACAGCGATTCATTCGCGCGTTCACGAACCGTAGTGCACTGGCACCCAGCAGCGCTTGCGCTAACAGAAGGCGGTGAGTAGTGATTGGATCGTGCTAGCATTGTCAGTCTTCGGAAGTGTATCGCATTTATATCGCTACAAAAGCCGGCGTGTGCAATGATCCTTATCTCTAAATAAGTTAAATAAGAGGATAGAAAAGAGAGTTGTGTTATATTTCGATAGATGTTCACAATATGCACGGATACATAGATAATGTTAAAGCCTGATAACGGAAATTAATTAAAAACACGATAATGAGAAGAAATCCTTACTGTCACTTCATCTTATATAAGTGCCTCGAATATTAATTTGCCCGTTATTATAAATATGGATATAATAATGATATCAACCACGTATATATATATATATATTTAAATATTATAGATATATATATATAATTTACAGACATTTATATATATCTACTATATGCATAAACATTGTACTAGAGATCGAATACCTATATCTAAATAACTTCTGACATAAACTTGTTCATTTTACACGTATATAAATATAAAAGCTATAGTTTGTAATTTTGGATTGTAATCAAATTCTGTAATGAATGTACCCAGTTTAGTTGTTGCTTAGTTGTAAAATATTTGTACACTTTGATGACAAAGTTAAAGATAGCGAGTAGCAATTTAACAAGCCCCTGCAACAAACACTTGTACCATTGCCAGAAGCCATTAGGGAGTTGATGGGTCGTAAACCATTCCGTCCTAATTATGATGCAAATCACTTATGGCTGTAATTTGTTATTTTAACTTGTACTATACGTGTCTTACGTGTAGGTACTTGTCATTTAATATCAAAAGTTAACTGGAAGTTGTCAGTTAAAAATAAAATAGATCATGACAATTCGAAATTGTTAAAAAATTGACCATGACGGCAAATAAGAATAAAAATAAAACTTAACAAAAAAGGCAACCTTTTGTGATAATGCGAACCCAATTGGCAAGGTTGGTTCCAGGATTTTGGGAACGGGGATCGACGCAAAATTGGTCAGGTGTTAAACTACCCTTCCCTCTCGTATATAAATGAAGTCTGAAGCATGGATAATTGGGGGTTACCGGTATATGTACATAAATATAAAATGAAAAATAGGTTAACGTAACATGTAAATTAATACCTAGCTTCAGCCACTGCCCCTAACGTAATCCCTATAAGAACGAGATTTGGTGAATGTATTCTTAATATAATGTAGATAACCTCCAAGGGAGCATTTCTCAAAATTTTAATCCCTTTTTAGGGGAAATAAGAATTTTGGATAGACCAAATATGTAAAGATTTTGGCACATGAGGGAAACTCACTCAGACTTCATTTAGGTCTGTGAGCGCCTAATGTGCCTTTGGATTCATCTTAAAGAAAACAAAATGGCGAATTGTAGACGCCATATTATCGTATTATGCCACCAAAGAAATTAAGTAGTCTATGGTACTTACTTTTATATATGTCTTTTCTTTGATCGGGTTTGAAAATACTCACCCATGGGTAACAGAAATTCAATAGGGCGAGGGGAGAGGAGGATTATTTTGATAGGTAGGAGGTAAATATATGTATGTTTTTATTGGATATTTAAAAGCTTACTTTATGACCACCCCTCGTATATTTGTTCTTATTAAAAATAACTGAAAATTATTGCAACAATTAATAACAATTTCAATAATATGCAATTATATTTGTACTTACTTTGAAATTTTTATTTTGAGTTATTGTTTTCATTTACAAAATTGCGTTTGATAAATAAAATTTATTTCATTTTCACAGAAGTATTTGAAATTTTGAACTTTTAATTTTTATAATATATTTAAATATATATTTAATGCCCTTGTCGGATGGTTTACGGCCTCAGTTGTATAAATGGCGACTTTTTTATTTGCCGAAGATTTTTTTACGACACCCTGAGGAAATAAAGTTGTCATGGTATACTGTATCTAAAATAAATAAACCATTTTATTGTTTATTTTAAGGTTGACATTAATGATCCAAGCAACTCGACAATTTATTACGATTATTAGAATTTTAGTCGATTTTTTGCCAATGTGTCTGCTATGCTAATTTCATATAAGGATAAAATGCATATCATAGTTGTAAAACTACAGTTTTTGAAATATAAGTTATACAATTTGATGTGACTATTAATTTTTATCAGAACCTCTACCTCTTTCGTGGAACGGAATAGATCGGTAGGGATCCGTTCCGTGATAATGTGAGACCTGCTTTAAGTAGAAGTATTGCCACAAACATAAATAAATAAGCGTAGGGGTAGATGATAATAGATACATGTTTTTTATTGATAATATAAATAAACAATATAAAAAATATCTAAATGTAAACAGCATTTTCCGGATTTGATTTACAATTGAGAAAACTTACAAGATTTGAACGTGAAACATCCTCTGGTACTCAGGTTGTTAAAAAACAATTTTAACAAAAAAATCAATAACAATAATTTTAATATTTGTTATTAATAGCATTATAAAGATCAATACATTTTGTCTAGATGTATTCATACGTAGGTAAGTTCTATCACTTTGTGGTTTTAGAATCCCAATTTAGTATTTTTTTTAATAAAAATTTTTGCTGTTTTATCATTTATTTATTTAATTATCAGAACGAAGTAAACAACTGAATGATTTCAGAATATATTGCCATATCAAATAATTTCAACTGAGAATCAATAACTTTGGAAAATTGGAATGCACGGTAAATGGGGTTGAAATCGCGATTGAATCATCTGTAAGTGACACAGTTTTCTGTGGAAAATATCTTAGAAATTTGAACTGTATGGACTCCAATCTGTCCTTTAGTGTGAGGGTGTATTGCCTCTAAATACAGAAACCATAATACAGAATTTGAAAAAAGACTTTATATAGTTTTAACACCTATAGGTACGATAATAAACATCAGGGTATGTAGTATGCCTTATGAACCTCATCAAACATCATCAATAGGATGCGAATGTCAATCCTATCATTGATCAAAACAGTAAGTTTTTTAGGGTGATCTTTTTGACACGAATAGGAGAAGAGAGCCTTGATTCTTAAAATTGTAAAGGAACGATCTAAAGGACATGTTTTAATCGAATCAATTAACATTTGTTTATAAAAGGGTGTAGAGTGAAATTTTTTAACCGAGAATTGAATTCGGTCAGATGTAGAAAGACCGAAGGGCTGTATTATTTAACCGGCAGCGAATCACGTGCAACTTCCCTGTCTGTATGCCAATACTTGCATATTTCATAGGTGCGTACTTGAAGGAAATAGGTAGAGTGCCTGCCCCTTCCAACATTGTACCTACCTTCTTAGGGCGGGGTATGCTGGTGCGCATCTAATCGTGGTAAGTCTCGGTTGAAAAATTTCGTAGTACTTAGATAATATGGATATAATTTTTTTTTTGGACAAGCCCATATATTTTAAAGACTAAGATTTTTTCGATAAATATTTTTTGTCAATACTGAAAGGACACATACCTAATTTATTTTTTTTTTATGCACATCTTTATCTTTTATATCTCTAATTAACTGGAGTTTTTTTTGTTTGTCTAACGTCCACATCACAGCATTCTGAGAATTCTTTCAAAAAGTTAATGCGTTTTTTTTTTGACATGTTTAAGATATTGGACTTTTTTTTGTATTTTCTTGCTATATTCCATCTGTTGATACCTACGTAAAAATTGGCAGTAAGCATGTATAATATGTGGTGAGTAGAGTAGACAATAACGACATTAGACATTTCCTCTATAAATGACCTGCCCAAACCAGTTGGGCGTTTAGATGCATACATATTTATGCTTAGGAATTAAGAATTGCATTAGTAATGAATGTATACTAATCTTTATTAATAACACAAAAAAAAAAAAAACAAAAATACGTTGCATGGAATTTTGCTAATGCCAGTAGAAGGGCAAACGGTACTAATTTTTTTATGCGAATTGGAATTAGCAAATGGTCAATTTCTCTGACGCATTTCGAATTCTTTTTGCATGTTCGGTTTATTATTTTTTTTGGATAAACAGCAAACATGTCTCAGAATTACACTATATATTAACGTAGGCTACCGCAGCCATTGTAAATTATTTCTCGTAATAAATTTCGGTACAAAGCATCGTCGATTTGATTATTATTTATATTCTGATATGTTAATTGTTAATTAATAGAGAAGATGATTTAAAATATTCATTCTCACAACATTTCTCCTTTATCTTTTTTTTTAGTTATGTATAAAATGTGCGTGTTTTATTTGTTTTAACATGCGTGACCGTCGTAGATTTTTTATTCGTTGTATTAACGGTCGTAGGCGGTGGACTTGTAGTTTCCACGAAGATTAAAAGGTAATTTAGTAAATTATACGTTTAGGGCACATGATAGGCAAAGTAGATGAAAATTACTGGCTTTATGGAATCTCGGCTGTAGTGGATTTTTGCGTTTTCTGATGCAACGCATTTTATTTCGCAATTTACTCACAACGTCACAACTAGGAACTACAATACATCACGCTGCAAAACCAACACGTCAACACTATTAAATTAATAGCACTTAATATTTATAATCAAAAGGAAGCAGTTTTTTACCTGAATATTTCAGTTCCATCAAAGCTATCATGGAATGGTACCGTCCTTTGTATCTATTTTTTTTTAGTGCTATTTCCGGCTATCTGAACGCTAGAAGATTCATTTTTTTTTTAAGTAAATGAAGCCCAACGTATGTTTTCTTTTTCAGAATTTACTTGACCCAGACCGCAATTTTAGCTTCGATCGTCCATCAAGTGCACACAGCAGCAGATCTTCAACCCCTTTCGTCCTGCCCTTTCCCACGTTAGCTTCATCTCTTTTAGAAGTAGGCCTCGTACATCCTGCCCTAATTGGAGATGAAATGTTCAGATGTTCGGTGTGCATGGCTGCCTTTCCATCGGTCTGGTTATTGGAACAACATACTGCCCTTCAACACATGAGCACATTGAGTACTGTAGATAAGCCTTTTGTCTGTGAGCAGTGTGGTCAGAGTTACAGGTACCGTTCGGCGTATGTGAAGCACAGAGAACAAAACCACAGAGCTAGGCTGCCAGCAGATAAATTGTTCTCTTGCGATGTCTGTGGGATGCAGTTCAGGTAATGATACTTCTCGAAAAAAAAAAAAAAAAAAGTGTAAAGTCAACTAATTTGAAGGACCTCACGTTTTTTTTTCCAGGTATTTGAAATCCTTCAAGAAACATCGACTCAATCATGCTCTGGAACGGCTCCACGGAAATAGAGCGGACGTATCCGGAGAAAGCAAGAGCGATTCAGAAACCACCATGCCCAAAGACAAAATGATGGAGAACAGTAGCGATCAAGTATCAAGTTCAAACGAGACTATAGCAGTGGATGAGAATGAACACGAGAGTACCGTGAAAAAGGAGACCCTGAGTGACGACGCTGGTGAAGGAACGGTTTCTGATGCAGAAAAGATCGAAGCAGACCAAGACGACACGGTAGACTCTATAGGTTCGGGTATGGGAGGGGGTTCAAGTGGAGGAGGTTCCAGCATGATCAAAAGCAATGCCGAAACGTCGCTAATGAGCCTTCTAAGAACTGATGCCATAGATAGACAACGAGAACGAAGGTTTGCATGTCCATTCTGTGGAAAGTGTGTGAGGTCCAAGGAGAATCTCAAGTTGCATGTGAGGAAGCACACAGGAGAGCGACCGTTTGTGTGTCTGTTTTGTGGAAGGGCTTTTGGGGGTAAGAGCGATCTGACGCGGCATCTGAGGATTCACACAGGTGAAAGACCTTATCATTGTGACATGTGTGGAAAATGCTTTGCGCGAGCTGATTACTTGTCCAAACATCTCACGACGCACATTCACACCCCCCGTTAAGGTACGGAATGTCCAGGAGGGTGTCTTCGGTGTATGTTACCAAGTCTAAGTAGCTTAGGAATTCGTCGGGTCTTCAGAATGGCACTGATTTTTCAATATTTGTCGGTTTGATAACTAGATTTGCAATCAAAATACGAGGCAAGCTCTCTAAATTTTGAAATTAAAATTCTTACTGAAGGAATTCCTGTTGAAAACGATTTTGCTTTTCAATTATCGATTTTATTGGGAAATTGAACGGAAGTGATCAGTAAAACTGTTACTAAAATTTTTAAAAAGAAAAATGAATGAATTACGTCTTACAGTTCTAAATTTCGCAGTGAAAGGTAATGGTATTTAGATTTTATATTTGGGAGACTGCTTCACCTGGGGTTGATATACATATATCCAAAAATGAAAAAATTCAAGCTAGGAATGTTGGAAAATCTAATTGTGACCATTACCATTTCGTGTGGATGTTCTACCGTGGTGGTGGTGGTGGTGGTGGATTGGGCCGAACTTTTGTCCTTGATGGGATATGAAATATTTTCAAACGATTTTGTTCCGGAAGTACACCATAAATTTTTTGTGGAGGTGTGAAGGGTAAAATTTCCGTATTGTAATCTTCACGCACCAAAAAATAATTGACCATTCGACAGTGGTCGGCAATATTCGGTCGTTTGCCCTTTAACCCCCCATAGAAGATTTATGGTGCGTATCCGCCAAAATTATTTTGGGGAACTCGCATGTCCCAGCAAAGACAACAAATGCCCAAACTTTCGCACCGATCGGAGAACATCCTGTCTTTTTTTATAAACATTATGATCGGTTATACATAGATTAGAAACGTTGGAAAGATGCTGTTTCATGAATTGATGTAATGACGTACAATTGCCACAAAATTTTATACCAACATGGCGTCCTTGGGAATCCCTTCTTGTACATTATATAATAATTATATATACCAATATTATTCATATAATAACAATGTACAGATTTAATATGGAATAATACCGGGTATTCTAGTTACCATGCAACGAAAATGAAAGAATGCTAGTCACTTGGCGGTTAGTAATATACCTTCCTATAAAATTAAGCACAAAATAAAAAAATGACGTTTTGGAGCGAGAGCTAAAGGCCTTTTTGGTCTTCTTACTTGACGGAATCTACTATTCGTAATACACTTGAGTTTATATAAATAGTGTGACAATAAGAGCGGTCAAAAATTCAAAACATGAGACGAAATTAAAATTAAAAAATTAAAACTTCATTAAAAAAAACTGTTTTTTTTAATCATTTTGTAAATGGAACAAATAAGTTTCGAAAATTTAAACAAAGAAACAAAATGATTTGGAGGGTGCATATACCCCAGCAGATGACCATTTTGAAAGTCATATGATGGTGGCTAATTTTTCTGAAAAATATTATGGAGGACGATTTATAAGTGATGGGGTTGAAGTTTTAAAATTTTGGAAAAATTTGAATCATTTGACGTTAGCTTGTTCTTTTTGCCCTATAAGAAAATTTTAAAGACAGTGCAAAACAGCACCCCTTTTACTAGGGTGTTTTTATCAACCAAATCGTCTGTCATAATTTCTTTGTTACTTACTGCGTACTGCCTCTATTGTCATACTTTTTATATAAACCTAGGTGTATGGAAAAGGCAGACGCCGTCAAATCAAACGATGATAACTGTTAGCAGCTCCAGCTCAATTCGAAGCATTTTTTTTTTGGCAAAAGAGGAATATGAAAAAAATGAAGAAAAAGAAATAAGTAAAATCGAAGAACAAATGAATTGTATTTACATCGAACCTGCGAGTTATATTGTGCCAAATGAATGTACCTCATATTTTATGATATATATTCCCCGAGTAGGTTGTTTGTAAAATGTAAAATAGGTGTTTGATGTTGTCAAAAAGGTACCTAAATGTTTAACATCGGACCCTGCCCGTTGATACAGATTTTATTTTTTATACATGTACATTCCAGGTATTTTAAACAGTTGATATACATTATATACTTATACAATATACATACATACAAACATTAAATATAATAGAACTAGATGCGTCGTCGGTTGGTTACAGAATTTTATATAACTACAAACGACAAATATTACTACTACTACTACTACTACAAACTGAATACCCTTTTTCGCCACACAGTTCGAGATGTTAAACATTTATTTTTTAAGCAGCTACTTATGCTGAGTAGTAACTTAAAACTATTTACAATAATCAGGTAGTCACGTTGAACTTCAGTTTCGTTTAACTGATTTGATGAATGTGCCTTTTCGTCTTATTTATTCAGGTTTGTCCTAAATACAGTCCTTCCATATTTTCGTTTTTGTCCGTTAGTAAATGGTGATCAACAATATTTTATCTGCAGCAGATTTTGTGGCCTGTCCATTCGCGACGCGACTCGAATGACATGAATGCACTGCAGTGTATCCTTATAAAGTGTTTGACTAGTAGGGTGGGAGTAAAGAGGCGTGTCTATAAGTCACCCATTGGTTAACTCAAGGTAACGTTTGTTCTCTGTCTCTGTTGAACGCATATTTATGCGTCTTAGTACGGAGATGCAGTGGGAGTAGAAAGGTGTGGCTGTAAGGTCATTCACCTCGTACGTGCACGACTGGGTGGTTGTTTCTACAAATTGTAAGGCTGAAATATCTGTTGTTCATATAATTTTGTTGGTCACTGTATACATTAATAGCGTGTAAGGAAAAACGTGTTCCTAAAAATATAGTAGCCTGCATAGTTGCAATATAATAGTTTACTGTTACATTAGACTTCAAGAGGAGTGGTAATTGTGTATATGTAAATGGTTATAAAATTAAGCACAACCACAGTAGGTATTCTGTTTACGAAATATTTTTGCAAATCGGTAGTATACACCACTTCACAAAAAATGAGTCAGCAGGGCACTTGTTATATTTTGTCCCAGTTTTATTTTAATTGTGTTGTCTTTATATTTTGATAAATTAAATCAATGTCGGTCTTGTATTTTTATTCTTGGTTTTAATTGTGCAAATAATCCTTGCAACATTCGTTTCTATATTATTAGATATAATTAAAACAATAATATTTTAAAATTCTTACACCTCTTGATTACAAATAAAAATGTTTTTAAATTCACTCAATAACTATTGCATCGTTATTTCTAGTACGTAATGATCATAGTAGGTGTATAATAAAATTTGTTGTTAAAAAAAAAATTAAAATCTAAATTCAGACGACAAAAAGCTCTCATATGTTTATATTTATTTTGTTATTGTTTCTAGAAATTGTCTAGTTTGTTGTTAATTTGTGAATTAGTCGTATTTGCATCTAATAGGTGCCTATTTTATGTTAAAATTTTTCTTTGCACAAAAATAAACGAAATGTAAAAAGAGATATAGGAGGGACAGAGACTTACTCAATTACAGCTTTTAAAATTAAAAAGTGAAAAAAAAAATCGTGTATCCAAAATTAATGTTGTGGTCTTTATTATTCTTGGTGTTCTGATGTCTGTACAGCCTTTATACATATAATCGCTATTTAGATTATAAAGATGATGAAAAACAACACGTATAGCCTAAAATTACCCTTTTCTGATTATAGCTGTCCGCTGCTACTGTGTATTTCTTAGATCTAAATTGTATTGGTCTTAAAAATGTTGTTATAGCGCACATCAACTTTTACCACGGCCTTTTTATTTATTAATTAGTTTTTTCTTATATTAGTTAACATTTTTTCGACACAAGCGCAGCATAGGGCGAACATAGGACGCAGAAATGAGTACCGAACGAAGCCGAACTCTGCCGAAGTGCAGCGAAAATTCACTACTGCATCGTTAATAAATTTCCGCCTCTGTTCGACACAATTCGGGTCCAAATAACTGCTCGCTTTTTTTTCCTACTTGTATTTTAGTTTTAATATTAATTACTACAATTCAATTTTTTTAATAATGAGAGTTTACTTACAGTAGGATATCAATGTCTATAAAAATGAAATAAAAAAAATATTGATGTGCTTTTGGCCGTGTTAAGAGGTATGATATGAATGTAGCAACATATAGTTAACTATTGGGACAATTATAAACGTAGCAGATATACAAGGTGTTCATACAAAATAATTTATGTTTTACCGCCCTTTATTTAATATGGTCCACACAAATCAAGAGGTGAAATAAAAATAGATAAATTTGTTTCACATACCGTCCTGTCCTTAAATATAAACAAATAGGTAATAATAATGAATAATAATAATCTTAAGGACTAATTACAACAAACAATGATCACCTAGTATATATATTTATATATTATACATATATATACTTACTCGAATTGCCTCATTTATACTCGTTATGTGATAACTGATCTGCAATAATTGTAGGATTATGTAACTTTTGAATATTTTTACTTTTTCAAGAGCAAGAGCGCTGTTCCATGTTTTATAAATATAGGAAGTCTTGTGATAAAGAGATTTGTATAATATTTTTAGTTTATGCGAAGACCAAATATTTTGTAAATATTGTAATTATTGGTTTTGTACCTACGAAAGGATAAACATAAAGGATTGTGCCGACGAAATGTTTGCTCGAAGCGAGAAAAACAATTTTTCATATTTTTTTTTTTTTAGTATCAGTCAATAACTTTTTATAAAAAAAATTAATGGTGATATGCATAGTAAGGGAAACATTAAAAGTTAATGTAAAAATAAAGTCTATTATGTTCCTAAATTACTAAAGCTAAGTTTTCAAAGAATTTCATTAAATGACCATATAGGATGACCCACTTCAAAGGAATTACTTAAATAAGCCCTAGAAGAAGGGCAAAACTGAAAAAGGGCAAAAATAAAAGTTATATCTTTAACTTTTCGGGTAAGAGCGAATGATAACCTTAAAAGTGACCATGTTGTCAAATTTTAAGGTTATTTTATGATGAAGTCTACTTGGTTTTTCACTTCAAATTCAAAAAAAAATTCTACCTTAAATCGCACTATTTTATGATAGGGTTCGAGGACAATTTAAGGACATTACAAAATGAAAGTGATAAGAAACGAATTCTTGATTGTTGAAACCTTAACTTTAATCTATGATTCCAAGGTATAATTCGAAGTTAATGGTTGATTATCTGCCATTAACAGCCAATTTCACTCCACTCCTACTTTAAATCTTTGATTGTAAAAAGATATGAAAAAATTCATATTGGCTGCAAAAAAATTTATTTATTCAAAAACCCATAATAATTATTTTGAAAAATGGATTGTGAGTTTCCCAATAATTAAATACAATTCGATTTTGATTGCACGTATATGTTGTTAAAATTGAGTTACAGCAAGTAAAAGCCTTTTATTTCTGAAAAATTTCATTTTGTTTTTCAATTTACACTTTAAAATAAATTCGAATTGATCTTTGATCCTTATTATAAAATTATGTAGAATTTTATAGTACCAGGATTTTAAATATGAACTGAAATTTTTTCTATAAAGCGTTCCACATAAATTGTAGAAAAAGGATTTGATTAATTAAAAGCTGACTTAACGTAAAAAAAAAGTTATTATTATCATCAGCTGATGTGTATTGTTCCTCTTACGTTATAAAGTTTTGTTGGCAACAATCCTTTATGAATTGTTTTTTCTTGTTAACAATTGTTTGATCAATGTAATCGTTTAATTAATACACACGCGCAACAAACCAGAACTGAAGGGCATGGAGTTTGATATTGCTCAGTACTTTATAGTAAAAAAAAGCTGGTGCTGTAATTGTGAATGATATTGTGATAAGGAAATGCGAATGTTATAATAAAACAAAAAAAAAAAAACAGGTCCGTATTAGGATAAGGTCGGATCCTAAGTACTATTAAAAAGGCGTTACATTAAGTCTAGGTGGAATTGTTAATTATTATGTGTGATGTTACTACCAACTACTATTATTAAACTAAATGAAATTTGTATATTACCATTATTTGTAATTTTATGTCATCTACATAAATACATTATTTTGATGTGAGCTCACTTTATTGAATACTACCTGACAAGTCGTTGAAAAGATTTTTTTATGCTTGTTATATCATGGTTTAAAGCAGAGTGAGAGTTCGAGTGGTGGTGTTCAAGCCATATGTTGTAAGTGAAGCGCTAGCTACTTGTGGCGACATACCATTTCTGGTCGTCTCCGTACACTAAATCACAATCCACAGCCACTGCAAAGTTGACGCAACTGGTGACCACATCTGGCAGTTGCTGGCTGAGTTTAATGGCCGCCCTAGTCACTGATAACGGAGACTTGGGCCACTAATGGATATCGTCGACTTCGATTGAAACTTACGGCTTGGTCTCGCCGCTGTGACTAGACTGGTGTCAGCGTGTCAGCTACTAGCAAAAAGAAAGTGGTCGCGTCTCGCCACTGATAACGTACACTGGTGGTCGCGTTTCCACCCCCGAGGTACCAGTGTAGGTAAAACTGGTCTCCATCGGTTACTCCTGAGCACTCCGCGCTGGGTAACATCCGTTTCCCATAAAAAAACACCAGACATCCGTCAGCATTCGACTAGTCCGAGCGCTATACACCTCCTCATTTCACTCTGCCTTCGTCAAGTGTACATCCGGATGCACACCACAATCCACGCAATCACGTCGCGGTGGTCACAGCAACTTCGCTCCCTCGTCTCTTAGTCGCGAACCCCCCTAATGGGTCAGGTCGCTCATTCACCACACTCCCTCCTGATGCCTCCTGCCAGACCTGTACTTTATTAAAGGAGATAGGCGGAGAGGCGAACCCAGAGGTCCAGGAACGTTTCCGAACCTGTCGAGGTTCCCATGCGATTGTCACTGAAGGTGTCGGTGACCGCACCGAGATTGCCTCCCTTTCGACGGGTTTGCTATGTCGGTGGGTCTGTGCTGGACTTAACGACACGTTTGCCTGCCAGCTGCCGGCTATTTCCCCTCGGGGTTTTGCTCGGCATCCACTAGCACCAGACGAGGTGTCTTCGGCCCTTCGTCTATGACCATCAGCTGCGTTCAACTTCATCTTACCTCCGAATGCCCATCTGTCCATTTAGCTTCCCCACGCCAGCGCGGGTACTAGCCCCCCTCCACCACGACGTGGTGAGGAGACGGGGGAAGGGGGTGACTGAGACAGTAGGCCTGTATTTCCACCGATGATTGAGACTTGTGGCCGCCTATGGACACCGTCGACTTTAACTGAAACGCCGCTGGTGGCTGAGACTGATGTCAGCCTTTAGCATCTTCTAACAGATTAGTGGTCGCGTCTAGCCACTGATACCGGAGACTGGTGGTCGCGCCTCTCTGCTAGTTACTGAGTACTGAGGCTGGTGGCCGCTAAAATCCGTTGATGACTGTAATAGCTGCTGAGATAGGTGTCCGCGTCCAGCTACTGGTGACTGAGACTTGTGTTAACATTTAGCCATTGGTAACTGAGACAGGAGGCTAAAGCTTTAACGATTCTTTCTCTAAAGTGTTTTTTCAACTTTGTGAAAATTTCTTTTCTTATACAGAGCGTGTCTAGTAATTCCACAATGATTTTAAATCAACAATTTATTTACATTACATATAAAACAAAATATTTGTTAAAACACAAAAGAAAATCTACGATTAGATTGTACAGTTGAATGTACAAAAGTTATATCTTATAATAATCGATGAAGCTGACAATGGATGATAAAATGTATAGCACCACATCTACTGTATTTGAAAGGTACTTTATAGCATTTATCCATGAAGCCAATCCCAGTGGGTATAGCGGACGGAATTCGCATTATGAGAAGAAGGCCTCGGTTTCAATTTGCGTACAAAAATCCGTCTTGGACCTGTTTCTTGTAAATGTCTGAAGTTATTCGTCAGTCTTACATAGGGATCATGACCAGACAGGCTTCTAAATCTATTCATCTAAAAGAAAAGTGGTAAAAAATTGTGTACAGTGGAGGATTATTTTCTTTATTACTTGAACAACTGACACAGGCATCGGATTTGGAAACAGAATCCATGTGACAGCTTCTGAACACGGCGGTGTCGTGAGAGATCCTCGGTACATGTAGAATCTCTCCAAATCTTCTGTGGGAGGTAGAATTGATGCTAATGTGAACGTCTCGTTCAAAATGAGACTTGCATTGGGAGCGTAGACATGAGGTAGATGTTTCACAAGTTGATTTAGGGGTCTGTTGTCGTTTTCTCGAAGCTAAACAAAAAATTTAGGTGATTATGTTGATAGGGCTTCAAGAAAGATATCCAGAAGTATTGTGGTGTATTGTGGAAATCACATTGAATTTTTTCTTTTTAATGGCTATTTATATTTCACGTGTGGATTTGCTTACCTGATAAAAGAAAGCAAGTACTGTTAAACCATCGGTGTGGTTCATCGCTTCTTCTACAGTTGGATATTTTCGATTTCTATGTACAATGTGCATTTCCATGGGAAACCTCACGTCATTAAAAGTGTGTTCGGATCCTAAGTTATTTTTGTCACCCCAGTGGAAATGAAGACCTTCCATCTCGTACTCATTTGTCAATCGAGCTCCAAATACGTACGGAATAAATGCAGAGTCCGGTTGGTTAGCTGGGGGATGGGCAATGCTGAGAGATACTAGAAAATTGTTTTTCACTTATACTCTTTTAATGTAGTGAAAATACACTTAAAAAATGAAAAGACTGTAAGAATGAGAAGGAGAATTTGCGCAGGATCGAGTTAGTTTTAACAAAAAATTATTTCTGTAATCAATTTGGAGACTGCAAAAAAAAATATTTAAGGTAAGCAGGTATGAATATGTTTGAAGTGTAGGGAAGTTTCATTTTCTATTGTTTTGTTTTAGCTTGAACTTTAAAAATATTGCTTCAGTATTTCAATTTGGATTTAAGTAATTTTTCATTACCAGAATGACCATTATTATGCAGTAGTAGAGGTCCTGGTAAAAGGTCGTGATAACGTATCATTTCCAAGGCAGGCATCCTTATAGGAATGGACTTTAGACTATCAATTTTAATTGGTGATTGTAAATCACCCCCACACGATCTATGTTGTTCTTGCCATCTTGCCTGTTCATCCTTGCCATATCCGAATTGACCATTTGCTAATCCTGGAACAATTTTTAAGAAACACATTTATTTATAGTATTAAGAAAAAAGAAAGTGAAATGCATCTAATTAGAAGAAATGGAACATTTGGAGGGTTATTGTAGAAAAAATTCAAAAATTTTGCTTCATGAATCTATTCAGAATTCAACAGGTGACACTGTGGAAAATTCTGCATTTTCAGCAACCAAGAAAGATTCAATTTTTAAAATTATTTTTAGGATTTTCTTGAAGTTTATTATATGCAGACTCCGATTTCTAACGTTTTGGTTTTTTGTAATTGACAGCTTTTCTCAACAGATGGCAACCTACTGCTCAGTCTGTTGCATTTATCTAATCATCAAGTTTTAAATAGATATAAATAAAATTGAATATTAAAAACAATTAGTGAATCTAAAAATATTTCGTGAATTTGAACGTATTTCTTAAGTTTGATTCAGAGATGAGATTTATCTAAGTGGTTTCATTTAAAATACATGATGTTTCAGGATGCTCTGACATTTTCAAATTTGCAAGAAAGGATTCCTTTCTTCTAAAATGTTTCAGAATGGTATAAGCTAAGATTTTTCAGAATGTTTTTGTTTTCTCGATGACGATTTAGAAAGTTCCAAATAGTTATATAACTATATGGAATATTTAAGAAAATGACCTGAAATGATACAGAAATTTCCATATATTTCCTATATGGTTTTAGGGCTGTCATAGAATGATTCAAAATGTTCCAGATTGTGCCAGAATAAATTGGAACATTTGGGTATGTTCTGGAAATCTTATTTTAAAAAATATTTCAGAAATTACTTTGGAAAGTTCGAGGATGCTTTAAAGTATTCAAAAAAGTTACAGAACATTCTATAAGATTTCAGGATGATATCACAATCTTATAGCTTCAAACACAACTTACTTATAATATTTTAAAATAATTTACATTATTTCTTTATTATTAGATTTTAATTTTAACATAGAAGTTCTCAAGGAGTAAATTCTAGTCACGTGTCGGAGCTGATACATACACTTTTATTTATTCTATCAAATACGAAGGAATGTACAATTTTTTATTATTATTTTTTTCACTATATTAACTTTTTTGTTGTACTTAGTTCCATTTGTATCTGTACAAAAAATATTATCTTCTTCTTTTAATGTGTTTTTGTGGAAAAACTAATTTGAGGAAAAAAACTTGTTTTTCTGTTCTAACAGATAAGACGATCCAAAAAAATGACCATTGAAGGTTAAACATCCTCGAACTGACTCTTAAAAGATAGTTTTTAACCGTGAACTCTAATCGCCTAATTGATTGTAACGATAACGATGTTTACTTATATTACAATAACAAGCCCAACGACGTAATCTTTATGATGTTTGTGGTTGAAGAAGAACAGTTTGGTGAAAACAGTCGGTCGGTTTACGTGTGTGGTTTTAGCTCGGGACTCGGGAGTGTTGTCATAGTGAAACTATAATATCTACAAATTTTTAAAAAGTGCAGTTTTTGGTGATACAGAATTACTTTTTATTTACATATGTGTTCATTTAATAACTATTTGTGTTAACGAAAAAACAATATTCGTAAGAAGATTTGAACTGGACGATGTTTCAAAACAGGTAGATTTATTAAAGCATTTGTTGATTTTTCTGTAATTATTTTGTAGTAAGTGTTTTATATTTGCTTGTAAAATCTATGCACTACTTACATAGAACAATAGAGGCAATACGTAATGTATAATTTTCATGCTAATGCACATCGATAACATGAAATTTTAATAGCAAAATTCATGATAATGTAAAATGGTTTTTGGCTTTTAAGAGGCAGTTGACTTGTTTGCTCTGTTTCATACTTATTGGTGGTTTTGGAAAATAGTAGCAATTCTTTTTTTCTATACCTACATTTTTGCGGTCTTTTCATAAACACATTATTCAATGCAGGGGGTTTTATTAATATAAAACTAGCTGCTGCCTGAGACTTCATCGAGGTGGAATTGTGTTGTATGTATTTCCAACCCCTATAGGGGTTTAATTTTGAAAAATCTATTAGAGATTGAACGGTTGGTATAGAATATCCATAGTCAGTTGAAAATATTATAAAATCAGCGTCTCTACCAGGGATGTTCGATTTTATGCGTAGTTGACCAGATGTACAATTGCGTCGATGCGAGTGGTCGGTAAAAAGAGCGTCTATGGACGACACGTGTTCAACTGCACATTATAAAGAAATACCGCACCCTGGTTTTTAATATCGTTTTCAGTTGAGATTGGAAAAACGATACCAACTACATTACGAATCATGTCTCAGTGAAGTTAGCCTAAGTAATTCAGAAAATTCAGTATTCTAATTATGTAGGGAACCCTTATTCACTTTTGGCATGTTCTCGGTACTATAGTTTATTTTTTAATAAATTCCTAATATTGTCAATCAACACAAAAGCAACAAAATATTCAATAGAAAATTTCGACTTATTATTAGATACCTCAATATGTCTCGACATAAGGTTAAATAATGTTTGGTATTTATCTGGAATTAAATTGTTCCAAATTTCTTGGAGAAGCGCTTGAAATTCTGGAATAGCTGTTGAAGGTTGTGATCGGAACTTCTTTTTCTTGATATGCAATGAGGAACCACGGTGTGGAATATTTTTAAACTATAGAAATGTTTGAACTCATTCTTCACACACACTTAGGAATTGAAATTTAGAATTTCATATTTCTAGAAGTTGTGCAACGTTTCTCAAAATAGAGGTTGCTCTAGAATATGGGGGTCGTACTTAGAAATACAAAAACACAAAATATCCTTTATTAAAAAAAACTCGAAGTTTTTAATTTCCACAATTGTTATTCACTTTACAATTGTTTCGCACTCTTTGAGGTTTCTTCAGAAGTATCTTTTATTACGACGACAAACATTAAATTAAATATTGTAACGCGGACTATTTGAAAAGCCTATTTTTGCGCGCTTACACCCCAGTAGTTCCCTTACGTGCCGTAATACACCTCGCACGGCGCCACTCGGGGATGGTACTTGGCCGCTTCACCGCTCTCCTACTCCTGCTATCCACCCTCTCAGTGCTCGCTCTACAACTACAACCCCTCCATCGGAAGCGGTATAAAAGGCGACATCCCAGCCAAGAACGGCAGTTCTCATCTTGGTCTTTTCTAAGAGCTTTCCTATTGGAACATTAGAGCAAACTACTGAGAGGGAACAGTATCCTAAGAATATTCCGGAGCTTTCCTTTGCGGAACCCAGGCTTACGCAACCGAGTGAAATAGACTTATAGTGTTCTCAGACTTCTAGTGCTAGTGCGTTAGTTCAAGCCACACGCGAACTCACATAATTATAATTGTTTGTTTTTTTTTTGTTTCTTGTATAATATTAAACTTTTAAATAAATTTTATATCGAAAACAAAACTACCTCCTTACAATATGCATTTTAGTGAGAGGGGTCACAATGTCCGTTTCTTACCTTTTTTGCTATTTAGTGAGTCGCCCTAAAAGGTTGAGAATCGGTGACCTACTGTAAAGATGTTCCAAATTTTGAAACCCTTTTAAGGTTAAATTTTCAAAAACGCTTTCTGTATTAACTCTGTTGCTATAAGGAACATTTACGAAAAATTTGAAGATTCTTGAATGGTCATAGAACATGCACTTGTATTAAACGTTTAACTGTTGTCTCATAATCTCATCCTTTTAGGGGCGTTATTCTAAAAAATAGTTTTATAGTCTGTGATAGCGTTGTATAAGTAATCATTATGCTAAGTATCAAGATTTCTAATTAATCGTCAGTATTTTTGGCTGTGCCATTATCGGCTCATCAAACTTTGAACATCTTTTTTATCTCTTTAAGAAAATTATTCTAAGAGAATTACCCTTAATTAAACGCGAGAATTTCTTACACATTCAAGGCGGACAGAGATTTGTTTTTCGCCACATTAAATGCCGGAGAAATGTTGCGTGATTTTTGGGGCTGTCTTATTGAATTTATTTACATGTTTTAGTCCCCTTTAAGGGTTGAATTTCAAAAAAAAAAGTTCGCCTACGCTGTATTAGAAATTAGAAATTTTATGGAGTTTATTGTAGTTTTCTTTGAAAGAATTACTTATATTAGAAAAAATGGGAAAACAGGGGGCGCGAATATTCTATAGAAATCAAAACGTTAAAGGGGGTGTAATTGGGTGGCAGAACACCTTATGAAAGAGGATAACTTGATAATCGTAGATGCTTGTATCTAATTTGCAATCTACAATCAAGATGGAGCAGAAATTGATATTTAAAATTAGATGTGCTACCCTAGAAATATGTACCATTAAGGTCGGAAAACATCTATAACACACTCTTCCGATCCGAATACGATCAGACAGTCGGACGAGTGTGTGAGAAGGAAATGCCACTGTACCCTGAAGGCCTCAGTATCCTAACCTTCCCGTTAAATAAAATCGTTGGTGTTAACTCATTGGAATATGATAAAGTATTTAATGGAAATTTTTCCCTTGACGTTTCGCTGCTCATTCTGTCAGCTTCTTGAGAAGGTACATTATGACAGTCATCAGGAGAAATAACCGAAAGACAGAAAAGAGAAAGCATACACTCATGTCTGGAAAGGGATCTTGAAAGATTTTCTACCCAGTATTGACAAAGTCTTAAATTTCATTTTTTTTATATTGTTATTAATTATTAAAAGGGTTAATTGGGCGTTTTTTGTATTTTTTTTAACTAAAATTGAAAAAAAAATTATTGCTATATTGAAGTAGTCAGTACTGTATGACCAGACTACATCTCATATTTCCTTCATCTTGTTTTTCTAAACAAAGTGTCACCTAAATTGATCTGTACTTAGATCGAAAAGGGACCAGTCCGATTCGTAGTGCAATATCGCACCGGAATCGGACCGGAAGAGTGCATGATAGGTGTATTCCGGCCTTAATATTGTAGGCTTGGTGCTTTATGACATGCATTTCGTGTTTATGTTTCTTTATTAGTTCAAATTAGAAATTTAAAGCAAGTGTATTGTGGGAGAAACCGTTTTGTACAACGTATTGTATAAAGTTTTATTTATAAAGTCAATTCTGAATGATATAAAAACAAAATATTTCATGCATTGCAAATAAGTAATTTTTGTTGCAAGACACAAGTAGGTACGTATTATATTTTCTGAAATTTTATCGTATTACTATACTATATACGTACTCTACTCAGCGAAAGTTACTAAACTACAAGTGGTACTAGTTTTTGTATTTCGGTATATAATTTGACCAATGCATACCGAAGTAATTGGTAAATAACTACAAAAAAAAAGATATATACAATACCTACCTGCTGTAAGAAATATTTATTGAGAGTATTACTTATTTATCTAAAGGAAATGTTCTGATTTAGATCTGATGCATTTTTTGCTATTCTTGTTTGTGATTCAATGGATCATTTTCCAATGGTTTCAATCTCTTTTTCTTTAAGATAAAGTATTTACTGCGCCTGATCATTATTGTATCAATAAATACGATGTACGTTCAATAATTAATCAATATTAGGATAATTATGATTATGACTAATGAACACGAGCAACACTGACTTTACCAAAAGGTTTCCGTTTTTACCTGACACACACCAAATGATCTAGTATGTTTGAGATTTTTTAAGAATGATCTGGAATATTAAAAAATGCTTGAGAATGTTTTGAATCATTAGAGGATGATCTGGAATGATCTAGAAAGTTCAACAATATTTAAAAATTTCTTGAGCGACTTGTAGTGAATTACTTAAATTTTCTGGAATGTTCCAGACTATTGGAAATTGTTCCAGGGTGTTCAAGAATGATCTAAAATGTTCCAAGATGTTAAAAAATGTTTTATAACATTCTAGAATAATTTGAAATGCTCTAGAGTGTTTGAAAATGTTTCAGAATCATTATAATCTTTTAACAATGATCTAGAGCGTTTTCAATTCTTGGAGGTAGATCTAGAATATGCGAGAATGTTCTAGAATTTTCAAGATTTTTGCAGAGTGACCAAGAGTGTTCGACAATATTAAAAAAAAATTTGAATGAGTTTTAGTGAATCAAAGGGTAACAGCCATGTATTAGAATATTCTAGAATGTTCCACAATTGGCTGTAATGTTCTAGACTTTTCGGAAATGTTCCAAAGTGTTGAAGAATGTTCTAAAATATTCCAAGAAGTGACGAAATGTTGTACAACATTTTACAATTATTTGAAGTATTCTAGAATGATCTTAAATATTTGACAATATTTCAGAATATTTATGATCTTTCTAAAATCTTCCTCATTTTTCAGAAATGATCTGGAATCAAAAACGTTAAAGAATGTTTGGAATTATTACAGGATGATCTGGAAAGTTCTCGTTTCGAGAATGGTCTAGAATGTTTGAGAATGTTCTAGAATCTTTATCTTTTAAGAGTAATCCAGAACGTTTCCGAGATAGATTTAGAAAGTTCTATAATCTTTGGAATTACTACCGTATGATCTGGAATGTTCTCGATTTTTTGGGATTAATCAAGAATGTTCTAGAAAATGAAAAATGTAGTTAGGTTAGTTAGAATACGTTTTTTACCTCTTCCATAGCTAGTATAAAGTAACTTTTAATTGAGGGTATCCTTAGTTTTGGAGGAGGAATTTATTTCATTTTTTTTTTTGCTTTTTTCGTTTTAAAATGCATATGTTGGGGCACAAATTTAATGAAAGTCGAGTCTTAAGTCCCTTTATCTTTTTTTGGTACCCATGGCTCGCAAAACAATGTTTATCACGTTTTAATTAATCTTTTTTGAACTTTGTCTTGATCGAAAATATCTGACAAAATCATGAGAGGATACTCTACGTTAATACGTTTTTATGGAATTCTTTTAAAAAGTATTAGAGGTGAACAATTTCAAAAAAAAAATTTTAGAATCTTATTCGCAATTTTGACACGAAACATTTAACTTTACTGCTTTTATGAATTTTTCTATATTTCTTTCATTGGTGTGCCTTAAAAAATAAAGGCCTAAGACTCAACTATCCCTTAAATTTCTACCTTAACAAATGCATCTTCAGACGAATAAAACAAAAACACAAAATTGAAGGCAATTCCCACTCTAAAACTGAGGATACCCTTTAGGTATATGCTACTAATAGTACTGAGGAATTGAGATGCAAATAAACCCGAGAAGACTAGGTGGGTATAAATAGTTTGTTCCATTTTTTCTTCTTGAACTTGATCTGGTAACCCACAAAATTTATTATATAATCTGAAGCGCTTTCTTGACTTTCGCAACCTGAATATTATTTCAATGGAAAGTTGAAGAAGAAGATGTAGACACCTAATTTGCAAAAATTCAAATTGTAAAACCGCAAATCGAATTTTTGTGAAATATTCACAAAAATAAAGAAGCGTAGATTCAACGAAGCGAGAAGAAACTGAAGTAGCCAAGTTGTGGATGTTGGGCAAGGTTTCAACAAAGTATTCTTTTAAGTATAACGGATATTTGGTGAATACATTATTGTTTTTCGGAATTATATTGAAAAATAAAGAAAACCATCTCAATTTAGACTTAAAAAAGTTTAAATATTTTCATGTGAGTATTAGAAGGATTTGAGAATTTACTCCAATGTTGAAGGGGATCATTATGAGGATGATGATTTTGGCTATATAAAGCTCATACCCCCGAATGCATTTTTTTTGTTGAAAACCACGTGGATCGTTTCCCCAATGTTACTTCAGAATAGCCCACCATATCTTTTCATTAGCCCAGCTTTACTTGAAAAATTGTAGCCCAAAAATAGAATCCCTTTTTACTGCATTTCATTTATTTAAACATCATCTTCTCCAATTGATATTCTGGGTAATCAAACCACAGGGTTAATACAATTATTTTCAATAATAAGGGTGGGCTAACAAAAAAATATAGTGGGCTGTTTTAGATTAACTTTACACAAACCAACCATCCAATTCATCTTACAATTAGAGATCATCAGTTATTAAATTCAGGCGCCTCTAAATTTCTTGCTTATGTCCTAATTTTGCTTTCCCACAGATACATCTATTTACCGATTGTTTATAATAGCGTTAACTAAATTTTTTTTCTACCAAGGTTGAAATCGTTTAAAGAGCCTTTTATTTAATGGTATTGTAGGTGTTTTGTATCACTTAAATCATTGTTACTTCCGTTAATTTAGATTTGGGTATTTAATTTTATACGCGCGACTTTTTAGAAGTTGTACCACGTTGTACTCTATTTACTATTGTAAGTAACACGCACGAGCGAACATTAAAAGTAAATTTGCACAAAACGTTTGCAGAATTTTTGCTACCAGTCAATCGTTTTTGGACCGTCAATGATAATGCCGTTTAAGAATTATCACTTTGCTTCGGTTTAAACATTTTTTAGGAAGTGATTAGTAGGTCTTTATTAAAAATGTACTTATAAATGACAGTATTATAGTTATGTATAGTAAAATTGTTCAACCGAGACTTGAATTCGGTCAAATGTAGGAAGATCGAAGGGCTGTTATACTTAACCGACAGCCAATCACGTGCAACTTCCCTGTCTGTATGCCGATACCTGCATATTTCATAGGCGTACTTGAAGGAAACAGCTAGAGTGCCTGCCCCTTCCAACATTGTACCTACCTTCTTAGGGCTGGGTTTGCTAGTGCGCATCTAGTCGTTAAGTCTCGGTTGAAAAATTTTACACTATATATATTAAAACGGTCTTCAGCGTTACCATCGTTACTGAAGGCCAGAGCGCTAACTCGCAACGTCATATATTGAGGGCCTCGTAGGGAACTGTTTTAATCTTATAGCCGATGTATGTATCGTGCAAAATTTTTTTTTGAACGCAGATTCTTGTGTAGGAAGACCAGAAGAGCATTTCTGCAAATTTTTTGCATTGGCAAATAATTGTTACTATTTTTTATTTACCGGATTATACAGATTGTCTATAGTTTATATAATTTTTAAAATATTAAACGTTTTTTTAGAAGTTTACATCTAGGAAGTTTTATATACCTTAATTTTCGGAAGACTGGTGTATTTTGTTAATGATTTGACCTCTTTGATACTTTTTTACTGTATTTTTAAAAGATAATCAAAAAGTGAAGTTGGTAGTCCATTTCTTTTTACTTTTCTTAATTACAAACGAGTACAGTTTTGCTAATATAACAAACATCCGTAATCCATTGTTACAATTGTATTGAAAAAAATTAAACCTTGACAGAGTGTCCTTTTGGTCGTTTTTATTAAGAGGGAACAACTTAGTTCTTTAACTTATTTTTTTTTTTAATTTTCTACAGATGAACAATAATGACTAAACGTGTACATATTTCCGTGCCATATTTAGTGACTTATTGCTGAAACAATCGTTCAAAATCATGATAATTTTTCTGGGGTTGTTTCGGTAAACCAAGATGGTGGCCGCAAAATACAAAATGGTGGTAATAACGAAACAATGATGCGTATCTACCATATTGAGGGCCATAGAATACGTTTCTCAAAATCTAGAAGACTTTTCGCGAGGTTTTCTTTCTAAAATCAAAATGGTGGTCGTATAGTGCAAAATGGCGGTAAAGACGAAAATTGCGTCCCGTGTAGAATTAAAGAGTTAAGGTTTTAGAATCTATAGGGTTTCTCGAGGTTTTGTTTCCGTAAAAGCGAAATGGCGGCCGTAAAGTATAAAATGGAGGTAACAAAAGAAAAATAATTAGGAACTTTAAAAGAAACCTTCATATAAAAATTTTATAAATGGCAATTAATAGTATTTTGATTGAACAGAATTAAAAATTTGTCAATAAAAGAAACAGAAAAAAAAATATTTTTTTATTTTTGTAATTGTTGTCATCAAAAATCTTTGCGAACAAAATTACCAAAAGTTTGAAGCGATAATGTAATGATTTTTTTATTTTCCGACTTCAAAAAAAGGAGGAAGTTTTCAACTCTATTGTATTTTTTTTGTCTGTATGATGTCAATTGTGAACCAATTTTAATGATTCTTCTTCTATTGATTGCGTTATATCTGAGAGATAATTCCATTTAAACTTTGAAAAAATGTTCCACCCCTAAGGGCGGGAAATAGGGGATGTATCCCGTTAATTACATTTTCAGTGAAAAGGGGGTATGCACTGTACATATTAAAAAAAAAAATAATTAAGATTTTACTGTTTTTAGTTAAGTAAAAGAGAAAAAAATAACTAATATGTTAAAACCCCTGCGAGTGAGTCGAATTTTAATTTGCTGGGATTTTTAAATTAATTATAAGGGAGAAAAATTTTAAATTTTAAAACATTTTTACTCACCCAAAATAAAATATAACCAAACTAAACTGCACACACGATAATTGTAAAACATTTTTAAAAACAAATAAGTTTAAAACTATTGTTGTTGTTTATACGTAACGAATGCAAACTACCGTAGGTACGTCTCGTAACAATAACCGTTTAACACTTACTACCAGAGGTGAAAACTGTTTGTTTATATATGCACTTTTCATTACCATTTGATCAACAAGATCGATCCCAAAAAAGCGTGCCTTTTATTATGGGTCTATTTTGCCTATCGTTCGGTTAAACTTTCGCTCTTCTGGCGCTTGCGCCTGTCAATAAACAATCAATTAATTCACCATTGGCTGAATTTCTTTTCCAACTATTTCGAATTCACCAAAATTTAAAATCGTAAATAAAAAATGTATTCCTACTTTTAAAATACACAATAAAAAAAATTGAATTGATTTTCAAACGTTTCGTTTATAAAATCGAGAGACATCTTCGGTTGCGAAAATTTTATGAAGCAATTGCAATTGTTACAAAATGATCTTCGACTGTGCAATCTCCACTGAAGGTGTCTTTATCGATGAAACGTTTGGTGTTTCAAAACCACTCATGACCAGGAAATATTTTCTTTAAATATTGATTGTTTGTTATTGGACTTTTCTCATACAACTTTTTTTTGGAAAATAATAACATTTGGAGAATGGCTTGAACGATTTTCCAATTTCTTTTTGGGTTGTATGTTCGCAATAGTCTGAATGAGGCCTTAGGAGAAAAGTGGAAAATTCTAGAAAAACTGAAACTAGTCCTTTTATGGGACTTTTTTTAACGAACTCAAGACGACCTAAAGATTCGAACGATAGATATGAGTAATTCTCGTTTTGTGTGATCCAAGAAAAGTTTCGAGGAAAGAAAATTAGGATATTCACAAAGGAAAGTCAAAAAATTCTGAAAAACTGTAAAATAATAATTTTGAATTCGCTTGACCAAAATTGAAAACAAACTGTATATTTAATAACAATAAAATATTTTTAAAAACAATTAAAATTATATGATCTTAACTATAAATTTTCATTGATATTGTAAAAGAAAATATAAAATAATAAGTTTATACCTCTTGCTTATAACAATTAAATAAACAACAATAAATTAATGTTATTAACAATGATACATTAATATTAACAATTAATTACACCACACATAAACTTCTCAAGGTTAATTTATAAATAAATACTTCAGTGACCTAAAAACGTATAATGTGTTGAAAATTTTGATTTTCATGAAAATTACTCTTTATTATACTGAACGAAAAAATAAGGTGAAAAAGTGGAAGATCTGGAGAAAATTTTGGAAAAACGATTTCCAGTTTATATTAAAATAAATTTTCTTTTATTAGTTTGATTGTTTAGGTAAATATCGATTTTACAATTTGACTTAAAATTTCAGGTTATCTAACAGGAAATTTTGGAGTAAAATTGCTTTTTTCAATTTTACTTTTTGACACATTAGAAATTGGTAAATCAAATTGCTTGAACGTTGGAGATTCTCACAAAGAAATTCACAGAAATTCAAATTCCGATAACTTTAGTCCTTTATGGTCCTTTTAATACCTCTAAAACCCCATGTGTGAAACTACATATTGTATAACAGCTTTTTTAATATGTTAGAAAATATTTGAGTCATAAAAAGCATTTTGTAAAAAATATACAATGAAAACATAAAAATACTCATATAATGTAGAAGCGTTTAATCGAACATAATAGTGTCTATGAAAACAATGCATGTATGTACCTACCTACTAGGAACATTCTGTTTCCTTTTTGCAATATTTTCCAATATTTTCACAATAAAGTTAATTGAATACGTAAATTTAGTTCCTATATTCTTGCAAAAAGCTTACAGGTATAATGCATCAAAGAACAAATTCTTCCACCTTACATACATACGTACAGGGTGTCCCATCTTCTAATGTTTTACAGGTTAGGTATCTCCCTCATTTTTAAAGACAGATATTTGCGGTTTTCTTTGTGATACTAAAGACGCTACATGCAGAATTTATATACCTAGTACTCTTAGATCCAAGTCAAATTTGAAAATAATCACTTTTCCGAAAATATTTAACATACTCACTTTGCAATTTATTAAGTGCTACTTACAAAAATATAATAATGAAGGAGACTGTATATAGCACATCAAATTCGTTGTGATATTTAGGGCTTTCAGTTCCTTTACATAAAATACAGTGGCGTAGTTAGTTCTTTAGTGAAGGAGTTTAATTTTCAGACATGGCGTTTCTAAACAGACGACCCTGTATACGTCTTAGTATTTTGTGTGGGCGAATTTTTGGAAGTCTGCTGAGATTGGATTCGAGTTGCAGTTTTTTCTTTTAAAGATTTTTTTTAAACAGCATGAGCTTAGAGTAGGTTATGGGTTGAGTTTAGGTTCGTTCAATTGTGTGACAATAAATGAATATCACCTATTTTTGTTTTTCAGTACGCAATAATGTATATTAAGAGACGTCGTGTATCTTCGGGCTACTATTTCGGCTACACTCCTGTCCTGTTAACGTGCTAACGCGTTTCCCTCTCCCTATGCGTTCAGTATAAGATGGGCGGGGAAAGCATATCTATGGAATTGGCAGCGCTAGTTCCGTTACGCTTACATCCGTTAGGTTCACTCGTTCTTACTCCCCATATTTTTCATACTCCGGGCCTTATATTGATTCTTAAGTAGTACACTAAAAAAAAAGGAGATATTCTGCAAAACTTTCGAAAATGAGACACCTTGTACAGCATGACAGATTTATAAATCCATGTGTGAGAAATATTTTTTTTACATATTCATAACGCTTAATGTGATAGTGTAAATTAATTTTTTCTTTTTAATTGTAAGTAAAAGCAATTTCGATAAAGGTAACCAGAAAGAAAAATGAAATTTGTTGATCAATAAACCTTTTAACGTTGCTATTGTTATAGCAGTTTGAATTGTTATGTGGTAATGGTAAATCCATTGTTAAGGTTAAAATAGAAGACTTGTTATATAACGGAAGAAGAAACTTTTGAGAATGAGTAAATGTAACTACTTAACGGAGATAATGGTTTCTTAGTGCAGTTTAATTCAAGGATGAATTGTTAGCTTTTATAATTTCTCATAACTAAAAGTATTTAAGATTAGATAATTAGATTAAAAACCACGGAAGTTATCTGCATCCTTTCTTCTCAATTTATGTAGGTATTATAGACGTGTGAATTTTTCACATATTTTATAATTTTTTATTTAAATTTCCGTTTAGAAACGAAAAGAGGATTTGAAATATTGTAATCATTCCAAATTCAAATTTTTGCCCTGATACTTAATATGGCAGCAATACACAAAAATATGGCTTAATAAGAAAAAATTATCTTTTTGGAGAAAATACTAAGTAAATTCCAAATAAAAAATTTAAATAAAATTTGCACTTTAAATGAGAATTTTTTGTTAAAAAGAATTTTTGCGAAATTTTAAAATTGTGTTTCTTATCGTTGCAACAAACATGAAGTTTGTGGTTCCCTTAATCATTAAAAATCTAAGTTAATTTTACAGTTATGCTTGAATTCGAACAAAGTTATGCGAAATTGATTTGATTTTGATCAATATATAGCAGGGCTTATGGTGGATATAAAAGACCTTCTTTTTGGAAAAGATTACGTTTCCAAAATTTTTTTTAGGTGCAATGTTTTGGTATTTTTTTTATTTGTGAACAATTATCTAACCTAGCATTCCCTCTGCTCCTTTGTACTCCTTTTTCTATCTCTATGCCCTTATTTCTATCCTTTCATGTTGCAGAAGGTTTCCTACTATCCGATCTCTCCTTTTCTTTATTTATGTCTATGATCAGTTACCTATCTCTGGGCGCTCAAATCATAGAGGATATATTCTTGAACTTTAAAAGCAAATTTATACGTAACACGAAATCACCCTGTAGTAGTTTAGGCATTAATGTACCTACGTGTCAACAAGGAGATTCAATTTTATAGTTGTCCTGTCAGAACTGACTATAGCGCACTGATGAGAACGAATAAGTCCGAATCCGCGATAGATAGATTTGTTAAAATACTGAGGAAGCTTGTCCATTTTTTCTGAAGAAGGCTACATAAATATGCACTCCCCCATCGTGGGAAAGGGAAACTTTCTGGGGTGGACCCGTCCAACCCTAGTTTTAAAAATTAAAACATTATAGGCGTCAATTAAATGGACAGGGTGTTTTGCATGCATATTGAGAAAATAAAAATAATTGCCCTTTTTGTACCACCAGAAGACTTTTTATTTCGTTACTGGTGAGCTATAGAATGGTTGGTATGCGGAATGGTCAGTAAAAGTCCATGGGTTGGTTTAGATGTAAACGTGAAGAATGAGAATGCAGTATATTTTCAAGTTTCTGTTTGAAATTCCATTGCCATAAGGAACTACAACTACCACACTTATAAAAAAAAAAAGTAATAGTACATCCTGTGGCTATTTTAATCTCACAAAAGAAATTATTTGAATTACAATATTAATGTTGATTCGAGGACAGATATACATAAATCTGCTGGGCTAATCAATAGTAGTTTTACAAAATTATTTAAGAAAAAGTGCAAGTAAAATGGTCCAAAGATTGTTAGGGTGGTTTTCATTTTGTTCCATTTTGTAAATAGAAGTTTATGGAAGCACATAAGAAGCTTTTTTATTTTTCGAAAAGCTGTTTAATTTGTCTTAGTGCAAACATAAATTATAGGATTGAGCCCTTTGACCCTGTGTTGGTTTTGTTATTTATTACACTATTTTTTTTGATCTGGAGTATTACTAGTGACAAAAGGACAGTATTTTAGAACAAAAAAGAGATGGCGGTAGCCGTAGATAATACGCGTTGTGCTCGACATTGTCATTGAAGAGAAAGTTGAGATTCAATTACTTTTTGTACCTTCCTGCTGGCTACGATTGACCGACTCCAGAAATGCTACGTTTACAATAACATGTTTATTGATCACATCTCATTAGAATCAATGGAATTTGATAATGAGAACAGAGCATTGCTTAAATTAATTGAATTAAATTTTGTTGCGATTACTCGAAATTTGCCATACTACTGCAAGTTTTGATATGTAGTTGATCCTTAATTTTATTTTTGATGAATTAATCTTGTTGTTAACTGTCAATAAAATTGCAAAATAATTTCAAATTTTTGATGATTTTTAACCTATAAAATTTGTTTACTTTTTTCAGTTTCCTATGACTTTGCACAGAGTTAGGTTATTGTTAAAAGTACACTATGTTGAATTTAATATTAATTTGTTATTTTCTTCAACTTCCAACAACAACAACAACTCTTTTTCGAAAATTTTTGTGAATCAACATAATAATTAATACATACTTACCTTAAAATAAAAATAAAAAGAAAATTACTAAATATTAGATGCCTACCAACATATAAAAAAATTTGGTTTCATGAATTTATTTAAAAACACAATTTAACTTATATATATATAGTTAGCAATGTCAAAAAAACCTTCATAAAATTTACAATAGTTTAAGATAATAATATTACTGACAAAACTGCTAGTATGTAACAAATAAATTAGGAAAATTCATTGTTAACACGAAGGATAAGTTGAAAACTTTTCTTTTATGTAATAAACATGAGAAATATAGGTCAGACAGGCAATTCATTCAAAATTAGAGTTTCATAATATTTAAAATAAAATCTAAGGCACAACCACAAAGTTCAAATCATTTGAACTGAAGATCACGACTTTAAGGATAATAATTAAATGTTACATAATGAAGACGAGGCAGGCCAATTAAAAATTTTGAAATCGTTAGAAAATACAGAAGTACAGTCATGAATGTCGATCTACATTTATTAATAAACAATCAATCAATCAAGTTTAAATAATTACCTTTGCTCAATCTTTTCAACAGCTTCTCCACTTCTATGTTTAACATTTATTTGTTTCTTCCGTTCTAATAGCTTTTATTATTTTCTTTCTTTTGTATACTTACCTACTTATCAATATTGTAACGAGCGTGTATGTGTGCGAGAGCGGCGACGGGATCCGGGAGCAGATAAGCGGAGTTCAAAGAATACCGGCATCGGTCGGCGCTTTGATGACAATAAACAAGGCCATAAATCAAACGAACACGAGTAAATCCTAGTAGGTCATTCCCGATCTTTCTGGAATATTCTATGTCTCTATAAATACTTGTTGACGTGGTCATTAACAGTAGTTTACAGTTAGCTTTCGAACGAGTAATATAAATACCGAACTACGACATACAGAGTGATATAAATACGCATTTTCCTTGTCATATAAATAAGTTGTTGAATTATTATTAGTGTTTAAGTGTTAAATAAACAGTTGAAAATTAATATCCGTTAAATAAATAAATTAAACTAGAAAAGTCGTTACAATATTTTGAACTGTAATTTATGTGGTAAGCATCTAAGGCAAAAATTGTTTTACATAGGTATACTATTGTAGCGAACCGAGTGTGCTATCAGGCACACGTGTACGTGTTACCGGCCGATTTGACTAGCCGCGGGCGATTTAACGGTGTGTGCGTTGTATTTGTAAACATGTGTATCGTACCTGTCTTCTAGGAAAGCAATTAAGCAGTTCGCTCCCGATGTTTCGAAATACCTCCAGAATATTCTAGAGTTTATTTACAGATAAGATCGCTGAAGAGTCAGAAATAAATTGTCAGTAGTAGTAGTGACTTAATAAATAAATTAAGACGCGCAGTTAAAAGTGAATAAATGTAGTTAGTAATATAAGTTTAGTAATAATTCAATAGTGTATTTAAATTAAATTAATCATAAGTGTAAATAAATAGTTGTTGCCGTTATGAGTTTTAATTATAAATTTATTAAACCCAGGAACATAACACTATTCTTTTAGAACAACCCCCGCAAAATACTTTGGTTTTGCAACTTTTCCACGAAATAATATAAATTGAAAATTCGACAATTTTGTATAATTTTGGATTTTAGTCTTTATTTATAAGTTTTTATAGTCCATACCGATTTTCTTGTAAATTTTTTATTTACTCAATTATCATTGTACATTCGTATTTGCTCAGAGTAGGGGATTGTCCTCTCCATTTGCGTTCAGTGTTCAATTAGAGGGTATTTTCAAAGAATACCCATATTTGACCCATCTCCGTTTTCATTTCAATTCCATAGTTTAATAACTTTTACAGCTTGACTTACGTCTGCTAGAAACGTTCTTCTTATATTTTTGGAGTAGTTGTGCTATGGGGGTGTCAGTTCACGTTTTTTAAGGGTACTAAGTACGTGGTGACCTTAGACTAGGAAAGAGAGGGGACACGTAACTCCTATGCCGACTGTACGTCGAAAATTGACGCAATATTTTGGTACCGGCTCCATTTACTGATCCCAAACAGTGCGTTGACAGCGTTGTGTAAGTGTCAATATAATTAAATAGTGTAGTTAGTTTTTAGTGGATTTTTGTTTAAAACAATGCTGATTTGTTCTTCTTACGGCTGTAAAAGCCGCAGTGAAAGAAATGAATCAGAAATCACATTTCACAAGTAAAAAGAAATTTACGTAGTAAGGTTAAGCAAAGAAAATCGTGTTTAATTTGTTTATTGTTTACATACTACTTAAAATATGTTATGATTTACGTACAATAATCATTAATGCATCATATTTTTTTTGTTGGAATGGTTTACTGATAGTGAGAGAAACAATAAATACTTTCAAAGTTGTAAGATGCATGCATTTACCACAGTATTACCATAGGCGGCGTCACTTTTAGTTATAAAAATCTAAAAAAGTAAAATTAATTAATTAACAAAATTCGTCTTAATGTTTATTAGTTCCGCCACATCATGTTAATTAACGTTAATAAAATAATTAAATAATATTTAATTTCATTGAACATGTATTCTCTGACATAAAATAAATAATATTTTCTTAGTAACGTAAGACGCAAAAAAACAGTTCTTAATAATTGTTTACGTTATCAAATAAACAATTGATACTCTGTATGTAATGATAATTGTACGAATAATGGTAAGAAAACAAACTCCCACTTAACATTTTATGTTGCGATACTGAGCGCTGTCTCGCGATCCCAATCGTCCTCAATTTGCAGTCGACTATTACCTGTCCCCTCTCTTTCCTAGTCTAAGGTGGTGACTGTTAAATCAAAAATGTGAGGTTAGGGAACATGAATTTGCGTTAAATTCATGTTTGCGATTCGTAAACATAAAATAACAAATTTCTCAGTGGCAATAACTTATTATTTTTTTATAAATAAATAAATAAAATAGTTTTACTTACCTATTTATTACACTAAAAACTTCTGGTAAAAACAGAATTAAACTTTTATTTATGTATTTTTTTTAACTTATCTTAAGAAAAAATAGAAAACAAAAACTTTTGCAGTCTTTTATTATTCTAATAAAATATAAATCAAAATAACCATCTTTTGTCAGAGAATATATATACAGTAGGTACATATTCATACATATTAACAGAGAATATATTGTAATATGTAATATGAGATACTTATACTATTTAATTAAGTTTTAGATGGATAATTTTGAGCTCGGTTTAATGTTTTTTTGCAACCGCTTTCAAATTTAAAATATTTTTCGTATTTTAATTTTAAATTATTTAGAAACAACGCCTTCATTTTACATTAACGCGTTCAATTTTGGAATAGGAGAATTGTAGGTTATGTTTTTATCTCATGATTACTATTCCTCGTCGTCTTCTATAACTAAAGTGCTATTACAAGTGGTAGTTGGACAAACCCTAGCTGTTCCTCTCTTCTGGCTATTTCTTTCTTCCCCAAACCTAGTACCACACTTCATGCATTTAAAAATAACCATTCGATTATTTTGAGTTTCCATGATCGACAGAAGATTATTAAGATACTTCGACAACTTTTCGGCATCTTCCTCGACCATTTCATACTCTCTGTGCTTCTTGTCTCGTTTTACCGTGTCGAATTCGAGGGACATTAAAACTGGCTCGGATCCTGAAGTGCTGCACGCTAAAAGAGTGTCTAAAGGCCAACGAGTCTTTTCTTTTCCACTGTCGCAATCCCTTTCCCTAATGTGAGTGTTAGTGACCACCAAGAAAATGGGTTCAGTATTGCCCTTTACGAGAAAAAATTGAAATTAGTTTCTGAAATTAAAAACAACTTCAAGGTGATCAAAAAAGAGGCTCGTTCACAATTTGAGTTTCCCTAAGTTTGAATTCGGAGCGGGGTGACAATTGGGGGAATACCCGGTTACTGCACTACCATGGACAAGGTTGATCAAGGGCTGTCCTCTGCTTATGGGGATAGGTCTGTAAGTGGCTGTAAGTGACCTTAAGCAACATTTATTGAAAGGCGTCAACATCTTTCTGATGAATAATGACGAGGGAGACTTCTAACATCACCCTCAGTTGATATTCTTCACGCAGTTGGCAGTTATACGTGCAACATCCTCTGCCACAAAAATTTTTAGCTACCAACGAATTGGACCCACAAAAAAAAAATAGAAAGGACGCAGCTCATCAATTTTTTAAATTTCTCAAAGACAAAGGGGACGCACTTAATCCTTCAATCGTGATCGTTACTGAGCACAGGAATCCAAGAAGCTAAACATGGTTGGAGAAAAAAGATGAATTGGCTATACAGAAAGGGAAAAAAGTCACAGAATCCGTTGGTAAAGCGATGGTCATAGTATAAATGAGACGCAAAAGGAGTGCAATTGATTACCTGGAGAAGGAACCACAATCAATGCTCAGCCTTGCTTTGAAGTATTGGAACAACTGAGAAAGGCTATGCAGACCAGCCTTGGGAAGGGAAACCTCACAGCTCCTTGAAAATTTTCATTGGAATGCTTTTGGGGACACTCATTTTCTCAAGACTGAAGAAACATCTACCGAGCGTGCGTTTTGAGAATGAGGATGTGTTATGTAACGAGCGCGTATGTGTGCGAGAGCGGCGACGAGTTCCGGGAGCAGATAAGCGGAGATCTGAGAATACCGGCGTCGATCGGCTCTTTGATGACAATAAATAAGGCCATAAATAAAACGAACACAATAGGAGCTCGAGTAAATTCTAGTAGGTCATTTGCGATCTTTCTGGAATTATTCGATGTCTCTATAAATACTTGTTGACGTGGTCAGGGACAGAATAGGAAAACAGACTTTGTGAACGATCCTCTTGTTAAAGGAGAAATAAAAAAAATAAAAAATAAGTAGGTACTATGGAATGAGGAGGTGCATTGATTTAAATATGCGATGACTCAGATTATCAGACCTATTAATATGAAATTATGGGAGTCACAACGTTTTCCTCAATTCAGAATTACCTTGGGACAGACCAAATACAAATTTTCTTCACCCTGTCCAAGAACGTCGTCGTCGTCGTCGTCTTCATCATCGTCACCTTCGTAGTCATCGTCAGTAGCGGGATGTGGTTCATTTCCTTCATTTCCATGCGTCGTCTCAGACGCGGTTGTGTACGTTTCCGTACCATTCATGGACTCTTCAGACTTAAGTTCGCCTCCTTCTTTGGAGGTTTGCTGGGAATCGGTTCTTTCGAACGTGGACATTAATTGTTCGTAGGGAGACGAGGATATGATGGGGAGAGACCTTTCGAGACCAAGTACGTCTTGTACAGACGATTCTGTAAGACACAGTTAATAATGCCAGTGGTTGGAATGGAACTTACGATGATATACATGGAGTTCCGAATGTATAAAAGGGAAGCATGAATTTTATTTTTTTTTTGTGAAATTGTGAGACAAAAAGCCAAAGGGGCACATATTCACTTTCGTGATGATCATTTTGAATCTTGGGCATTTTTTTATGAGCAAACTGACCTGATTGTAACCATCGTTCTCCAAACTGCTTCCTCAACTGCTCAATGGTTCTTTTTGTTTCCAAATGGTCATTTGACATAAGTAACGACGCTACAGATGCTAGACTGGCGTCCATTTCTGAAGCTGCATCAACACCTTCCGAAATGGTAGCGGATCTAACTCGTCTAGGACGTTCCGTTGCCAACAGGGTGGCATTGGTTTCAGAAGAGCAAAAAGACTCTGCTTGTTGAGTTTGGTGAACCGGTTGGATTCTACCACAGTTTTGAGATTCAATTTTGGTGAGAGCTTTTTGATCTAACAGGAAACGCACTGTGGCCGTATTGGAATTTAGGTAGCACACAGTTTTTATTCTATGTTGTGGATGGAAACTTAGGGGATTTCCCTTTAAATTCAACCATTGTAATGTTGAAATGTAAGTGAGAGAGAGAAGCGACTGATGGTCAATGAGACAATTTTCGCTTAGATCAAGTTCGCAAAGATTCACCAAGTTTACAATGTTCTTTAGATTATCGATGAAGTTGTTGTTTAAAATTAACACCTGTTGGAAGAAATAAATTTACATTTAATACGGTAGCAAGTTTTGCAGCCCTCCGTTTATGAAGATAAATGCAAATTGGGGTAAATAATTCCCCTCCTTCCTATTTTAGTATCTATATTAGTGATTTTGTTATAAGCTTAAGATCAGTAATTCTTCCATTTGAAGAAGCCACTGTGTGGCGAAATGGTCGTTGTGGAGTTATGGACTGGGACCTATGGCATCATCAGGAGTTAACGAACTAATTTTTGTTAAAGGGGTCGTGAATACTTTGATGTTTTACATCAGGATGTACACCTTGATTTAATGTTGATAAAAGATTGGATGATATACAAGATAACGATTCAAAAAACATCAATCAATAAATTGCTCAAAGAGATACGTAGGAGTGTATTTGCATTTCTTTCACAATCACCAAATTTGAATGGAGTTGACGATTTATCAATATTTTAGGAAAAAGTTATGTAATGACTTTTGTGACACTGTATATGACCATTTAGATCAGAGGAAATATAAGAATTTTTTAAAATATATTCGTACTTAATGATATTGAAAGTGACACCACAAAAATTTACATTTGAAATAATATTTACAGCGCAACTACAAATGGTGAAGAATTGATGATTTAAGATGAATTTAACAATTAAGTTGAAAAACTGTTATTTAATTTCTTACTTAATTCTACTAAATAAATATTTTTTATTTCACAATATTGTTTAGCCTTCTTGAGGCTTCTTCAGAAGTTTTACTTAAAGTTAAATTAATAAACTACCTTATATGTATATGTTTAACTATTTTAAGGGGAGGAGACACTAAAGAGTTTAAACAATGGTGAATTGTTCATTTGTATTTTTTAATAATATTTATTTACCTATTGCAAGAGTTTCCAATATAGTAAGTCATGTTATTTTTATTTCCCAAATGTAAAATTTCGAGTTTCATTAAGCTATGAGTTTGGCGGGTTATAATGTTTCAGGTGCTTTGAATGTTTTTTTCTTGTATTTAAATAAAGTCTAAAATTAATTCATACAAATTAGTGTCATCCTATCTGGTGTCAGGACACTTCACCCCCGGGACATTCCACACCCTATAAGTGGGATATTTAACCCTCTGTTTTGTGCTTGTATGTATATACGATTGTAAACATATTTGTATGTAATAAGGTGTAGGTTCGGTTGGGTTACGTAGTAATTCGAAGGGTCCTTACTTTAAATCGATTTTGTCTTAATTTTAAAGGTCGCATAGGACACATATTACCTCCTAAATAACATCAAAATAGATGTAATCATAATATATTAACCAACAGCAATTTACTCCCTGTTGTGGTAGTGGATATCTTCTGCTGCGAGTAAAGGAGTCTGGTCGCGTTGGATGGAAGGGGGTGGCAAAAATTTGGAAAGTATATATTTCTGTCTTTTTCTATCACACAGAAACTTTTCTTAAATTTCTATATTTTGCCGAATGTCCAGAATGTTCTCAAACGATTTAGAATGTTCTCGAAAATTCCAGAATTATCTCGATTATTAAAAAATAATTCAAAGACGTTAATATGAACCAGGATGGTTCATTATCGTCCAGAATGTCCCAAACGTTCTAGAATGTTCTCGAAAATTCCAGAATGATCTAAGTAGATTATTAAAAAAGAATTCAAAGACATTAATATGAACCAGGAAGGTTCATTATCGTCCAGAATGTTCCCAAACTTTCTAGAATGTTCTCGAAAATTCCAGAATGATCTAAGTAGATTATTAAAAAAGAATTCAAAGACGTTAATATGAACCAGGATGGTTCATTATCGTCCAGAATGTTCCTAAACATTCTAGAATGTTTAGGCCATTAAACATGCGATTTATCATAACCTGGGCAATGCAGGGTTTTGTAACTGATACAATTATAAACAGTGTTTGGAAGATTATTTCCTGTAGGCATTAGAAGCAATGAAGAAGAGGTTAATTAATAAACAATAACATTGTTTTAAAATAAAAGAGATTACATATGACAGAGTATTTTATTTGGTTAAAGAAAAAATTTCCAATTGGAAACTAAAAAATGTAAAATGTACTTTAAAAAAGCAATTACAATTTGTTACAGTCACTTCTTCTAAAGTCTGGAAAAGGTGTCATGGAAATTAGAAACAATTAATATGGACACTTATTTCACTTTGTACTTTTTTCACGACACCCGATAATTTATATAATCGGCAATCCTAAACATGTGTAAGGGTGTGAAGGGAAGTTAAACGTGAAAATATATAAAAAGGGGGGAATGTCCCACTTCAATGTTTTTATTTTTTTGAATATACATATTTATAGTCAGAGGGTAATAGGTATATGTCTCGGGGGTGAAATGTTCCGCATTCATTGTACTTTCCAAAAGGTACATCCCATGTTTAAGTTGGAATTTGAACTCTTAGAAAGTATTTTGGTAATTAAAGCAAATTGTGACTTACCTGAAGACGACTGCAAATCTGTCCTGAAAAATTGGGAACTGCATTCAATTGATTGTAACTCAAATTTAAATGTTTAAGATTCAAAAGGCATGATAAGGGTTGCGCGTCTTTGATATTATTGTGACTTAAATCAAGAGTGTTTAATAAAGGCACCAGTTCTAGGCTGTTATCTAAATACGAGATATTATTATGACTAAAACTGGCCTCTTTTAATTCACTCCAAATAAACCCCTGACTATCATCACAACCACATCTTTCTAATATTTCACTGAGTGTATCCAAAATCCATCTACACACCAAAAATTGAATTTGTGCTCTTAATGCTTGAATTCCCTTAATCTTTTTCACATTTATTTTATAAAGTTCAACTAACTTAACATTTTTAAAAACGGATATGTCCACACTGTCCAGTTCCTGATTAGGGTTATCACTAACAATTTTTAAACTCGAAGATCTCTGAAGAAAATCGTGCAAAAATTGGATGTCAAGAAAAAAATCTGTTTTGATGTTACTGCTGTTGATAACTTGAAACGACGAGTTCATGGAGTCTTTTTGATCATTTAATAACATAAAAGAATTGTTGAGACTCTGCATAAGGGAATCTGACAGGGTTAATTTGCACTCCGAATTAAGAATTTTATCACCGCACTCACGAAGCGTTCTTGCTAAATCAGATACAGCACTGTTTGCCATTATTATAAGAACCACAAAACGTTAAAATTTATAATATAAAAATTATTAACAAATATTTCGCACTTCTTTGATAAGGTTATGTTCATGACATTTGTTGACGATAAACAGCTGATTGTCAGATTTTTGTTTACATTTGTAGTTGCGCTCAATAACACCGATGTGTTTTTTCTTTATGTTATAATTAGAAATTAAAGTATTTAGTAAAATAAATTATGACAAAAGAAGAGAAATATGCAGGTTTATTGGAGAAATAAGTTGCTTCTAGAATTAACCACTTTAATTTTGTTTGATTTTGATCAAGTTAGATGTTTTTCTTGGTTCAGTTTGAGATTGCATTAAAGAACGCACCAGCGTTGTTGTTTGACATTTGACGGCATTTGATCGTTTTAGGTTATGTTTACAAGTCAAAAGTTAACGTTTTTAATGATAATTAACAAATAAATATAATTGGATATATAAGATGAGTAGTCGTAAGGAAAGAATAATTCCTATTGTGTTGGAGGAACCCGATTCAGTGAGTGAAAGAAGTAGAACACTTCGCAGTAAAACTATTCAAAAACCGTCTTCGTCAGAGACTCCAATAGCACAGTCTCCCAATATTAAAGAAACTAAATCTCAAGAAACCCCTGTACTAGAATTACCAAAATGTGAGTTACCAATTTTCAACGTTCCAGAGAAGATTATAATCGCTGTGGATAGAGTACAAGATGACAATTGCACGGAGTTTGTTACATCAGGTAAATCTTATCCTCCTTTGCTGATGGTGAAGAAAGCCGTGGAGGTTTTTGTGCACAACAAATCCATTTTAAATTCATCTCACCAATTTGCGCTTATGGGACTGAACGAAACAAACGTTGAGTGGATACATGACTTTACCAGTTCACCGCAGGACATCATCAACAGTGTACATACAATGAGGGACTGTGAGACTGAGGATATTTTCGATTTAAGTAACGTGTTTAATATGATAAGTCGTAAAATTGGATCCGATGTTACTGAGAACAATGTCGATGAAGTACCAAATTTTATTGTGCGGTTAATTTTAATTTATGGAAGATCGTACACTATACCGAAATTAGAAAAAAGTGAAGAAATTGACAAATTATTAAATTCGCCGTATTTTACTGTGGATTGTGTGATGACGCACGAGCCCATCAGTTCTGCGAATAACTGTGATACAATTTTCCGACAATTACAACAACTGGACAGGAAAGGTTCCTCATATTTTTTTGCGGTTGCACGAAACGCTTTCGATTTGTACGTCTCTTTGGCAAAAATATTGTCACATCCACTGCAAAGACCTCCACAAAGTGATGCGAAATATTACTTGGAAAAGTGCACTGAAGTTTAACTACGTAATAAGTTTTATTTCTGATGATACAAAGCTGTTTCTTTTTATATTTTCTTTGCTTTTATTGTTCAATATTGTCCAAATATGTAACTATTTCCAAAATATGTTAACATTAATAATTAATATGTTGTTGAAACAATTGAAATAAATTGAATATAAGTATATTGAATGTTACACTTTGTTTTAAGACGTCGATTTGTTCTGTAATTACTTTTGTATTATTTTTTTTTTTAAGTTTAATAAATGATTTCGAAATTTAATGTTTTTTTAATTTTAATTCAGAAAGTCTTATTTTTTCCTGCTAAAAAATTCGAACTGTGTTAAATGAAAGATGTTAAATACTTTTTAAACAAATAAATGGATGCAGTGCAGTCGTTCTAGATTTGAATTTTTCTATGTAGGTGGTTATTGAAAACTTGCTTGGCGACCCGTGGATATTCTGGTGCCACTTTAGCCAACTCCTCCCTTGTCCATATATACGAACTACTTCTCTGCAACTGTAGTTGTTTTAGAGTTCTGAGCTTTTCTTCAGCCTGCCTTCTAGCTTGAGACTTTGTGCCTGTTTTAAAACACACGATCGTTATATTAATCATATTAATAAACTTTTCGTGCTAGTAACGCTTTCTTCCTCTCAGGTTGCTCTCAGGAACCAGGTTTATTTATTATATTATTTTATTAGAATGTAGTATTAAAATGTGCCGAGTGATGACGCTGGTAACATAAAAGTTTTGTTAGAAATTGGCAAGAATTTCGTTAGATGGCCCAATAAGTCACAATTCAACAGACATTTAATTTATTAAAACGGAAGGAATAACGATAAACAATTTAAAAAAAATTACCCCAAATTTAAACAAAAACCATATCAGGTTCTTATTAAAACAAATATTGATCTATACTTTATTGCTACGAAGAAAAGAAGAAAATTGGTAATTGTCTTGAGCTTCTAAAATTTCAAAAACCAATTGTTTCAATGTGTATGTGAACTAACGCGATAACAACACCGTTTGCAGTGATATTGTTGATTTATTTTAATATTGGGTGCATGTTGTGTTTGTTATTTTTGGTTATGATATTAGAAGCTTAAAAGCACCATGAACGGCTCATTTCCACATATTTTCAAGAAAATCGATAATCTAAACAATTACCAGAAATTCAACACCAATAATGCATTTCAGAAGCAACAATTTTTTTTTGTCAAACATAGGGAACGATTTTCTTACGTTATCGATAGATCTCGGGAAAGATAATAAAAAAGATCAAATAAAAAATCTATTAAAATTGAAATCATTTTTGAATGATCAATATTTCTTTTAAAACATGAAAATGTCGAGTGTGGAGGAATTCAAAGTAAATATATAATTAATCAGTGGCGTAACTATTAGAAAAAATATTCAAATATTTCAAATTTCTAACTGAATCCAGGGATACGAAAATAATTTCTGCTTCATTTTAATTCAGTATTTATGACATGTCACTGGAGTAATTCCAAAATTCAGGAAGTCAGATAGACAGAGGATAGCTAGTTGAAAACTTATTGTTAGCGGCAGACATAGGAGTAATTACGGGTTGAGAGAATGACTAAAGCTCTGATTTGCTTCAAAGCGGTACCGTTATATGACGGCCGTAAAAATAAGGTGAATAACGTCACAAAAAATCGTCCTTAGCCTTTTAAGTACAGGTGATCTCCAAGAGAAGGTTGCTGTTACTGTGGGAAGTGTTTGTCAATGATTTTTGACGGTGAAGAAAAAAAAAATCTTTTTGATGTATAATAATTCTCACAGAGCCGAAAATTGTTGCAGTTGTAAATTAAATGATTGCAAATAATAAAATAAAATAAAAACCCACCGATTCTGTTTACTAAAAAAATTTTGCATGGTCAAACCTGAGAAATGTTTAGAAAGATGCAGTTGTTGATATTTAAAAACACTAACATACGTTTATTGAATGTTTTATTTTGTTTATGATAAAACACAAATTATTTTAGAAAAGCCACAATTTTTTAAAATTTCGTTTTTGATGCTTAACTAATTTCCTGGATTTAGTTTTCATCTTCATCTGCCCTAAGTAATTTACAAAAATTTTGCAAAATTCCTCTGTACAAAATTGTTTCTGTTATCTAGTTTGATAGGTATCTTGACAGAACTGCCGATGGCGCGTTGATGAGGACTAATAAGATTGAAATTGCGATAGTATCGACATAACGGCTATCACGACAGTTGATTATGGGTGGCATCAGTTCAACTAGTTTAAATCATTAATTTAGAAAATTAATCCCATAAATCATAGCTAATTGCCACAGGTGGAGTACCCTTTCTGCCTGTGATTTATTATCATTTTGATTTGTTAATTAAAGAAATAAATTGCAATTGAGTTTATATATTCTATTGAAAAAATATTTGTACTTCTAGGGATTAACATATTTTATGTTTTACAGTATTGTCCCGTATTTACTAGTCTATTCTTATTTAAACACCTTTATTTACACTACTATATATTTCCAACAATTTTCTCGATACAATTATAACTCTAACGTTCACTTGGTCACTAATTATCACTTTCTGTTCGCTCTCTTCTTCTCTTCACTATCACTCGCCACGTAATTACCACTACTACTGATACTCTACGTTTTTTTTTTTGGGATCTTCGCCTTTTTTTTTTTTTTGTTGTTTCAAATATCGGTATATTTATGACTGAACTATCTTCGCTGTGAGAAATGGTCGGTAATTCTTTTTTCTGCTAGCTGGGGTTTGAACTCGTGTCCTTTCGGTTGAGAGCCAACACTCTTAACCACTGAAGCACCGACCACCCCTTATACTCTACGATTACGACGGCTGCTTATATAGGCTGGATAGTCGTTCTCGATGCTTCGAGAATGTTCTACGTTCTAGAACGTTCTAAGCGGTTCTCGATTGGTAACCGTCATAAGTCGATCTTCATTTATTACATGTATAATGGGTTGCCTATATTCTATGCCGCCCTCCGCTTACACGTGCAGTATTTTAGAACTGATCGCATGTGGATTTGATTATGTGTCAAAATGAATACACACTCAGGCAGTAACCGTTAAAAAAAATCGATAAATGGTACCCAGTTCATCATATTGGTGCACTTGTAATGTATAGCGAAGGTCGGTTTTTAATTTGTGGTTTTAATTGCTTGGAAATTCAGAGTTAATTGACTGGGTATTATTAGAAATTGACATTTCATTGTTTTTGTCATCACAACAATTTAATTTTAGTAACATTTGTTATTCAAATCGAATGGAAAAGTTCCAACTATACAAAAAAATCATCTGCTTTTTATAAAAATGTGGATAAATGTTTACGTACTTGTTGGGATGTTTACTTTTAATCTCTGAAAGTGACAAAGTTTTGGCATTGACGATTTGCAACAGATATCCATGTACAGAGGGTGGTCCAATGTCGAAGTTTCTGTAGGGGAACTCGCTAAGTATAAGAAGTACAAAAAAAGTAGTGGCGCATCGTCGCGCATCGTCGATCTATGTTTTTTTGAGATAAATTTCCTGGTGTTTCAAAAAAATTACTATCGTCTTTTGTTTTCGAGTTATAAACAACAGTTGAAAATTTTGAGTTTTTGAAATGTCTATATCTTTGTTGTTGGATACATTAAGAAAAAACAACATAAACTTGTGTTTTTGTTTTAAATGGGAGTCACAGTAGGTTGTTTTTCGGTTAATGGGACATTTCTTTCTCTTTTAAAAAATTAATAACATGTGGGGTCTCTTTTGTTGTGTAAGCACACAGTAGCAAAATCAATCTTTAGACAAAAATCGTTCTTTCAAATTATTTCTGTTACAAAAATGACTAAAAATTAAAAATTAAATTGAAGTAGTCATTTAATCACTTTCTCGAATACTTGCAACAGAAATTCATCGAACGAACGTTTTTTGGCTTGATTTTACATTATTTGCCGTTCGTTGTCACACACTTTCATGCAAGAAAAATATTAAAATTAGCTGTTTTAAGTAAAAATTTAAAATTACCCAAAATTTTTCAAATAAAATAGTAGGAAATATACACATGGATCGACAGAAGATAAAAAAAGGAATCGAATGAAAAAAAATTAAATAGTTATTCGTGTTTGAAGTTTACTTATAAATTTAAGATTTTTTCTGAACGCCCTGTACACATTTTTGAGTTCATTTTTGTCAGTGCGTTAGCTTTGGGATTTGCCTATTACTGTTAAAAATTTTTTACACTTTGGGTCGTATTTTGTGGTAGTAATGATTTTTTTTTATAATTTGGGTTACGGTAGTGATTTTGTTTCTACAAGTTAAATTATCTCAGAAACCACTTATCGTAGGTATACAAATTCGTCACCTTAAAATTTTGTGTTCAATTCGAATTTGTCATAAAAAATAAACTATTCTATTTTGGTGGGACACCCTGTATATACCCTCTCGTTTGAATTCTTAATTAATAATGTAGGCACAAGTTTTCCCAAAAGTAATCAGATTTTCTACGTCAAGGCTTATTGAAAATACAAAATTTAAATTTAGGTCTTGTTACCTTTTACGCATGTTTCTTAAGAAGAAAAAAACAATAATCGTGCCAACTGGCCAACGGCCGTATTTCCGGTACGGCTGATGGTTAATTACGAAATTTCTACAACTAGATTAATTTAAATACAAAAAAAAAGTTTCAGAATTAATCAAACCGCTCCTGAACAAAGGCATGCATTAAATGGACATTTTTGAAAAAAAAAAAAAAATTGAACCAATTTATTTGTTCTATAACAAAATTTTTGCTTAATTTCGTTGTACGCACAAATTGTAATCAAAATAAATCACGTAGTCATTCTGAATTGGTCATCATTTAATTTTTTTTAGATCTCGTGTGATTGTGTATTTGGAAAAGATCGTGTTTTGTCTTTTGAATAAATTTAGGAGAACAACAGTTTTTTTACTAACCAAGTGTGACGACAAACTCTGCTTCAAAGAATATAGGGCACAGAATATACTCTGGTATTTCCTTAATGGTAGGTCGTTGGAACACTAATATGTCTGATTCACTATTCATGTTCCAGAAAATATTCTGCGAATTTGGGTTTTCATTACTTTCTTAAACGTGCACGCTTAGTCACAAAGCAATTGAGTTGAACAATCCTCTGATGTACGTCTAAAAACTACAGAAATGCTTTTTTTTTTTTCAAGACAATTAACCTTGACACAGGTCCACGCACATTACATACATTGACCGCCACTTTTACCACTTTATGTAAAGTCACCCTTTCAATAAGTTACGAGGAATTTTGGGTACCACAAGCGCAGTAAAGAATTCTCATACACAGGAAATGGTTATTATTACTTACGATTAAACGCCTTCCATAAACCACGAACCCCGTAAGAGAGGGAGGGGTAGAATTAAAGGCTACGTTAAGTCACGTGAGAGGTGAGGGGGGGGGGTACAAGCTCGAGATACGTAGCCCTATAATAATGCACGGCGGACTTTGTGAGGGGAGGTGGGAGGTCAAGAAAGGTCTAAAACAAGAACCAACAAACCCAAACCTAATCTCAAAGCTACGATGCGAAGGTTCTTGCTAAACCTTGACGTACGTGTCTTCTTTTAGGTTTCTTTTTGCTTTCTGGATCGTTTTCTTATAAACACTCATCATGTGAAAAAGGTTTAGACGCTTGTCCCATGGTACTCATTCAAGAAGGGGAGTCTAATGAAATAAATTTCTGATGGCGCTTACGAAGAAGGGCAACTACCCTATCTTATCTACAGTGGCCTTGCAAATTTAAAAGCTGCCAAAAAGGCGTAGATAAACTGCAAATCAAAAGCAAACCAGACAATATACGATTTCAAATAGCTTATAAAAACTACAGTACGTTTATTAGTATCTTCAAATTAAAGAATTGACCAATGATCAATGACCAGTATCTACAGTGTCATCATTTTAGTGTGCAGCATATGGATTTTTTTTAATTAATTGCACAACAAAAATAAAAAATATTTTCGAAAGTTAGTGCATCATATTAGGTGCACTTATTATGGTTGCAAGTCAAACAGCTTACAGGGTAGGATTTAAAATATAAAAATTGTACAAGAACAAAGTACCATTATTTCAGAAAATTCAGCAAAATTTTTTCAAGAAAAGTTGTTGAGAATTAAAAGTGATCACTAAATGCTAAAACATTGCACCCTAAGAAATTTCTTTTTGAAAAATACCTATGGTCATTTCTAAATAAAAATTTAAAATAAATATTTTGCCCTTTAAATGAGAGTTTCTTAATATGCACACTATCATTACGAATGACTTACCTTGTTAAAAAGAATTTTTGAGAAATTTTAAAATTGTGTTTCATATCGTTAGAACAAATATGAACTTTATGGATCTCTAAAAAATTAAAAATCTAAGTTATTTTTACAATTATGCTTAAATTCGAACAAAGTTATTAGAAATGGATTTGATTTTGACCAACATATGGCAAGGTTTATGGTGAATATAAAAAAAAAGTATTTTTCTTTTTGAAGTATTCTTCCCAAAAAATGTTTTTATCTTAGGAGGTCCTGTTTTGGTATTTAGACATAACCTTTAATTCTCAACAACTTTTATTAATAAAATTTTGTTGATTTTTCTGAAATAATGGTACTTTACTCTTATACAATTTTTATGTTTTAAGTCCTACCCTGTACGCTGTTTGACTTACAACCATTCTAATTGCACCTATTATAATAATCTAACTTTAAGAAATATTTCTATTTTAGTTGCAGAATTGATTAAAAAAAAATCCGTATGTTTTATACTAAAATGATCACACTGTATTTCGATATTCAATGTTAGTTGTCCAACCATCAGGTCTCGCTTTCTTTGTGCACTACAATCACTTTATCGTGCCCTTTTTTACCTTTTTTCAATTCAAACGTTTCTATCCTTTTCTTTTCCTCATCAGCGCCCACGATCCAAGTTTCACATCCATGCAGAACTAGTCGTTTTTGAGTCTCCACATTAACAGTTTGCATGCACAGAAGTAATTTTTTTTAGTGTTCCTACCGCATTTTACATCTGACTTTCGTGACTTTGTATCCAATCTTCTTATTAACCCTAACCCTACTTTTACCTCATCTTGTTTTATTCTAGTTATTTTCATAGCACATTTATTATTGCCATTTCTAAACCAGGTACTTTTTTGATTGACTCTAATATCTTTTCAGTAAGTGTAAAATTACAATATCTACAGGCGTACTGAATGCTCTAAAATGAATTATCCCAAAATTTGCAATTATCCACACTTGTCCAATGCTCTTTTAAATTTAATTTTTTTAACAGTCATGTATGAGGTTACCTACACTTCTATTATACAATTGAATTGTTATGGTCTACTTAACTTTTTGCGGTTTTAACCGTTTGGATTTTCCATCAATTAAATACCTATTTCAAAATTTACCGGTATTATTTTGTAGTTTTTCTCTAGTACGGAATTTTTATTGAAAAGTTACTGAACTATATTGTCATTTAAATATTAACACGATTGTATGACGTAATTTCTAATACATATGTATATGCATTTGAATATACGAGATTTATCTACCGGAAGGTATTCATAAGTATCTGACCAACCACAGAAAACGCCGTAATAGTTTAAAACAAAATTTCATTCATTCAATATAATCTCCTCAACTTCAACGACAAACGACTTCATTATATGTTGAAAATCTTTTGCCTTTCAAATATTTTTTGAGCTTTGAGAATAAATAGTCTGACGATGCTAAATCGGGACAATAGGGCGAGTGCGGGTGGTCAACCAATTCGAAAGCAATTTTAAGAAGAAGCAAGTTCTTCGTATCTCACAAGATGTTCCATCATCACTCTTTATCAGTGTTCATTTCCAAAGCATTTTTGGGCCATATCATTTCTATGCTTAGACTAGGAAGGAGTAGGGACGCGTAACTCGTAAGCCGACTCTACGTCGAACATTGTTACATAATTTTGTACTGCCTCCATGAAACGGTGGCGGACAGTGCGTTGGTGTCGGTCATTAAAAGTGTGAATATTGTTGAACGGTGTTGTTAGGTTTTAGAGTATTTTTGTTTAAAACAATGGTGATTTGTTCTTCTTACAGCTGTAAAGAATTTTACGAAGTAAGGTTAAGCAAAGTAAATCGCGTTTAATTTGTTTATTGTTTACATACTACTTAAAATATGTTATCATTTACGTATAACAATCATTAATGCGTAATATTTTTTTGTTGGAATGGTTTACTGATAGTGTAAGAAACAAAAAATATTTAAAAAAGTTGTAAGAAGCATGCGTTTACCACAATATTACCATAGGCGGCGTCACTTTTAGTTATAAAAATCTAAAAAAGTAAAATAATTAATTAAAAAAAAATCTTAAAGTTTAGTTCCGCCACATCATGTTAATTAACGTTAATGAAATATTCTTTGCATTTGATTTCATTGAACATGAATTCTACTTGACATAGAATAAACAATATTTTTCTTAGTAACCTATGACGCAAAATAACAGTTCATAATAACAGTTTACTTTATCAAATAAACAATTGATACTACAGTTTTTTGTATTTTATGACATTTTCATACTGGTTTTGAGTTTCAAAAAATACAAAAAACCGTCGTAACACTTCCGTGTGTATTGCAATAGGTTACGGTTCAGGATGAGTGTCTATATATTTACATACACCTCACCCATTCCCAGCATTTTTGTTCGTAACACTAATAATAACCTCTTTCAAAGATTAAACAAACAAGCAGTATCATGGATCACCTATAGATAAAGACTACTACTTTTTTTTTTAATGAAAATCGGAAGGGGGTAATGTACCTACATAATTACCCTAACTTTATACAGTGCTATCATACGTTCCAATAATGTGACGCGTGACGTTCATCAACGTCTAATCCGTCACACATAATCTTAAAATAATGGTACAATTATAGATGTAGGAAAAACATTTTCTGAATATGAATTGATTGTATTATTAATTTAATTGAGTGCTACCTACGCGATTTCGTAAAAGAATTCGTCAGCATGACGCATAAAAAGTGCGATGAAGATGCTGAAGAGAATATGATGATGAACCGCGACGTAATCTAATGCGTCACACATACAGGTAGGTATGCAGACGAGACTTGCATATGTAGGAATGAAAGTAAGTTATCCAACAAGTCTCGTTTTCCATTTCTAACTGTTATTTATAAACCGGATTATTAAGCAAATGGTTACAAAAAGACAATATTAATTAGTAGACTATTTGTGTTAAATTTAGCCTAATCATGATGACCAGCACTCTTTTCCTTGCTTAGTCTAGGTTTTCCCATGAACAAAAAAATTCTGACCAAGTTGATATTTTTAACACGCATAGGTTAATGAATTACGCTGAAGAAATCAAAGAACAATTAAGTACACTAATTTTTAATTTATTTCTTGTAGCCAAATCCTAGATACCATTTGATTTTTTTTTTAATTGTGAGTTGAATACTAATTTTAGGGAATATATGTAAATAAATCAATTGTAATTATTCGTTTTGAATATTATTTATTTAATAAGTAACGAAGTTGTTTTGAAATTATTTTCAACCAATATTATACCCCTTTCCAAGATCTTTAGTTTTCAACCCTTTGTAAATCACATTCATACATTTTTGTTTCAGAAATTCCGTATTTTTTCTTTGGCGTTTTTAAACTTTTATACAAATATGTAATTATTTCGCTCTGTGGCTTCTTAAGGTCAGGTCATTTGTGGCACAATTGCAGAGTAATAATATAATGGAATTTTTGTCAATAAAATAAACATTTTTTTAATCCACAGGTTTTCTTAAAAGGTGGCTTCAATGTGTCCTTCACATTAGGCCATAATTAGACAATGGTTTAATAGTCCTAATGGATTATGTTTATACTTAATAGTGCTTTTATATAATTAAATTTATGAATAAATAATTATATTATCCAAACATAGTTAAAATGTTGTAAGATCAACAATGAACAACTGAAAGTAAAAAAATAAAAACTACAATTATTATCGATATATTAAATATAAACCTGATAACGATCGAAGTTAACGGTCGAAACGTAGTATCGTTAAAGTTGTTTTCATCTACAGTTATTGTAATCGTGTTGTGGTAATATTAATCATATTTAATGTTTGTGTCTCTTATCTTCACAATAAGAACCATTTTTAAATTATTTATATCAATATTATCATAAACAATAAACAACTTCTTCATTCTTCGAAGGGGTGCTTCTCCCTTCGTGCAGATTCATTTTATATTCAATTTTTGAGTTAGTATTTTTCACATGTATTGCAGTCCAATAAGTTGTGCTATGTTCAGGTTTTCAGCGATTTTAAATGTCACTAGACTTCATAGAGATGGCGCTCACATGTCAATCTATACTAGTTCGATGATCTTGCCTATTGCAACAGAAGCACTTCACGTTGGTGGTGTCGATAGTTAAAACCAATCAGACCAATAAAACAAGTTTTAAGTAACTCCAAACATTTTCCAAATGCTGAAAGATGTATAGTTTTTCTAATCGCAATTGAAAACGATATATAAAACCAAGGTGTTGAACACGTTACGATATTTTAAAAGTCCTTTATGTATCTATTAGCAATTAATATTACACGTAGCAAATATTATATTTGATAATATAATAATTGAGGTGGATAACACAAACAACTTACGGTTTGCACATCTGTTTAGAGTTGGTCGTAAAGAGGCACAATGGCGGACAATCATGAATTTATAATATTTTCAACTGACTTTGGATATTCTATACTTAGTTGTGTAACAGATGTCTACAAAAATGAAACCGAATGAGAAACGTTTGTAACTTGGGGTTTTATTGTAGATCTAAAGAACAATGTGGACAATTTTTTTCTAATAATAATTAATTATGTCGTACAGTAACATTTATGACGGTTAAATGGCATACAAATCCGTCAAGTACCTGCAGCATTACGTCATACTGCAGAAGATGCAACTACTTATGAAATTCCCCCAAGAATGTAACTAAATTCGTAACTATACATTACCTAAATGGAAAGAGGGTTCATTATTTACCACAGTCCCTAATTATTGTTTCATTTGTCGTTTCGTTTCTTTTATTTTTTTATTACCTTTGAATTATTTAATATCTTATATATAATAAATGGCTGTCGGCTGTCGGCTGTCGCTGAAACTGTGCAGAATAGTAATGCTCCATTTCTATCGGCGGGTTTTCCCCTTTAGCTAAACGGTTTTACCGGCCGGTCTCCTTTCTCTCACGCAAGCGTCTGGCAAATTCAAAAATCCGGTGACGCGGCAGCCCGGGAAAATTTACTTAGAGTTCAGTTTTTATTTCGATTTACAATCATGGTGACAACGGACAGTGTGCGGAGCAAATTCGTTTCGGAAACGGATCGCGAATACAGAAAAGAAGTTTGTCAAGTGTTAGAACAGGTGAGTGACACTATTGTTATTTATTTTTTTATATACATAAGTAGGTACTTTCTTATTAATATTCACGTCAGAAAAGTTTTCAAATCTTCCCACTTTTTAACACAACTCAGTTTTTTTAAAAAAAGTCAAATAACTTTTTTGAACTGTTTTGGGCCACTTACAACTAGGTAAAAATTTTTTTTTTTAATTTTAAATGGATCATTTTATAATCATATTTCACGAATTGCAAATCAAATAACAATATCTTTCATTTGAAATAATTTTTTGATAATCATTTAGAATCATGAGAATTTCCAATTTTGTTATAAAAAATCTGTGAAAATTTAAAACAAGTTTTTGTTTAACTTACTTTTTTTTTAGAACTTTTAGACAATTTAAATTAATCTAAATCTGCATATGATAGCTAATGGATTATTAATTTTCATTAAAATTAGTCAAGGATAATTTAATGTTAACTTCATATTGATAATTGTGATTTAGATAATTCATGCTCAAAACACTCATTTTCAGCATTGACGTAAACATAACATATTAGTAAGCAACATAAGACATTGTTAGGTAACTTAACAATAAATATACAGATAATAATGTAAATTACACGTGTCGGTTTAAATTTAATTGTAGGTTATATTTAATCATTCTGGTAAAGAATACCACGTACGTAACAATTTACCACTTTTGTGTTAAAAATACTACACAAATTTCTATTTAGATTTTTTTTATCTAAATAGTACCTACAGACTACAATATAAATTTCCTAATAGTGAACAATCACATTTACTAGAGCGCTCTATCGCTTGGCAATAGAACTCGCGAGAGTCAGACATATCCGAATTTTCTAAGGTGCCCCTAATTAAAAACTTTTCATATTGTCACGTTTTGTGGAATCAACTCCCACTATTCGTTTCTTCTTAGACTTCCATAGATACTATTCTCAAATATTCTAAATGTTATAAATTATTCTGTCAATATTAAATCATTTTACAACATTCTAAATTATTCTAAAAGGATCTGGAACATTCTAGGTCATTCTTGAACACTCCCAATCATTCTAGAAAACTCTGGAACTTAGTAGACCATTCATGAATATTTCTGGATTTTATCTAGCACTTTCTGGGACATTCTAGATAATTCCAAATCCTCTTCGGCAAATTTCGATCATCCTGAGACATTTTAGATTACATTTTAGAACATTCCTTCAAATTATAGCACTTTGCTTTCACTCTCTTATAAGAGATATAATGTGTTAGACAAAGATAGACGTTTCTAAAGTAACATTTTTGACTTAGGAACTATAAGCTACAATCGCAATTACGAGTAAGTGGCGGAAGGTGGTCATGGAAAGAAGTGAGGGCAAACAGAAAAACACCTTTTTTTTTACAATAATAAATAACAGATATAGAAAAAATATTATTTTGTAGTACATAATGGTGACAGTGATTGGTCGCTAATTTTTCATTCGATCCTTATAGAGAGCACGACTATATTTCCATCACTGTGGTAATAAATGGCTTCTACCAAATCCGAGAGTCATCTGCAAGCAAATGGACGACACCTCCCACACCTACGACTGTCAGTGTCAAGTATGTCACAGCAAACATGGTGACCTTCCCCTGCTGGTCCAGGTCATAGAGCAGCAGGAATACGAAAATAAACGAACAACTCAGACGAAAGAAACTGGTGAAAAGCCGAAGCTCAACGTGAAGCATGAAGAACAAATGTGTCATCAATCAACTTCATCTGATGAACTTGGTAAAATAATCGTGAAGTCTGTGATAAAGAATGACGAGGACGTCACAAAAGACGCTATGCCATCAACCAGTATTTGTAGTAGTAAAACTCAAAAGTTTCCTACGTTCAAGACGAAAAAGGAAATGAAATGTCCTTACTGCTCGAAGGGCTTTTCTCATAGGGGAGATCTCAACAAACACGTCCGGAAACATACGGGGGTTAAGCCCTATCAGTGCGCCACATGTTCGAAACGTTTTCCTCACAAGTCGAATCTCATGAGACATTTGAATGTTCATAGTGGCATCAAACCGTTTCAGTGCACGAACTGCAACAAGAAGTTTAGTCGAAAAGATAAATTGTTACTTCACCAAAAATCTTCGACGTGCAAGAAAAAATGAAACAACCCCGAAATTAATAAGGTAATTGACACTCAATCAACTCATTAATCTTGCCACTATTGTTATGCTTATAATTAATGTGATACATCTATGCAATTAAGTAAGTACAAGTACATCGTATAAACAAAATGTTCCTAAATGTGTTTCGTAAAAAAGAAAATTGAAACGAAAAAGGTTTTACTTATTACAAACAAATCGAAAATAAAAACAATAAATAAGCTGAATGTTTTAAATTTATTTTTAATAAAACACCTATAAAATTTCAACTTTGATTTTTTGATTGTGTAGGGTCAAGTCTTTATTTCTATGGTAAACTTAAAATTATTGATAACGAATAAACTTATATACAAAACCTGCTTGTTCATTTGTTATTAAATTACAATTTCAAAATTTGCGTATGTCTACAATTTCTAATAGTGACTATTTTTGATAACTATTTTCGATATAATAAAAAAAATATTAAATTTTATTATAGTGATGTGCGTAGTTCGAGTCATTTTTTATGTTCATCCGTACAACTTGACTGTTTTTTCTTTATCATTTTTAATAAATTTACATAAATTACTGTTGATTTTATAAGCTACGATACAATGGCTAATATAGTTTTAAAATGATATACAAAAAAAGAATTGAAACCACAACATTGTAGTAAATCCTATTTGGGTACGAAATGAAATCTAGTTATGGCTTACCTACAGAATAAAATGAATATTTTAATAAAATAACTGTTTTTCATAGTATTCGGCTCAATTAGCAATAATTAGCGAGATATTTGCATCTAAAGATTGTCTGATGACGTTACGCAACATTTTTCCTGTATATAGTATTTCTAGACTCGGCGAACACGCCATAGAGCTCGATGCAGTAGATATAGAGAAAGGGAATGAATGTAGACTTTACAGTAATGTAATGTTAATTGAATACATTCACTACGAAAGAAAATAAATTACAAAAAAGCTATAAATTTATTTGACCTTATTATCAAATTATTAAAAACAAAAATATTTCATCTATATCAAACAAATGCCATTTTAAAAAACAATAATTATTTAGAATTTTTTTTTTAAAAATAATCTGGAATATATTGAACAAAGTTTTGTGAAGGGTTTCATATAGTTTTAATCAGCTTAACAACAATAGCCACACTTTTAATGACATACTGAGAATTGTCACTGTTATAGGAATTGAAGAAATCAATAAACTTATAAATTGTCATTTAGTAATAAATAAACAAGTTGAGTTAACTGGCTCTCCTCTATTAAACTTTTTTCCTATTCTTAGCCCCTTAACTTGTATATATTTGTTGTAAATTATTTTAAGTTTACCATATAAATTCCAAAGAAAAAAATTGTCAATAAAAATAAACAATGTCGATAAGAAAAATTCACCAACTTTTAATCAATGAACATGACAAATTTGTGTACAGGAATCTACACAAGTTATTTCTAAAGAAGGTGTAAAACCACCCTCTACGTGTAATTACTTTTGAATCCACTGCAAAGACCAATACTATCATCAGATTTATTTTTCTTAAAGTATTATAAAATACTAGTCAAATATTTGTGGCTTAAATATTGTAATTTGTTTAATTCTAAGAAATTCTGTTTTAAATGCCATAAGTTTTATACTGAAATTCGTTATATTACCATTTGCCCAAATTATAATAGAATTGTTATTAAAAATATATTGAATAAATAATTATTTGTTCTTTATAAATTACTTATTGCAATTTTAAGTGACAAAAACTTTAATAAGCATTTGTTTGATTATATGATAAGTTGTAATTACATATGTATATGTTGTACACTGTTTGCAAATTTGGACAGTGATCGAAATTTTGGATTTTTTTTTAAATTAATTGCACAACAAAAATACAAATATTTCTACCCTTCAGTAAAATTTTATAAAGAAAAGATTTTTTTTGGGAAAAATACTTCATTTCCAAATAAAAATTAAAAATAAAGATTTTGCACTATAAATTAGAGTTTTTTTAATATGCACGCTATCATTGCTAATGTTTTACCTTTTTGCGAAATTTTAAAATTATGTTTAATATCGCTTAGATTAAAAATTTTGGTCAGTGTCCGGATTCCGGTACTGAGTATGGCATATACTGTAAACATCGATTTGCTCAAGAATTTGTGATGTGTATTTTTTGTACAAGATTTTTTTTCATTAATGAGTAAATAAAATTTAAAAAGTAATGAAAACTTTGTTTTTTTTCTACATCTTCTTCCCTCTAAATTTAAATTATGATTTGAGATATTAACAGCAGAGCAAAATTTTTTAATCATCAGTACTGTAATTGTTTTAATTTAATCAATACATTTCGAGTTTTTAAAACAAATAACAATTTTTATTAAATTTATATTAGCGTTAAGTTAGCTTGTCCCAAAAATAACTATTGTCAATGGTCAAAATGAATTTTAAAAATCATGGAAAATCTTATCGTTAAATTTTAATAGATATTATAATGAATTCCAGAAGATATAAAATAATATTGTCAAACAAAAAGGATTTTTGGAACATAGTAAACAATTAACGTAACAAAATTTAATTTTCGACGAAAAATTATTTTATGTATGAAATGTACTAAATAATTATCTACTGAATTATCTACCTAACGTTGTCCAAGACCAGGCAAGGGTGCAAACTACCCCTAAAAGGTATCTTTTCACGATTATCTCGTAACCTACAGTAATCATCTGGAAAAATTCATATTCTATCGTGTAGATCTGACGAATTTTTCACGGCTGCGAGTCACATTTATATGCTTTTTTCATACTTTACACTAAAGAAAGAGGAAAATTGATTGAAAATTATCTATAATATTATAAAAAAATAATTATTTCTAAATATTCCTTTATCAAATTGTTTCATATATTTTTTTATAAGCTACATGAAAAACAAAATCAGAAAAAGTTGATTTTGTGATTTATTACTGCTTAAAATTATTTAATGTTAAAAAAGGACTCCAGTTTTAAAGCATTATACTTTAAACATAAAATTATTAAGATAATTAATAATCTGGTGAGAATAACATATCAATCAATCAATTACCTATTATTTATTGAATTTAGGTTACGGTAGGAAATAGTATTTCTGATTAAATTTTTTTAAATCCTTTCACTCTTGTTCAAATTTGGACGGGCTCTACTAGTACATTTCATTTGATCAACACTTAAATTTCACTCATGTATTTGCGCTTACCATTGCACATTGTTACTGATGAATTTTCATTTCAAATTAATTTCTCGCATACTATTGATTGAAGAACCGCGACAGATAAATGATTAATTAATTACATAATTAACTTCAGCATTGAGTCATCAAAGCACCGCGATGGACATACTACCAATTATAAATACAATTACATATATTTAAGAAATTGATTGATTTACGGTCGATTAAAGTGCAACAATAGAAGTTACCACATGTAAAATTTTGAAAAAGTGACTTTTTTGTAATCGGTTTCTTTTTAGTGTAGATTATGAAAAACAATTATGAAAAGTTTAAGGATCGTCTATAAAATACGCTACTCAGAATTTTACCTTCTAGACCCTTCTCTCCCCCTTCAACACACTTAGTCACACTTTCACCGCCACCCCTAACAAATATTACGTCACAAAGTAAACCTCCTAGAAACGATTTCTTGTTATTAAAGATACTATACACACGAATAATTTAAAAAGTTTTAAGAATTTAAGAAACAAATTAAAGTAGAACTGATGAACTGCGAACGTCACATTTCCTTAGACTCCCCTTCCCACTTTGTAACATCTCGTCACGAAAAGCAATACTCTTCCTACCCCTTCCCTATTTGAGAACGCTCCCCTAATGATACATCGTCCAAAAATTTTATGGAGGAATATTCATAAGTACATAGTGTAAAATTTTTCAACCGAGACTTATCGACTAGATGCGCACCAGCAAACCCCGCCCTAAGAAGGTAGATACGATATTCGAAGGGGCGGGCACTCTAGCTACTTCGTTCAAGTGCGCCTATGAATCGTTTGCACGTATAGGGAGCTTGCACGTGATTAGCTGTCGGTTAAATATACAGCCCTTCGGTCTTCCTACATCTGACCGAATTCAAGTCTCGGTTTAAAAATTTGACTGTAGCTTTTCGTAAGCGAAAAGTTTTGTTTTCAATCGCACATGACTATTAGACATTCAGAGAAGAAACGTAATCAGTGGTGTATGTAGACTTGGGTAAGAAATGCTGATCAATCTTGATAAACAGTCTGAAATCCTTGTTTTTGTTTTTTCGGTGGTTCTTTAAGTGAGTTTCGAGGCACTTTAAGGTGTTATAGGTGTTAAGTCAGCCATAAGGGTGCAGCAAAAGTTTTTGGTAATCCCCAACTACAGCGAATTCTCCCTTTGGTAATACCCAAGCACGTATCCAGGACGTTTTCTTGAGGGAGCGGGTCTTAATATAAAAAAATATACGAAACTATCACGTGGGAACCTAATTGTTAATAATAATCATTATAAAATTATATTAGTAAATGCAATTAAATCGGCTCCTTTATTTTTACATTTTATAAAATAAAAAGTGAAATGTTTATAATTGAAGTGAATGAATAATTAAAAGTATTGAAAAATAATTGTAATTAAAAGTACAATAATGAAATTTAAATGACGGATAATAAAAATATAACAATTAAATTATTTATTTAATTATAACATAGATTTGCATTTGTTTATTTATATTATTTTGTAAATAATTATTTCGATGCTACGTGATATTACAATCACATGGCTCTATTCATTTTCGGGGGTAGGGGGTGTGGACCCCCTGGATGCCAATAACCTCCCCCTGGGTAGTCCATGGTAATACCAAATAACGGAGGACGATCGGTTTTTGGAAATGACTTGAGACTTTCAAAGGGTATGCAGAAAAAGTAGGATTGCAAGTCTCATTCGAGAAAAACGGATTCATTTATTCAAAAATAGATATCGTCAACTTGAAAGCAAAATACGGAAAAACTAGCATATTTCTATATAAAAAAATACCACGGGATAGAATCACGAAGCGAAATGGTCACCAAAGAAATATATGAGCGTTTGAGTTATTCCAAAATATATGTGACAAACCAAAATTCGACACTACAACGCAGTAATGAGAGCAACAAATGAAACACTAAAAGTTAACAAAAACCCTAAAAAACCCTAAAAACCCTAAAGCTCTGAACAAATTGAGATCAAAAACGAGATTCTTATTGGTTTAGGTTCCAAGCCATAAAGCCCTAAAGGGTAACGAAAGGGCCCAAGAATTTGTTAAAGTGAGTGCCAAAAAACGCCCATCTGAACCAGAAGCCACTGTTGGCATCTGTGACGGTTTCGTCATGGAAACGTTTACCACTTGGGCTGAAACAGAATTTCGTAGGAACTAGTGGGTCATATGGGATGAGATAAGCAAAAGCCATCATCTCCCACACCAATTACAAAGACCAGGAAGTTAAAACTTCTTATCCTCAACAGGGAAAAAATGCAGAATTCTCGGCTGGCTCCATTGCCCAAATGATACGATTCCTTATGAGAAGCGTCTTTAGAGGCATGATTTCTTTTTTGACTACTGAATTCTTGTATCCAACTGACTATGTTGCCTGTCTGAAGACGCTGTAATATTTTTGAGTCTCCGGTCTCGTCATGCTCCTGACGAAACCCAGGTTCTACATTAAATATTGCTCCAACTGGATTCAGAGGAGCCCCAGCTGTCATCCTCTGCGCAACAACAAACGAAACGCCGAGAGAGAAAGGACAACCCTCGAACAACACAACACTACGACGAGGGCGAAACGTCGTGTGATCTTTGCGTATAGTAGTAGAAGGCGCGCAGATAACCCGGATCGAATCCCGTGACGTCAGCATGCTCAGCATCCAGGCGCTAGTGCGCTGACCCGCACTCTCTCCCGCCACAGAACCTGTTAGCTCGCTCGTTGCGCGTACAATAATCATTTTCCTCCTATGTCAGTGTGACTTAATCCCGAAACAGGGTAGCGCGCTATGATAACGTCCGTGAGTAGTTGTAGCAACAATCGCGTTCTCTTCATCTTCGGAGACGTCGAAGAGCCAAACTACCTCCTCAATTCACTTCGATACGTACGTTAAATGACAATAATCCAAATTTAGTTAGAGAAAATCCAACAAGTAGGTGAAACAAACAACGAGAGAAATTGCCAATTGTTGCTTCTTCGGTGTGGCTTACGGCCAAAATTGTCACGCAAGTAAGGATTCATTCTTTTTTTTTGTTTTCGTTTTCACAAACTTAGTTTTCGCATCATTTTTTTCCACGTAGAGCTTTCTGGATCATTTTTGATGGAACGATGGAGTTCGCCAATCAAATTAATGGAACTTTAATGTTTATCTATGATATGTTATATTTTTCAAAATGATAATGATTTCCTTTATGTTGCTATGTATTCTTATAAATTATGTAAAAGTGGAAATTTTCGAGGAAATTATACGTATACGTAAACATTCTAACCAGATGGCAAATGAAAATTAAGAAACAAATTAATTATTTATTTATTATTACAAGGATCAGCTGTTTTACAATTATGTACCACGTTTCTAACTAAATTTAAATCCTTCTACTAGTTTTAATTAAAATTTATTTTTGAAAAATTCTACCATAAGGGTAAATATTACTACTGAGTCATCCATAGAGGGAAAATTAAGAAGCAAATTAATTATTATTATAACAGTCACCTATTTTACAATTATTATATTGCTAACTAAATTTAAATCCTTCTACTAGTTTTAATTAAAATTTATTTTTGAAAAATTCTACCATGAGGGTAACTATTAATATACAGTCATCAGTAGAGAGATCTGTGAAGTTTCTAAATAGCAAAATTTTGGTTAGTTTCTTTGTTTGGTTTGACAGAGAAGAATAATTGAATTTTTGTTATACACTGCACACAATCAGTCCGTGATAATAATTAAATTTAATTTTTTTGTCCACAAATAAATTGAAATGATAAAAAAATTAAAAATAAAATAAAAAAGGGGATTATATTAGGATTGGTTTAGTTAAGTATTTCTTGAGTTCCAGGCCCAGGAGCACTGCCACGATTTGGTCTAGAGTAGTAGCCAAAATCATTCGTTGAAATTAATATTTTTGACAATAATAGTAAATCTTTTTTTAATAATTTTGTCAATTTAGATTTAATTACTTTTGCTTTTATTTTGAATGAATGGTCGTATTTTTTATTAATACCTTGTAATCAAAAATTGGTACGAAATTCAAATTTTCAAACTGAGTTAAGAAAAAAAATTAATGTGTCGTAAAAATAAATAGGTATAATAATATCACCAGTATTCTTTCCATATTTCCTATCTTGATGAATCAGTCTTAAGAATTGAAAAAAAATGAATGTTTTTGACTACCCCTCAGTTGATCCTGGGGGAGGTCCTTCTGTGTCAGGATTTTCCAATCTTTTCAGAATGGAACCCCCCCTTGTTGGCGTGTCTAGGGATATTTTTTAGGGGAGGGTTAGCACCTGAAAAACGATAGCCGGTGTTGTAGAGTCAGTTAGCCCAATTAGCATAATAATTAGTAATTAATTTAATAATTCATATCTATGCGGGGGTCCAAATTGGTCTGTTTTGACAGGAAAACCCTATTTCCCGACCCTATAGAAGAAAATAGGCTCAGATGTCATGGGCTCCATTGTTTTTAGAGTAATGTTTAATGGAAAAATGGCTTTTTTCATTTTTTTTGCCAAATTAAAAATTGCTTACAACTTTTTTATTTTTCGGAAAACTAAAATTCGGTGAACACATTCTCAAGATACTTTTTTTAAGGACAATCAATCCAGTGGGGTACTTGGCTTTTTGCCACCATCGTTAATTTTATCGGAAACTAGCGGCCCGTCCCGGCTTCGCACGGGTATTAGTAAGGATCCCTAATTGATCAGTTATCGAGCGCAGGAAATAGCTAGAGTGCCTGCCCCTTCCAACATTGTACCCGCCTCCCAAGGGCAGGGTTTGCTGGTGCGCAACTAAATGATTAAATTACTAAAACAACTATTAAAAAATAGGGGTTGGTGATGGAAGGGTGAAAATTTAGGGTTGTATGTATTTTTTAATGCCACATTATAAAAAAATTAAAAAAACAATTTTTGTCCAAAAAATTAAAAAAAAAATGTTAGGGGTTGATAACTCTTATCACTTAGGGGTATGAAAAATAATTAGTAGCCGATTCTCAGACCTACTGAATATGCGTATAAAATTTCATAAAAATTGGTCAAGCCATTTCGGAGGAGTACGGTAACAAACGCTGTGACACGAGAATTTTATATATTAGAAACATAAATAAAACTATTTTTTTAAAATGAAAACCATGGTTGTATTTGGGCTTATAAAATTACCCTTTTCTATGATATGAGGTTATGAGTACTTATTTCCAAATTTGGTGTAAAGATTATATTTTTGCCATTTACGTTGCTTTGTTGAATTTATGTCACATTTACTTCAACCCCTCCCCCTTACGTATATCCGCCTTTGAACCCCCTGTATTATAAACAAAAGTTTTAATGAACCCCTTAATTTTCTAAAAAAGAATTGAGCAGTTATTTCAAAAATGTAAACGCATTACTCATCTTGAAATTCTTCTATTTACCTACATGTGAATTCCTGGTTGGGAATCCCTGTTTCAAGTTTTTTACTATATAAATGATACTCAAAATAATATAGGAAATTGACTATTTTGAGTGTAATTTCGTGGAAAAAATTTGTTTTCGACGTATATAAAAAAAATGCCACCAGGGTAGAGTGCATATATTCCAAAATTGCAAAAATATTGGTTTATTTAGTTTTCAAATTTCAAAATATGTCGATTTTTATGATCGGACCCACTACAATAATTTTTTTTTCGTTGTTTCTTAATGTTAGGTTAGGTTACGATGATTAGTCTGCTATTTAACTGCTATATTATTTAGCGTAGATAAAACTGCAGATTGTATAAAAGAGGCAGTAGGGTTGAACTTCTGCCCTTTTTACTCTTCTGCATTCGAAATTCATATATCTTTAAATACTGCACCCAGTCAGTTTTGCAAGTGCATTTCCATTTTCTTTTTGTATTTCGTACTTTGAGTCCTTTGAAGTAGATTCTGAATGCGGCGCAAAACAAACGTACCTACATATTCGTGGATTACAAAGAAACTGTTTCCACTTTGAACGCTAGAACAGTTTGCTAAATTAACGTCATTTTGTATTCATTCAATTAAAGCTATTAAGTAACTTTTATTAGAAACTAAAATATGTAATAATTAACTATAGCAACTAGCGAATGGGTGATTTCTGATTAATGCTCTTGCCATAAATGTAAAGAAACATAAGAGACTCACCCCTAAATTCCACAACGTGGGCGCTGTCGAAGAGATAAATGCCTACATTTCAAGTGGGTGAAACAGGTTGGGAAAATTGTTTGTGATATTTAGGGGTGAGTCTCTCTGATATATTGACACATCACCAATATATTAACGCACAGCCCAAGTTCCTGGATCTAAAAACTAGAAATTTTGCACCAAAGGCTCTTTATGCAACGTTAATGAACGCTGAAAAGTTATTTTTGAGAACTTAACCCCAAAAGGATAGAAATTTGGTTTTAAAGTTCTATGTTTCGATCAAAGCACAGTCCAAACCGCTGAGTTAGGAAACTTATAATTTTGGTAATGGCTTCCTATGTAAAGCCCTAGTTTACTATAAAAGGATTTATTAAAATAGCATCCCTAAAATAGTCCAACGAAGGTTACACGTCTAATACAAGCCCCTATTTTCAGACCATTTAAAAATCTAAATTTCTTTCTACGAGACTGCTCATACAGTGACAAAATTGGCTCAGAAAGCATTTTCGAAAATTTTAAATATGGAAAATCAATGCATATCCGAATCGGCGAGGTCACGAAAAATATTAAATATAAATAATATTTTCAAGTTCTCAGGGGATAAAGAATGCGTTCACAGTTTAAGATGTTGACCAGTTGTTATACAGTGCAAATATTTGTTAAAGATGTTTTTCTTTTATGAGAGGGTGGGTGGATATTTTTCCCTATAAGTAGGTAGGTGAGGGTGGTTTTATACATATGTGTACTATAGCAATGAGAGTGGTATAGCTGAGGACAACAAAATAATCCCCTTTAAATGCTATTGTTCTCTGTGATGCTATGAAATACTCGGAAAATTTAATGAGCATAAAGGAGATGTAGTGCGGATATTATGGGCGTACACCATCTTCGGAATAATTAGCAAAAAGCAGGATTGTTGCAAAACCCTTTTTTGTAATTCTAAATAAAATTCCAAAAGTGGCCACAAAAGAGGGTTTTCGTAAAAATCTAATTATCGTTAAGTTTTATTGAAAATATATGGGTTATCAAAATTTCATTTTTTTTTCTTTTAAAAAACTTCATGTTACTTTTTTTTTTTTTTAACTGATACTAATTTGGATTATTTATAAAAAGAGAATCCGACTGTTTAAAACCATGTGCAAATATGACCATCCGACTAGGGGTAGATTTTGAAAAATAATATTTTTGAGCATCATACATCCGTTTCTGTCAGCCTACTAATCACCATTTCTTACTGGTATATGAAAAGAGATGTAATTTAAACTGTCTCAGAAAAATTTGGCTGTACTGCTTACTATTTTGTGATAATTGCCACGATCAGGGTTGTTTAAATATATCACCCTCTATGTTTAATGACGCCAATAATAACGAAGATGTAGATGTATTTTGTTCCCTTGCCAAAACTATAGAAAAACAGGAAACGGAAGAAGAAAATATAAAGGGAGAAATAGAATTCGAAAAAGGATCCGTATTATAAGTTGTATTATAGTTAATAGTTGTTCTGATAAATAAATAAATAATGTGGCAGTTTTAAAAGAAATCATTCTTTTAAATGTTTTCAAAAACAGTTAGATAATCTTATACGAAAAAAACGCAATATTAAGAAGATTCCTGTACATTAAATTCTAATCTGCAAAATTGGTACATTATTTTTTCAATTAGTGACCGTTAATGAGCTTTTTACCAAAAATCGTTCTTAATCGCCTTTGATCTTTGTACTTCCATAATATTTTCAGGGACCCTTCATACACGCCTGCAAAGTCATTGTCAGTCTCTGGCCATCTATCTAGTAATTAGCTCTGGAGTGTTCGAGAAAGTTCTAGTGGTTACTAGACAACGGCAAATAAGTATATAAGGAAAGCGGTCAGAGGGTCGGAGTTAGTCTTACGAGAGAGATTACGAGTGCGCGAGCAGATAACAGCGAGCTAGTGATTTTGAGTAGCGAATTGAAATACGTAGGTATATAAAAGTAATTGGGTTGTAGTTTAGTACTGTTTTGTGTTGTTATCGTTAATTTGGAAAATTATTTGATAAATTTGAGTCATTAATAAATAAATATGTAGCTGGAAAAAGTAGTAACAGTATAGATGAGGAGGACCTTGAGACTTTCTTCAGAGTTTTAAAAGGAAGGTTTATGCAAAAATCCAGCTTTCACCCACATATTATTCCGAAGTTAAGCCTTTTTTTTTTAATTTGTTCCCTGGACTAAAGTGTAATCTGAGTTGTAATTGATTCCCAAAGTTTTCTAATAGAACTAATATAAACATATGCACCTGCATATAATCTTAAGGCAAAATTCGGCGCATTTTTGTTTCAAATCGCATAAGACTAATGCTTTTCAAAACAACATGAGGAATGTTAGATCAAAAACAATTTTCTGAAATTTCCCAAGCTATGAACTCTTGTTTCATATTTTTCATGTTGCTTCAATATATTCTATTGCTCAAGAATTACTAAATTTATTTCAGGAATTTAGTTTGGCAATTATTATTATAAATATTTGAAAGATATACAATTTTTTCTGATACAGCCAATTGATTGTATGCTTCTTCAGTGGCGACAAAAGTAAATCTCACATAGATGGATTACACTTCAAAATTTTGTATTGTACAAAAAAAAGGCCTAAAAAAACAAGTAGTCGAGGTGATTTCAAATATCACTTGAAGGAATTTAAAGTGGTTATTGTGGATATCAGGGTAATATGGTTAAAAAGTTTAAGAATATAATTCATCTTGATCTGTTGGTAAGAAATGGAAATAAAGTGGTGGTGACTGAGCTGGTGCAGATCACCAAGAAATGTAAAAGCATCTTTTCTCATATGTAGAGGTATATAGGTATACAGGGTGTTACTGATATAACTGCGGATATTTAAGGAGGTGATAGGGCAGTAGAAAATAAGAAAATTAAGCAAAACTTCGCAGGTCCTAAAGTTTACCGTTTTCGAGAAAAACGTATGTGGAAATACAGGCAAAACCGAGTACGGTCCTGTGTAAGACGTGTCCTCGATTGACCTGGTCGTGTGTAGTGGCAACGCTGTCTTCAATCAGCTGACCGCGAATGAGGTTACTCGGTTACTGTAACGTAAACAAGTGTGTTCGAAAATGGCGTTTAGTTCATCAGAATTTTGTGACAGTTGCCAAATGTGTTGCTTAAGTCAAAGCGAAAACGCACAGGACCGTATTCAAATTAATTCATGTTAAGATGTTTTTCAAAAATTTTGAAAATTTTTTTGTTTCTTCACCGCGCTGCTGTAGTGACCATTCGATTACATATTGCATCTAGTTGACACCCTCCAAAAATCCGTATTTATATCAGAACCACCCTGTATAGGTACATAAAAAATATATATTTACCAATTAAATTGGATGAATGAATTGGGCAATCATTAAATTTACTCAAACACCAAAATATTACAACTGAGCTCAACATGCTCGTTTCGGAGACACAGGGCACTCAAAGTTGACATTTCATTCTGAAATTTCTCATTAATTTAGAAAGTTGTCGTATTTGTATGAGGCATGCTGAGGTCCAGTTTAGAAATTTCCCATTCTTTATGAATCACCTAAATTTTTTCTTAATTTTTGTGTTTTTATAGTTGTAAATGTTTAAATAGTAATAATTAGTCAATATTTTGTATTAGGTCTTCAAAATAGAAACAAAAAAACAACTTCATTTGTATCTTTTGGAGTTATGAATAATGACCATTTGTCAGTGGCTTTCCAATAAAATACGATTAGCCTATCCTACAAGAAATGACGAAAATAAGAGAAATATCTGAAAACAACAAACAAATAAACTTCGAATATACTCAGATCACGCACTAAAAGGAATTAGTTTTCGTTTATCAATAGAACATAACAGATCCTTTTTCGAGATCGGGAATGACCTAAAATGGGAACGTTATGGCGGCTTTTAAGACTTGTTTGCTGTTCGCGAGCGATCTATAAATAGCAATTTATCTGAAAAAGAAAACATAGCATAGCAACCCTTACACGCATCCAGACGTGGCGAACCGTTGTTTGGCTTCTATATCGAAAAAGATGAGGCACCCTCGTTTAACGTTCATCGTTGATACATATTTATGTTCCCTGGAATGGAATACTTCGTTCAAAATTTCAGATAATTACCAGAAATTGCTGTTCTACTCATTTTATTGGGTCTATTATAAACGAATTTAATGGTAACTGGTTTACTTAATAAGATGTGATCTGAGAAGGGTTAGCACTTAATACAGTTGTCAATCAAAGACAAATTGCGCGCCATTGAACCTGATGGTACCTTTATGTCTATATATTAATTAATCCTGAAAAATCTTTACTATACAGTATGTTCGAAATTTGAGACTCACCATTTGGATCTCACTTAGAAAGACTTGGGGAATTTCAAGATCACTTTGTTTTAAAGCTATTGCCAACTGCAATAATAAACATGATCCCAATGTTGACGCTCGAATTTGGGACACACTGTATACCTATGCATACATGACTTAAATTATGTTTTTGTAAATATATTTAGGTACATCTGGAATCCTTACAATAAGCCCTTTCATTTGATATGTCACACGGTATAGTTTGGAGAACAATTTTCTTTTTGGTTTTTCAATTCACCCTCTAAAGGCAACCCCATATTCTATATTCGTGTGTGTAATTGGAATCATGGAACTATATGTCTCGTATGTACTAAATTTTAATTTAGTCGGTTTTAAAGATTCGGAGTTAATTGGTTGTAACAAACGGACAGACAGATACACTAGTGATCCTTTAAGGGTGAAAATTTAGAAATTTTATCTTTTATTTATATCGGTATCGCTTGTGGTCAGAATTCGTCTATTCAGTTCACATTTCCTAGATGCAATTTCCCAAAAAAGAATTATTATCAATTTCTACTTCGTCACCCTTAATTTAGCCCAAGGATTTTCACTTGTTGACCTTAATTACACATGAAAATTTCCCATCTATGTATTTCACCATTTTTTGGAAATTTATTCCCCAAAAGACTGTTTTGGTACGTTAGTACCAAAAATTTTTTTCTAGTATTTTAATGTTCTACCAAGATCTACATATGCCCAAAGTTTTACCCCCATCGAGGGTGACATCTAATTTATTGTATTTTCTATTCGATTCTAGTTCAAAGTGAATGGCCTATAGATAAATTTGGAAAATTGAAAATATTGGAGGATACAAAATACCCATAGAGGAGAATATTATAGTGTTCGTGGGTTTATTAAATTTATTTACAAGACTAAAGTACAGGAACACAATTATATACACTTAGATTGATATTGATTTACAACACTCACTTATACGCGCGTCTCTATTTATTTGTCTCTTCACTTCTAACACTGTCGATTTATTTCCGAAGTTACCACTGTCACGGTCAATTTATTACTAACTAACTGTCGAACGTCTTTCCACTTTTATAGCATCATAGAACAATCCAGAAAAGTCCGGAAGTTTGTAAGACTGTTTACGTTTTCGGCGAACCGCTTAATTACTTTCTAGGAAGGCAGGTACGAGACACACGCCTACAAACACACGTATACACTGCCGACACCGGCCTTGGCTAGTCGAGTCGGCCGGCAACGCATACCCGTACCCGGTCGAACACAAGCACGCTCGCGTTCGCAATATGAAACTATCAAGGGTGAAAAAGTTGTGGAATAATTCAGAGTATATCTCAAAGTCATAGAGATTTTAAGAGGGTAATCGAATGGTAATTGTACCAGTGTAATCAAGGGACAATCTGAAGCCAGTCCTGCGCTTGATTTTATAACGTAGATGTCTGCAACAAATTGCAAAAACAATTGAGTCATTTAATCGACTGACGTAAAGTAAAACGGGCCCCTTATTAGACGACTTTTGTAAAAATCAGCAACACACTGCTTCGATACGTGTACTTTCTCAAATATGTCCGGCGTTTTACATACAACCCCTTTCAAAGAACTAAAATATTTTGTGTTTGGTTAAATTCAACGATTTCTTCTTACATTTGTTCGATGTAATATTATTTCTTCTTCTCATCCCCTTCATTACCATTCTGGTGTAAAAGCGAGGTGTTGAGGAGTCCACTTGAAAATACTCAGCTAGTTAGTGATGGCTCTCGAGCTGTGCGACTGCTTCATTTTATCTTTGAACTAAATGCATTTCGAGTTTGTTGGATGAATCTCGGCCACACGATTAATGGCAGCACCCATGCAGCATCCTGGGGGAAATTTTCATTATTTGCGACGCTCGGTGTCGTTAACGTAATTACGAACGTGCCCTTTGTCTTCGGGAAAATAATAGGTTATGGCTCACTTGGTCGTTCCATTTGGCTAGAGGAAGATTACTCAGAGCAATACGTTCGCCTGCGAGAATTCAATGTAAAAAGGTGGCTAATTATGCTATTAATTTTGTTGGTTGATAACATATGTCTTGGTCACCAGTTGAACAGAAGAACGAAATGCTTGAACAGCAAGTCAAAAATGGACCTTGAAGTGAACAAAGGAATAAAAATAAGCAAAATTGGGCTTTTTTCGACACAGATAGTAACTGATATAGCTGCTAACAAGAGTAAAGTTAAGATCTGTTATCAATCTTAAGGAAATGGTTTTTGATAGTCATCTTCACAGAGCTACAGGTCCGAAGATTGGTTGGACTCTCCAGCAAAATCAAGGTGTATCCCTTTCAGGTCTCAGAAGGACTTCTATTGTCCTATCTCTACTTTGTTCTTCTATTCTTCGTAATTGTTCCTTATTTCTAACCTCCTCCATCCACGGCACTTCATCACATAGATAGTTGGTTAGTTGGAGGGTTTTAGTAATGTACACACACCCACCCTCTACCGTAACCTTTTCCAACACTAAGATTCCATTGACTCCCTACAAGCCCCATTTCCTGCAACCATCGTCTCCTAGAAGCCCTACCCCGTACAATTCCACCAACCATGCCAACAGTATTAATAATTGTTTTCAAGAATGCAATGGTTGAAAAAGGTTATGGTAGAGGATGGGTATTTGTACATTATTAACATCCCCCAACTACCGGCATCGAAATTTCCTTTCACACAGTCAAGCCCATGAAACTATTTCACTGTATGTGAAGTAAAAGAAATCGCACGGAACGAGTGAGGACGAGATACGCGACTCGTGATCGTATGACGTGTTTCACTCGTTGTACGACCTTTGGATCAGTTTTGTTCTTTCTTTTTTGAAATTCCTGAACCTACCATTATAAAAGCTTCATTTGAAAAAGTGTATAATGAAATTTCAAAATAATTGCAGTCGAAACAGATCAATTGATGTAAAGGCTTGATTATTTTAGTTCTTGCCAGTTATTGTATTCGGAATGTTGTAAACAATTTGCTTTTTATGAACAACAATCAAGTTTCGTTTATTACTACCATTGAAAACATAGTCGACAATAAAAAAATTTACGAGACATAAACACGACTTTATCGTCGATTGCCTGGGTTTACAAAATACATAAAATGCTGATGTGCGAAATCAACTGAAATAGTTTAATCACAATCTCTGTAAATCAAATCATTTTCTATTTTGATGACTACCAAAATAACAATTCAAAATTTATAACAAAGTTTTAGGAAATTGCAAATAACAATACTTAAGACACTGTAAGTCTCTCCTAAGACACTTTAAGTCTTCTGTAGTTCTATTGTGTTGTTACCATTGACGAAAACTAACAATTAAACAAATTATGTGCATCTAACAGTTTGTTTATTAAATAAACTAATTTTAATGAGACTCAAGGAAATTTACTAACAGTACGAAGTATTAAAATTAGTTTTATCCAAATGGAACGCGTTTAAGGCTTTCACGGCCTGTATTAATAGAAATCATACCATCTTCCGGGTTCCATAGTCCATTGAATTTGTCTGATCCAAAGATTTCGTGGTCTCTTCAGCCGTCAGTAGAGACCTTTTTTGTGCTTTTAGATTCTAGAGATACAAATACGTATAGTAAGCGGCGCGTAAGGAGATTCAGTGACGGTCAGATTGACAGATAGGTAAGCGGAAACATTTAGTACAACAATAAATGGAAGAGCGAATAATATCGTAGGACCGAAGCGATAGAGTGTTATTGCTCTGACCAAGTTGCAGTTCAGTGGCGCGTAGTCAACAAAATTTATTTCATGCTGACCAACCCCGCCCCGAGTGGGCTACTCTTTGCCACTGCGCATCTTATGATTTATGGCTTTTGAATCTCCTTATGCGCTGTTTACTATATAGTAAGCGGCGCATAAGGAGATTCAGTGACGGTCAGATTGACAGGTACCACATTTAGTAAAACAATAAATGGAAGAGCGAATAATATCGTAGGACCGAAGTGATAGAGTGTTATTGCTCTGACCAAGTTGCAGTTCAGTGGCGCGTAGTCAACAAAATTTATTTCATGCTGACTAACCCCGCCCCGAGTGGGCTACTCTTTGCCACTGCGCATCTTATGAGTTATGGCTTTTGAATCTCCTAAGGCGCCGGCAATTATAGACGTTTCTTAAAAATAAGGCCGAGTTAACCTTGAAACAAACTTGAAATATGACCTTAAGTTTTATATTCAAGGTTGCCAATCATTTTCTCAAAAGTTTTGCGTTATATACAGTTTTTCGTGAGAATTGAGCGAGATCAGTAGATTGGTACAAAATGCGAAAGCCTTTTTTGCATTTTCTTTTTCTGGTTTTTAGACTTTATCGTTTGAAATAAATGTGACAGTTGAACTGTTATTGATAAAAACAGACCGAAGTTTTTTATCCTTTCATGTTTTTAATACACAATCCTTCTCAATCGAGATACATCTTTTCTGCTGTCTCGAAAGCCAGGGATTATGTCATTGACTCAATTCAATCAATTATTTATCGGTGGTTGTGGTTGGTATCTACTTTTCCGCCCTGAAATAAATAGGTAAAAACTGCCGAGCAAGGAATTCGAAGATTAGAAAAGTGAATCCTTTTGCTGAAATTTATTTATTCCTACCATTGAAGTTGTTGTTTAATGTTTCCTCGTGAGTAGATGGAGGCGTCGATTATAAATTAATAAACCAATTGTATTTAATTCTGTATTATACAGGGTGGTTAAAATTCAGTAGCCTATTAAACGTTCATGCACAAATTTAAAAAAAATCGTGTTGTATATTTTTAACATACTTCCAATTTTAGCAAATGCAAAAGTCATTTTTTCTATTCTAGTAGAACTTAATCTATTATTTCAGATTATTTTATTCTAGGTTATTTATTGGTCTACCTTGATTAGACATGAAAATATTCCCCAAAGTGTTTTTTATTTTGGGCCCTCTGGGGATGTTTTACTTAACCTAATCAAATCTAAGTAAATTGTAGAGTTGGTCCAGTATTGATTAAAATTCAAAATGATCATCCATCGATCACGCTTCTATCGAAATCCTTCTTATATCCCCATCAGGGTTCGGGAGTGACATACAATCGACATTTGCAGCAGATAGTAAACATTATTAAACACTTACAACATATTTTGATAGTAATTTTCTTTTTGGTAAAAAGTCCTATTGAACAAAATTCTTTTTGGGGTACGAAGCCCTTATATTAAGTAACTAAATGATACAATTAAACACAGAAAATGTTTCTTACGTCAATTGTTGAAGTAATCGTATTAGAAATACTCCACGTAAAAGAACGTAAACTTGATTAAAGATAAATAGAAAACAAATGTGAAGGCAAAAAAAATCTGCTTAGTTTTTATCTTCTTTATATGTGTATACATATTTAAAAGAGAAAAAATAAATTACATCGATCGAGCCTCGTAACTTTTGCGTAGAACTGACCTCCGCAAATAGCTCCGGAAAGAAAAAATTCCTCTTGAATACTTTAGACTGTTATTGATTTCCCTCAAATGTTTACACATTCTTTTCAATGTCTAGCATACCACACAACGAAAAGTAGATTACATAATTATTTCGAGTTTTGTAGATCAAAAGATAAGACAGGAAACGTAATTAACGTAACTTGCTTATTGAATATTTAGTAATTTAGTTCTTATATTAAACAGAGTGGTTTTCTTGTATGAAATCGAATAAGGAAAAGTACAGGTAGAATAGTAAGTAGAAACATTGATAAATCTTTCAAGTTTTTAAGCTATTGCATAGCTTTTATCGCGGGCTTTGAGCGCGGCGACCGAATCAAGAAATTCCGTAACGAAAAAACCTAACACCCCCCACTCCGACCGGCACAGCGGTGCGGCGTGTGCGTGCGACTAGACCTATGCGTGTAGGCTGTACCGTGGAAGTCCCCGAGTGCCACACGTTTTATTGTTTTAATAATGTTTCGACTTTTTCCAACAATTTGTTTAATGATGACTCCTCTAAATTAACGTCAAAAACTAACTAACTCGCAGTCTCTCTACACTAACTAACTTAGATTCATTGGTCGCCCTCCTTTTATAGTTAGACACAGAGATTGTCTACAACATTGCACACGTGTTTTAAAGGTTACCTAAATACGTAACAATTATAACTAATATTAAATTAATTGTATTCACAGTAATAAAAAAAATGTTAATCATTAAATTTGCTAAAGAGAATAGTTTAGACTGACTAATGTAAGTCTCTTTAACTAAAGCCAACATGAACAGATATATATCCATTATATTGACATATGACCTTTTGGTTTCAGAAATTTAATGGACTACAGCTCCAGTCTTGAAACTGTAATAAGCTACTAACTTATAGCTCATTATAAGGGATTACTGATGTCCACCAAAGCCACGAGCTATGGAAGTGGCAGACAAAGCCGTTAGTACCGAAGATTTGTGTTCGAAATTTGTTGAAAATACCACACATTTGGAAGCTACACGGCTCGAAGCTCTTCTTAAGACCCTCGTTCAAAATAAGGTAATTGGATAGAAGTTTAGGGTAGTCTAGGGTAAATTAAATCGTAAAACTTTAAAATGACAAAACAATTTATTTATGCAATCAATTCAGGACAGGAATAAATTGAATACTACTAGGTACTAGATGTTTACAGGAGCTGTTTTCAATTTTAGAGTAAAGACTCATGTTTTCGTTTTATTTATTTTTTTATTAGAGTCGTTGTTAGCATTGTGGAATAAATAACTTCTGTATTAAAATGCAATTTCAATTTGTAAAACCACCTTTGCATAAATCTACATAAAATTATTGCAGGACTTTTCATTCGGCAATTTAAATGACTTTATTTGAGAACCATTACGAAATGGTAATTTATTATAATTTTCTTTATGCAGTGACAAACACTAAAATTTCAGATTTATGAATGAGCTACAAAACTCTAAATGGTAATTTTTCTTATATTCTTGACGTTAAATAGGTACTCCATAAAGTCATTTATCATATTCTGAAGTACAGTAAAACCTCTGATAACGGACACCTCTTAAAAGCGGACACCTCCACATAACGGAGCTAATTTAAATCCCCAAATATGTAGTACTCACTTTGTACACTTTCTAACCTCTTGACAACGGACCCTCTAAAAAACGGACACGGACAGTCGGTTTTGGTACAAATATATTTGTGTATTTGTGAAAACACCTCGTTATAACGGACAACTTTACTAGACCCGACCATATGACCAGATGTTTTATAATCATCTAAGAACTTTACCGTTTCCTTTTGTGTGACCGCTCGCCGCTGGTGATTCACAGAATGCGTTTATCGTCGGAAATACCCGGGGATCGGTAACCATAAACCCCTAATACAATGTACAATTTTGTTTATTCCCAATAATTTCAATTATGTATGTACCTGCTCTTGAAATAATATTTCGTTCGTTCAGTTGTCAGTTGTTCCGAGTTTGTCCGATTATCATGGCTGCGAATAAAAGAACTTTTGCTGAAATTGCACGTATTTGTTTGTTTATAATGTTTGCCCGACTTCCGTATTTTCAATAAAAATATTTTTGATTTTATACATATTATTTAACTATCCCTCTTAACTACGGACACCTCCCAACAACGGACATTTTGCCAGGTCCCGCCGATGTCCGCTAAAGAGAGGGTTTACTGTACCTATTTTTTTTATAGAGAAACGAATATCGATATCAGGATCGTTAGTCTTTAATTTGTGTTTATAATAGCTTTTGCTGTTTGTTGATTTTTGGCATAGTCTTGACTAGACCTGACAAAAAATATCAATAGTCATAATTATATAATCGATGAGTTTCAATATATCACTATTGCATAGCTTTTATCGCGGGCTTTGAGCGCGGCGACCGAATCAAGAAATTCCGTAACGAAAAAACCTAACACCCCCTACTCCGACCGGCACAGCGGTGCGGCGTGTGCGTGCGACTAGACCTATGCGTGTAGACTGTACGAAGCTCGCACGGATCGAGACGAGCTGCTCCGAAGTCGGACGAATACGTAGCGACCCGTCCCGGCTTTGCACCGGTGCAATGCTGATACTAAATATACTACAGACCCCGGGCTGGTTGCGCCGCAACCGCTATGTCCCTGCATTTTAAATCTGTAATATCTTCGAAAATATTCATGTGAATTACTTGCTGTAAGGGGCATATTCATCTATATTACATTCACAATGTATTTAAAGTACTTAATTGGATAAGGATTAATGCTGTATTGCTTAAAATCGCTTTTTCGTAAATGAGCCATTATTTTCTCGTAATAAGTAAAGTATAAAAAATGGTTATTGTGGGTTATCCCTAAGAGATAGACACATACCATCCCGGACTTTTTTGTAGACCTTTTAAAGGTGTACAATACTGAAGTACATTATTTTGATCTATCTCGTAGGGTTTAGCCAGCGTTTGCAACGTTAGCGCAAAAAATGTGTTTACTTACGACCTTACATTAAAAACCTCTAAAATTATCAGTGTTTCTCTACTATATTATGCATGTATTATACTTGAATCACTCTATGTATTAAAAAAAAACCGCATCAAAATCCGTTACGCAGTTTAAAAGATCTAAGCATACATAGGGACAGACAGACAGCGGGAAGCGACTTTGCTTTATACTATGTAGTGATATCAAAGAAAAAAAAATTGCATAAATATTATAATTGCATAAGTTGATAAACTATGCAATAGCTTTACTGCGGCAGTTCCCGAGTGCCACACCTACTTTTTTTTTGTTATCGATTACCAAGAACTAAGACCAGTTATGGTCCAAGACTAAGTGGAGCTGATCTGATGTATGGACCTGAATTAGTTCTAGACAAAAATATCGATATATCAATCGTTATCGATAATCATTCTTTGGTTAACGATAATCTGACTTAGTCTTAAGCCAATTAATTCAAGTTTATTTCTGTCGATTAATAATTATTCTGGACTTCTTGTTATTGATGTAATCATTCTTATAAAGGTGTTTATTTTAGGTGACAGCCATAAAAAACGACAGAAAATGTTTTTACTCAAGTCCAAAATCCGTAATCAACAGATGGCGTTTGACGTCTTCGTCTACTGTCTCGTCAAAAGATAAAGAGCCAATTTCACTAGGTGAACATGACCGGCATTCTCCAGATCATAAACGAAGAAAAATATGTTACAGTAGCGACGATAGCGATTCAAAAGATTACAAACGGTCTAAAAGAAAACGTAAGTGAATTTATTTATAATAAATACCAAACAGGTATGAGTCTTTTTTTTTTTTTTGATCAGTTATAAGGTATAGAATTTTTTGATTTACTTTCAATGCTACCGGCGATGATGTGTGCATTTTAGGAACGCACGAGATGGTAGGGGATAATTCAGCGATCAACAAATTTAGTCGAGCTCGGTCGAGCTGTCGCGTCGAGTCTGAGAGCGTTTATAAAAAGAAAATTTTATGTATCGTGGAAACAGATGTCACCAACCCCTAAAATATAAAATCGGGTTCTTATTCTATTCAAAACTTCTTAAAACTTTTTATTTTTATTAAACGTTTTCTAGCTTAAGTTTGGAGAACAAAGTGCAAATTAAGACTTTAGGACTTAATCTTATGTTAGGGATATTTTTATTATATTTATGTTTATTATTTTTGTGTATGGTGCGCCTGCAATCTTAGAATTACGTACCGCCACTGATCTTGTGGTGGTGTTTTTGCACACATAGAGCACGTGACCATTAGGAAAGCTTTCCTCCCTGGACAGCTACTGAAGTCTTCAAAATGTCACTTGGTTTGGCATTATTTTTCAAAATAAATCTAATTTCTAATGAAGTACCCTTTAACCGATTAACCAATTAATAATAACTACCAAAATATTATAAAAAAAGTGCCGTGAAAAGAAAAATTATACATACAATTCATTATTCTTATGATTACTGTTTTTTTTTGTATGGTGTACTCCTAATCTTAAGATCACGCACCGCCACTGCCCTACTTATTATTCCATCGGAGCGCTGACGAGAGCTAATAAGCTCGACAGAATACTAACGAAACATTTTATGAAATAAATGTCAGTGACTTCATTTTATCTTTCCAATGATTGTTGGGGTGCCCTTTCTTCGAATTCTTCGATTAGGTGATTCCCAAGCTACTGGATTATCCATTGTTACGTCTTCAACATATTGTAACGACTTTTCTAGTTTAACTTATTTATTTAACGGATATTTATTTAAAACTATTTATTTAATACTTAAACACTAATTGAACACTTAAACACTAATAACAATTCAACAACTTATTTATATGACAAGGAAAATGCGTATTTATATCACTCTGTATATCGTAGTTCCGTATTTATGTTACTCGTTCGGAAGCTAACTGTAAACTGCCGTTACTGACGACGTCAACAAGTATTTATAGAGACGTAGAATAATTCCAGAAAGATCGGGAATGACCTACTGGAATTTACTCGAGCTCCTATTGTGTTCGTTTTATTTATGGCCTTGTTTATTGTCATCAAAGCGCCGACCGACGCCGGTATTCTTTGAACTCCGCTTCTCTGCTCCCGGATCTCGTCGCCGCTCTCGCACACATATACGCTCGTTACAATATGTATGACTTGATCACTTGATCCGCATAGTCCAGACCTTTAGCATTTCAACATCTTTTACATTGACTTAGCTGTGGTGTTCAAAAGAAATGTTTTGAGAAGCAGAACTTGCTAGTGTCAATGATTTTTTTAATTTTGACCAAACATAAACAGGGTCTATTTTGCTAACTAGAAGTTGGAAATTATTTCCATAAGGTAGAAGTTCAAACACTCAATTTTAGAATTACTCATTCTCTTACCATTTTTTTTTTCATCATCAGGCATTCTGAAATCTTTAATACACATATTCTGTTTCCATATATAATCCTGCCCTGAAATGATTCATTTTCAGCAAACCAAAGAGGACTAAAAAAAGTCTAAATTCTCATTTCATCAAACATTAATGTAAGTACCTGCGTTGGTATTTAGAGTGGTAGAATGTTGTTGCGGATACCTTTCATTAGAAGAGGAAACAATAGCTGCATCTACTTCTACAATAACGTCTAGGTTCTCGTTTATTGTGCATTAAAGCAACAACGCCAGAATTCACGTGAAACCGTTTGAAAGGGATTTCAGTTTGAAACAATCGAGACAGCGTTCCTTGATGATATATTTATGCGTATGATGCGATAGGGTTATATTTCATGAAACTTCTAAGTAATAATGATAGAAAGTACCCTTGTTAGTGGTTGTGAAAAAATACAGAATTGGAAAATATTCAGTCAGTGATGTTGTCATAAAAAAATAATTTACACACATCTACGCCCTATTGTTTCTCTGGAAGAAAGGAAATCCTTCAGAAAGTTATTTGTTCTTATTTTCGTACCTTTGTTCTAACTATTACTCCTTTGGAACTATACAGGGTTTGTCCATAAAGTAACTAGACTGGTCGTTGTCAGTGCTTTAGGCTCCATCAGAGTGATCCCTGGTGTTAGAATATTTTGTGGGAGATCTAACGTTTGGTGCTAAAGTTCTTTTTGAGTTTTTGTCATAACAGAAAACGCCAAATGTGGATCACTACCTACGTGTTTAATTTTGGTTTTATCTTGCAAGACGTTTGTCTTGGTGCGGAGGCTTTCATGAGCTCAGTTTTTTTGGTCTTGAAGAGGCGGGGCAATCTAAACATCCTTCAATGTTGGGATATCTTTATATCCTCAATGGCACGTAGCTCCACATGTATCAATGGAGGCTTTTAGGATTTAGTTTAGAATCACAAAAACTTCATGCAAAAGTCAATTTTATTCCCCTAGGTAATGTTTTTATTCCCGAATTGAGGGAATTATTATTATCATCAAATGAGCCATAATGTTTAAATTATATTACCATTGAAATAGACTGGTGTGTGCATCAAATATTTTAGGTTAGAAGTATACAGGGTTTTTTCAGTTGATGGGCTATTAGAAGTATATAAATTAAAAGAATGAATTCAATTCTGAAACTTGAGCTCATTTTGTGATAATTCATGCCGCTTTTTTAAAAAAATATTTTTAAGTTCAATTTACATCCTCTTATAACGGAAGTCTACACAACTTTGTTGTTTTAAATGGAATGATAATATGAAAATAAATAATAAATTGAAAATATTTCATGTATATTTTGTAGGAAGCACTACTTCGAAAATATTGATGGATTTTGAGTTATTTAGATTTTTTTTTGACATTTAAAAAACAGTAATTCAATTAATTTTTGAGATTCCATATAATTACAGACATAGAAGACAATGAAATAAGTATTCTTGCTTATTTTCACACTTTCCCAAGAAGTCCAATTCCAGCCGCTAATGTAGTCTACATCAGGGCATTTCTATGTCTTTAATTTTTAGAATTTTACACAGACACAGATTTGTATGTGAAAGCATTTTGTCTACGAAATGCAGTTTGTGAGTTTTGCCAACTAAATCTGTACACCCTGTACATTTTAGTTTAAAACTACATTAAAAAAAATACGTGTGGCACTCGGGGACTGCCGCGGTAAAGCTATTGCATAGCTTATCAACTTATGCAATTATAATATTTATGCAATATTTTTTTTTCTTCGATATTAATATAACAATAAACCTATATACTTTCTCACAAACAGCTGCTCACGTATTCGTCCGATTTCGGAGCAGCTCGTCTCGATCCGTGCGAGCTTCGTACAGTCGCACGCACACCCCGCATCGCTCTGCCAGTCGGAGTGGGGGGTGTTAGGTTTTTTTCGTTACGGAATTTCTTGATTCGGTCGCCGCGCTCAAAGCCCGCGATAAAAGCTATGCAATAGCTTAAAAAAAAATTAGGTCATTCCATTTAAAATAACTAGGTTGGTGTCGACTTCCGGTATAAGCGGATGTAAATCAAACTTGAAAATGTTTTTAAAAGAAGCAACATAAACAATCACAAGATGAGCCCAAGTTTTAGAATTGAATTAATTCTGTTAATTCATATACTTCTAATAGCCCATCAACTTGAAAACCCCTGTATAATTAATCTTTCATGATTTTTTTTTCTGTAGATTATTCTAATCGGCCGGAGAGGCCAAAGTGTTCGTGCCGAAACGAATGTGGTTCGGATATTCACGAAACTTTCCAGTTCCTACCGCCTGAAGAAAAGTGCGGCTCAGAAGTTTCCTATCCGCCAGCCTACAGCCAGGAGGTTTGGTGTTGTCAAAACGACAAAAACGGAGACATGTAAGTAAAGGGGATTTACCGACCCACTTATTCGTGCGAGAATAAAGAATATTCTTGTCGTTAGTTTTATAAGTGGTTTCGTTGGGGTTGCTTTTTGCTTTGTTTGTGAGTGCCGCGGTTAATGAAGGGTATGTGTCGCAACAGAAGGAAAAACGTCGAGCTATTTTGTGCTCTTTTTCTTCATTTAAAAGCGGCCACAAGTGCCTGTACCTATTCTAAATGATTTTGCTTCTCACAATGAAACTGCAAATTACACCCCTTCTTATAATTACTTCTGCCCCCATAACATTTGGTGTAATTTGATGTTTCGCCCTTTACACTGGGCATCTTCAGTTTAAAGTTTAAAAATCAATCAAACATCATATGCTGATGTTCAATTGACTCTGAAACTCAAGAAGCTCTGTGTAAAAGGTGCAAGGTTGGTTGCAAGTTTCATAATCAAGTCAAAACTTTACGTACACCCTTCTTCAAGGTTAATTGTTTTCGTTACGTTGGAATATGAACTTTGGGGGTTGGTGCTTAAAACTAATACTGTAGGTGTAAATAATTCGGATCGACGATGATGTTATATCATATTATTTTGTCATAATTGTTACAGACATTTACTTATACACTTCACTCACATTAGAACCCTTATAATTTAGTGGTCTGCAAAGATAGCTAAATTAAATACGAATGTCGTGCCCATGAACATTAATTTTGAAGTTAGAACATTGGGGTATCTTTTGTGAGTAGGGTTATCAAAATGTTACTCTAGAGACCGGTTGTAATGGAGAGATAAAAGGTTTGATAAATAGAACTATGCGGTTTCATAATAAGTCCTTAGAGTAATTTCTCCAGTGTCTTACAAGGGAATTTGAAGCTACCAATTGGGTCAGTAAATTAAAAAAAAATATTAAACTTTGTAACAGTAATGGTTTTTTGAGTTTTTGGAGTTTACTCCTTAAGAATCAATATAATGCTCGGGGTACGAAATGACTGTAAGCGGAATGTTTTTTTTTTTTTTTTGTTTTTAGTTTATACTCGAGGAGGGGAAATCTTCAAAAGACACCTCCCCCGGGAGGGAGGTAGTGTCGGATTCGCCGAGGCGCCTACCGACTAAAACCCCTCCTCGAGAGGGGATTTTCAACCGTGAGGTTTTAACATCCCCGGATAGATGTGGAGAGGTTGGGATTGGGAGTTGGTTTCGGGAGTGGGCAGAGTTGGGAGAGGGGGGAGGGAGCGTACGAGTGAAGACGGTGGCCCACCTCAGATGGGTAGGGTGGGCACTCGCGCTAAAGAGCGAAAGTAAGCAGAACGGTTTTTTTTTTTTTTTTTTTTTTTTTTTTAGTTTATACTCGAGGAGGGGAAATCTTCAAAAGACACCTCCCCCGGGAGGGAGGTAGTGTCGGATTCGCCGAGGCGCCTACCGACTAAAACCCCTCCTCGAGAGGGGATTTTCAACCGTGAGGTTTTAACATCCCCGGATAGATGTGGAGAGGTTGGGATTGGGAGTTGGTTTCGGGAGTGGGCAGAGTTGGGAGAGGGGGGAGGGAGCGTGCGGGCGAAGACGGTGGCCCACCTCAGATGGGTAGGGTGGGCACTCGCGCTAAAGAGCGAAACTCGGGATGAGCGAAGAAGGGCAGCTCAGGGTAGAAGGTGACAAGGCCTTCTGAAACGGTCGTTTGGTTTGGGGGCGTAGTTGGATAGTGTCGAGATGGTGGGGTTTGGGTGGCCTGACACTGAGGCCCGGAGGTTTGCCGCGAATGTTATTGCGGCGTCGGGGAGAGAAGGTAAACCGGTTTCTTTCAGAATTTGGATATTTCTGACGAACCAGGGATAGTTTAATGCGGAACGGAGGATTCGCATGTAGGTGCCTTGAAGAAGATTAAGGCGGTTGGGGAGGGCGCTGCCCCAGATGGGAATGGCGTAGGAGCAAATGCTCCTGATGATTGCGTTAAACGCTCGGATTTTCGTTTGATGGGAGATGGAGTTATTACGGAAGAAAGGCTTGAGCGCGATGTATGCGCCCACAGCCTTGTTTCGGGTGGATATGATGTGACGCCTCCAGTTCAGGGTTCTGTCGAAGGTGACGCCTAGGTAGGTGACGGAGTTTGTCCATTTGACGGGGCGGTTGTTGACCATAATGGAAGGAGGTTTCCGGGTTCTGTGGGAGAAGAAAATTGCTTCCGATTTGGTATCATTGATGGAAAGTTTCCATGTCCGATACCAGTTTAGGAGCTGGGGCAGAAAATTGTTAATTCTCGCAGTACTATGGAGAATGGCTTGACTGGAGTCTATTAGGGCGATGTCGTCTGCATATAGGGCAGTCAGAATTGTGGGGTGGGAGGGCATGTCTGCGCAAAACAGATTGAAGAGGATGGGAGATAGTTTGGAACCTTGCGGGACACCGGCCTTGATGGGTTTGCTATCTGACAGAGCTGTGCCGACGCGGACGCGAAGGCTTCTGTCGGTAAGGAAGGATCTGATAACCCCGATTAGAAAGTGAGGGGTGTTGAGGGTGATGAGTTTGGAGATCAGGCCTTCGTGCCAGACTCGGTCGAAAGCCTGTTGGACGTCAAGAAGCAGCATGGAGGTGTGACGACGCTTGTTGAGGTTATCAGATATGTATTCGCTTACGCGAAGAAGTTGGTGACCAGTGCCGTGTTTACTGCGGAAACCGTATTGAAAGTCGGGGAGAAGGTTGTTTTGCTCCACGTGGTCTAAGAGCCGGTCTAGGAGAATAGATTCGACCACTTTACTCATCGAACTGAGCAGGCTGATGGGTCTGTAGCTCGAGGGAGAACTGAGGGGCTTCCCCTTTTTGGGGAGACAGATGATGGTGGCTTCTTTCCAGACCAGAGGGAAGTGGTGGAGCCGCATGATGGCGTTCGTGATGTTGCACAGTGCTGTTATGTGCTTTGGTGGCAGGACTTTCAGGACTCCGTTGGGGATTCCGTCAGCGCCAGGGGCTTTTCTATTTTTCAAGGATCGGATGGTAAGGGAGATTTCACGGGGGGTGGTGTGTTTATAGTCCGGTATAGAGGGGTTGAAGTTTTGTGCGTCGGATTTGGTGCGCACATGAAAGTTGACTAGATCCGCGGGGCTGGGCAACGGGGAGCACTGGAGGCAGAGAGAGTCTGCGAAGATTGCAGCCTTTTCCTCATCTGTCGAGTAGGTGGAGCCATTCTGTTTTAGTGGCGGGAGATGGGGAGCTCTGTTTCGGAGAGAGCGAATGACTTTCCAAGTGCTTTGGGGGTGTTTTTCAGCCTGCGCGATGTAATCGTCGAAGGCTGCGCTGCGGAATTCGCTAAGGCGAGTTTTTAGTTCTCGCTGAAGGGCGTTTAGTTCTGCGCGATGCGCTGGATTGCGGTGTTTTTGCCACTGATGACGGGTCTTGTTTTTCCTCTTAAGGAGGTCAAGAATGTCTGAGGGGAGATTTTTGGCGGGAGTTGGGGAGGGGCGAGAGATCGTGGAGAGCTCGACTGCTCTGGTGATCTCGTTTGATAGGAGATCCACAGCTTCATCGAGTTCCGCTGTTGTGCGAATTTGAGTGCACTTGAATGAAGATGTTTCGAGGATATAGCGGAGATGTAGCCAGTCCAGCGAGGTTGTTGTCTTTGGGGGGTTGTAGATTGGGCTGCCGATTTCTAGTTGGACGGGAAGATGGTCCGAACTGAGTCCGTTAAGGACTGTGGGATCAGTGGCAAGATTGATATTTCTAGTGACGAAAATATCGAGGATGTCGGGAATGTGGCTCTGTACTTCAGAGAAATACGTGGGCTCTGGGGGGGCTTCGATTGTAAGGTCAAAATCAAGAGATTTGGCAAGAAGAGAGATGCCTTTCCTATTGTTGTATCGGCAGCCCCAAGCGGTGTGTTTGGCATTGAAGTCGCCTGCGATGATGGTCGAGACGTTTGGGGGGAGGAGAAGGGGGAGATCTGAAAGATTATTATCGTTCGGGGGCGAGTAGAACGAGATGATCCTAACGGGGCCGGTGGTTGTAGAGATTTCAATGCCAACCGCTTCGAATGAATCAGTGGCCAAAGAGACGGGCCTGTGTTTGATTGTGTTCTTGACCAGGATGGCTACGCCACCTCCTTTGGAGTTTTCACGATCTTTTCTGAAAGATGTGAAGTTTGGGACAAAAAGTTTGTGGTTGAGTGAAAGATGTGTTTCGGTGATGCAAGCAACACCGATTGACTTTTCTTCGAGGAAGTTCTCGAATTCCGTCAATTTACCTCTAATGCCATTGGCATTCCAGGTAACTAATCGAAGATTGTTGGGGTGGGCGGTGTCAGACATTGTTGGAGGTTTCAAGGACGGCGACTAGGCTGGCAACCATTGTTTGAACGATGGCCTGTATTTTGTCGTGAAGGGACGGGGTTGTTCTTGGGGCTGAAGTGGCACTTAGGGTTGTGGTGTTTTGTTGGGTTGGGGGTGGAGGTGGGGGGGGCTGACCTTACTGCCTTTGCGTAGGACTTGGTAAGTGGGGGCGCCAGCACTGGGGTGGCTGAGGGGTTGGCGATTGCTACCTTTGGGGCAGCCGGAGTGATGGGTTTGGAGTTGGGGGTGGTCCTCTTTGGAACCTTGGGACAGCCGCGGTAGGTGGCGCGATGACCGCCTTTGCAGTTAGAGCAGGAGGGAGTAGCGTCCTTTTTGTCTTTCGACTTGCATTCTGCGGTTGCGTGGTTACGACCGCAGAAAGAGCAGACCCAGGCGGCGTGGCAGTAATTCGCTGTATGGAAGAACTTCATACAGCGGCGGCATTGGGGGACGTCTTTAGATGCCCTTTTTGGCTCAACTTTGACATTGAGCCCGCAGAGCTTACCAAGTTCGAAGATTGACTTGGAGTTTACCAAGTTCGAAGATTGACTTGGAGTTTCGAGCGGTGCGGTCTAGCCGGACGGAGATAAGTGGCCAGATTTTACCACCGTTGGACATACGGTGGACGCCACGGATTGTGTAACCTTTGTTGGTTAATTCAGACTCGACGTCTTCGGTCGGGATGGATTCGCAGACTCCGCGGATGACGACATGGAGGTCCCTGTCTTGGCGGAGCTGGTTGGTGGAAAATTCGACCTTGGATTGGTCGAGGAAGGCGGAGAGGTGACGAAAATCGTCAACGGACTTGGGATAGACTCTGATTGAGTCGGAGGTATTGATGGTTCGGCGGTCGGTAATGCCATTACTGTCCATGGCACGGCGGATTTTTGGCCAAAGAGATTTTTGGCGGATGACGATGGGGGGCGGAGCTTGTGTGCTCTGGGAGGGTTGGTCCGAATCGGAGTCCGATTCGGAAGACGAGGAGGCGGAAGACAGGAAAGGAGCGACTTTCCTGCGCTTCTTGGAAGGTTTGGGGGAGCCGTCGGCGGCGGCGGGGGGTGGCACAATGCTGGAGCGTACCTTAGTTGACGGGTGGGGGGTGGCCGAAGTACTGGGAGGAGAGTCTTCTGCCATCGGGACTGGGGGTGCGTCTTTGGTAAGACGTCTGACGTAATCGTTCAAGGCCTCGAGTTTGGCCTGGAGGTCTCTTATGGCGGCCGTTGCGGCCTCAAAGGAGAGGCCCTCCAAGAGCGCGGGGCTCTCGGAGGCAGACATCGTGAAGAATTGCTCTCGCGGGTGTTGGTATGCTTGACTAAGCGTTGTTTAATTGGGACTGAGGATTGTTAGTAATAGGGGTGGTGGGGGTGGGGAGCGATGAAGTACAAGGGGACGTTGCGTACTCGGTCCCCAAGACTGTTGGTTAGTGATTATTATTGATTAAAAGATTGACTTACCTAGAATCGGCTGGGCAAAGGTGAAGACCTTGGAGAACTCGATCCAACTAAACCTCCTGGTTTAGTGCTGCTGGGTTGCTTGCCCGAGCTTACGCGCTGAAAAGCACGTAAATCGGTACAAGAAAACGGCTAGTCTGTTCGGTGCTTGGAACGGCTGTGAGCGGCTTGGCTGCGTGCTTGTCAGCGGTAGAAGTCTCCCGAAAGAGTGGTAAGCAGAACGGAACTAGCGCTGCCTTTTATACATGCATTCCCCACCCATCTTATACTAAACACATAGAGAGGGGGAAGCGCACTAGCACGTTTATGTCTGTTCGGTCACTAGAACGAGTGCGAGTCCAGTCGTCAGACATAAGAAACACAGGACGTCTCTTGATATTAATGAAAACTGAAACACAAAAATAGGTGGCATTAATTAATTGTAAATAATTAAACGAACCTAAACTTAACCCATAACATAATCTAACCTTATGCTGTTTGTAAAAAAATCAAAAGTCAATTCAAGTCTAGAAAGCTCAAGGTTAAGCAAAGTGGATGAGTGACCAATAATTACCAATAATTACTAGCCACATGTGATTATTTATCTGAGGTCAAAAATTTGGATACCAGTTTGAAAATATTAACTTAAACTTGAAGTAGTCTTAAAGTCAAATTCCAGTACACCATTTGATGCTCTCAAAATCCTACAGCTTTGGAATTTACAATTTTTTAGATGTAGGTCTTTGTTTTCGGGTTATTTTTCGTACTTGGAAAAGATTTATCCATTTTATGGATTTTAAGACATGATAATGCAGCTTTTCTGTCTATACTCACATATATCAAAGTTTTTGTTTAGTAGCTTTTTCTGAACTTGTTTTGTTGTTGTGGCGGTTAAACGATGGTTTGATCAAAGACAGTTTTTGTGGACATTAATCAAATTTTTATTGTTTATTTGCCTGGTATGCTTCGTGGGTAATGAAAGTGAGATTTGATGCAGATATTGATCTCGTTTAATAAATCGATGTGTTGAAATGGTGTTTTGCCCCTTAAAGCCGCATGCCAAAAGGTATTTTTAAAATTAAGAAAGAACTCTGGGTCTGGTATCGTTTAGTATTAGGTGCCTATTAGGTTGCTAAATTTGTGGTTTTAGTACTTAAATTCAGAGAGCATTATCAAACAATAAAAGAAATTTCGTTTTGAGTATCGTTAATATTTTTTGATAGGAATTTGTAACTTGAGATAGGCTTCCACGGCCGTTTTTGTCATTATGGGCTTTTTGGGCGTCGTTTACAGTTATTTATTTTGGAATGGTTTGAAAGTAATAAATAAAATAAATATGTATGTATGTAATTCTGAAACTTGTGTTTCAAATGCAAAAGACAATAATGTTACCGTGTGAAAATACGCATACCTATGTATGTATGTATGTATATAGATACTAGAAAAACAAAAACAATGGACGAAGCAAGAATTCCGATTTAAATGGAAAACGTAAAGCTGGAAAATGGAACAGATGTTCGAAGTTTGTGTGGATTCAGGAATTGAAATAGCTGGCAATAGCCGATAGATAGATACGTTTCATAGAAGATACAAAAGCAAATAATAATGGATGCGGCGAGTAATGTTAGTGTATCGTTTTGTGGCTGTAATATTGTGCAAATTGGACCAAAATCAAAATTCCCAAGCCAGTGCTTTCGATAATTATAATTTACGGCCCTTATTTTAATTTATTCGGAATAATAAATAATTACAATACAGTACTCAACAACGAAAAACTATCGGACAATCACGTGTTAGATTCTTCAGCCAAAGATTATGCAAGACATTCATTACAGTTTATTATTGATACATTAAAAGTTAAACGAATCTTGTCATTGTTAAACCTTTTTCTTAAAAAAATTAGACGATCTTGAATACAGTATAAAAAAATGAGGACTATAAACTTGGAAAAACTGAATTTATTACAGGGGAAGAAGAGAAGAGTTTAGAATGTGAGGTTAAGGGTAGTAGTATACTCTATGAGACATGAAGATACAGGAGTAAAAGGTGACAGAGACAGCCTAAATAAGATTATTGTTAATCTAAAAAGACAGGTAAATTCCTGTAACGTCTAAATATTTAAGGATTACAAATCCCACATTTGGAACGCGTTCTATACAATAGACACAACGAATCATAAGCCATATACTACAACCGGTTTCGACCTATTGGGTCTCATCAGGTAGGCGCTGAACTTTGCAGTTTGTGTTTTGCCAGCGCCTACCTGATGAGACCCAATAGGTCGAAACCGGTTGTAGGATATGGCTTATGTCGTTCTTTATTACGAATGAATTTTGGGTGCAAAAACCAAAAAGGGCCAGTGGGCATATTTCTCTGCCTATTCTAAGAATGGATATTGAACTTTTTGAATCACGAACAAACCTAAAGTGGTGCAATTATTATTTTTGTGTATGGTGCATCCCCAAATCTTAGGATAACGCACAGCCACTGGTGCACATTTTTTGCTTTTATAAATAAGGAACCCTTAAAATTATGTTTCTAGAAAAATTAAGTCATTGTAATGACAGATTCGAATTCCTAAAAAGGTTCTCCGACCTTCTAACCTAATTTCTCGAATATTAAACCACCCAATATGCATAACTGCTGGCGAATATCTAAATTAGGTCTCCTTCTTCCTCCCTGAACTCTTGCCTCTAATGAGCTGTTCTAGCCTACCTTCTACTGTTGACCTCCAAATCGTCGTTTCTAACCTAATCCAATCTTCGCATTTCTCGAAGATTGAACCATCCAATATCCATAACTACTGGCGAATAATAATCTAAATTAGGTCTCCTTCTGCCCCTTTCAACTCTTGCCTCAAATTAGCTGTTCTGGTCTCCCTTATCTTTTTGATCTCCATTGGGCACTTTCTAACCTAACCCAACCTTCGGATTTCTTGAAAAAAAAAAATATCCAATAACCATAACCATTTGCGAACAATAATCTTATCTAGATCTCCTTCTGCCTCTTCGAACTGTTGCCTCTAATTAGCTGTTCTAGTCTCCCTCTCTTGTTGACCTCCATAGCACCCTATCTAACCTAACCAAACCTTCGCATTCCTTGAAGATTAAAACATCCAATATCCATAACCCTTTGAGAACAACTATCTAATTTAGGTCTCCTTCTGCTCCTTGTAATCCTTGCCTCTAATTAGCTGTTCTAGTCTCCCTTCTCTTGTTGACCTCCAAAGCACCCTTTGTTCCTTCTTCTAATACTTCCCCATTTTTAACTTGTTTTGTCAATAGTAATTTCATCATTCACTTATAAAATGGAGGCATTAAAATTCGCTTTCGTAACAATACTTTAAAAGTTAAACATAAAACAGAAGGGAGGAAAAGGGAGAATTCCCTTAACTAGTTTTCCAGTTCACTTAATTCAACGATGGCTCATAAACTTAATTCTCATGATTGCAATAGTCTGAATATTGCTCTCTCTCGAACATTTAGTGCTGTAACCATTGGTGTTTTTGCAGGGTGAACAGCTGACTATTTGATAAGCTTGGGCAAAGTCCTAATTTAGGTTTTTTTTCTCACAATACAATAAAACAAGAAAGGTTACAAACAATTATTTATTGGAAGTTCACAATAGTTATTTAACCTCACAGGGACTTCTTCAGGTGAAAGAAAAAAAATAACTTAAATTAAATACAAATTGTCTTAAATACCAATTTAATACAGAGATTGGGAGGGGGAGATGAATTTAGCCCTTTTTCTATTTAATTTCATACTTTCTAAAAATTCCAAAAGACTGAGCTTTTTACTATTGTTTTTAATGTGCAAAAATTTGAAATTTTCATTAAATCTGTGATTTGTTAAACAGATGTGTTGCATACGAGTTATTTTCATCATTTTCGAAACTCTTTTTTTGTTCTCAGATCCTCTCCACAAAAGTCCTAGCAGTTTTTTTCATCTTTTAAAACAGAAAACCATGAAAATGGTTATTGTTTTCAATACCTTTTTCTAGTTTAACTTTCCCCATCTAAATGCAAAATGAAAACTATACCTTCTACTTAAATGTTTGAGTAGGCGGATGTGATACGAACGTCGTATTACTATGAATTTCATTGAGGGTGGAGAAGTAGACGAGCTTTTGAGCAATACGTGTTACAGATCCTTTCGATTTCTTTTATTTGATCTTTAAATTGTATTCTGTCTTATTTCTTTTGCTTTATTCATTCGTAGCATTACTAGTAGGTATTTGCAGAATGTACAAGGGCTAATCTACTTTCGATTGGAATCCTAGTTTTATAGCCTAATGTGTGCTAAAGTTAATATTATACACATATAAACATTTTTTCGATTTGCTTATATATTCCTTTCGTGGTTATGTCACGTGTAAGTGGAGCGCTGCATATAATATAGGCAACCCATTATTCATGTAGCAACTGAAGTTCGTCTTGTGGCGTATTACCAGCAGCGCTGAACAAACACGACAGTATGTTTCTCTGAAGCACTTTGAGTGATTAAAACAAACGTAACTGAAAGATGAAGAGTCAGTAATTTCCATGGCGTGATTTTGTCTGTGATACCTTGGGATATTCCTCAATTTATAACGAGACAAAACAGCACCTTTTGGGAATTGCATTGTAGTAAAGCAGAGTGAAATTTTAAATTGGACATTGAACTTTTATGACAAATTGTACGACGTTATTGTAATCCCTGTAGGCTGATAGCTTTTGTGGATGTAATTTCAACAGAAATGTGTTTTATCTTTGGTATTGCTTTCCCTTTCTTTGTTTTTGAAGCTATATCTTATTGTATTTCGTGCAGTGGCGGTTGGTCATAAGGTGCGCTGGTGTCAAAAAATACATTTTCGCAAATATCTTCAACACAAAAGGACTTAGTGGAAATTTGATAGCAGCATTAGAGTATCCTTAAAATTCCCTACATCTTTCCTTATTTGAACTTTTTTCCAGTTGAAATAATAAGCGAAATCCCAATGGTGAGCATCGGATTTCGGACACACTGTATATTAAACGAAGATACTTAAGGCACAAAAGAAAAATAACTCACATAATTAACGTAGGCATATTCCTTTAACGTCTACAATAAAATTCATGTTTTGATCATTAAGTGGTCATTTTTTAGTCCATTTGCTTTTATCTTTCGGTTGAAATTTTACTTACCCTCGTATCATAACACTTTTATCCACCACTTCTTCTTCGTTTTATTTAACATTTACGGCTAAATATCTTCTGCCCTAAATAACTTTTCCTCTTCTATATTAATTTCTCGAAAAGTGCCCTACTTCTGACGCAGGTCGAGTTCGAAAAGTTTCCTCTCTTTTGACGACACCAGCTGTGGGCGTAACAAAAAGAAAGAGCGAGTGGCAATTCTTTTGACGGAAGATCGAAACAGCTTTGTAAATGCTTTATTTATGAAAGAAGAAGAACATTTGTGAGTCGAGGCTGCAGATAAATTAAAAACGAATTTCTTTATTAGGCCCACAATGATAAATTTGCTTTTGGAACGTTACACGAGATTGTATCGTTTCATTCTAGAAAAAAAAATGGACATTGATATACTTAATACGATGAAATTTAGGTTGAAAACAAGAAATAACACAATTTGATTCTTTTTTCCTATTGTACTAGTCCTCGATACTGTTGCTATAGCTAAAGATACTTTACTTGAACTAGGAAAGAGAAATAGCGAGTCTACGTCGAAATTTGTGACGTTTTCTTTGTACTGACGCCATTTGGTGCCAAACATTATTAGTAGATGTTGCGCAGTTTGGTGTCAAAATATCACCACTTAGAGTCGGCGATTATGCGTTCCCTCTATTTCCTTTCAAGCTCTATTTTTAGAAAAGAGTGTGATTTGTGTTGCCTAACAGTCGTAAATTTTGCTAATCTATTTCAGTATCTGTATTCTCATTTGAAGGATACCCGAAGAGAGCTATTTATTTATTTATTTTTTTTACAGGGACGTATAATAATTTATATTTATTTTAACTATTCTGCTAAACTAACAACTGAATAATTGTTTTAAATTGCTTATCGTAAAAACATTTAAATTCTGTAGCGGATCAGCATCAATTGAGGCATGAGATTATTTATATTTTTCGAAAATTTTGGTTAAGTTTTACTTATGTTAAGCTATATGGTTTATTTCGACGTGCTACGGAGATCGTTTCTATATTTAGAAAAATTTGTTTTAAAGTTAAACATCGCACCGCAGAATATCATCAATTAATATCTAAGTTTATTTACGAAAAATAAGCGACAGACAGGTCTCTATATATTTGATGGGGATTAGGCTTTAATACTGTTTAATATTTTTACTGAATATTTTCCTTAGACGTATGATCCTCTCCATAGTTTTTTTTTTTGATATGCACTATGATCTTCTGTTACCGAGCAAATGATTCGCTAAATTTTAATAATGAGAAAAACGATGAAATCTAATAAGCCACCGTTTTCCACATTGTGTAGGGTAATTCACCACCAACCACCACCACCAGAAACCGTTAGATCGAATTAAAAACACTTCTTATTTTTCCCATTGTGATCTAATCTTTTTATTCCTCGAAAGCTAGAGCATCTAACCTTATTAAGTAACTTTGAACAAGAATCTAGTGGATGTCTTCCTCTGCCCCTCTATATACCTGTTTCTGTCTCCTACATTAACAGGAATATGTTAACTGCTAATTAATGTAAATTGATCAAATTTTTAATTTGTAATTTAAGTTTATCTGTTATTTTCTAGATTCTCTGTTCACTCTTACGTCACTGAAATGAGTACGGGGTATCACTTTTCTAAAATTTTTTGAGTTCCACCTTAATAAATTGACTTGCAAATTATTTTTTACCAATTTTCTTTGTAAATGTTGTACTATTTCAAGGAATTAAAAGAAAATTAAACTGCATTAACACGAAATTATTTTTCAGGAAGGAAAATCCCTCTCTTAATTTCCAATGGTAACTTTTACTCCTTATCGTATTTTAAATGCATTAGAAGTGATTATAAAACTTCCGAACTTTACTGCCGATGTTCGCAATATTAAATGCACTTAATTAATAGTTGAAAGCACCTGCATCTCTTTAATAAGTATTTCCAATTTTCTTCCTTTAGCAATTTTAACTCTAGAAAATTATATGAAATTGGTTTTAACGACTTCCTCGAAAGAGAAAAAACTAATTAAGAAGAGAATTTCCTAGTTGGGTAATCTATATCTTTTTTTTAAATTGTATTATTTAAAGTCGAAATGGGGTAGAATAACTATGGCTATAAGCGATCACATTCAGTACACGTCAGTGGCGTAACTAACCCTGTAACCCTTGCAGATTTTTTGAAAGTATGTACTGTATTTATCGCTTTCTTCAAGGGAATTAAAGTCGCCCCTTGCTTTGTTGAGCATCCCTCACCCCTAACGCTGGGGAGTTATTTTCGCCAATTGTACAAGTTCAAGTATGTAGTCCCTGGGTCACGTCGAGAGTCTGGGCAATAGACATTCCAAAAAAAATTGTGTTTTTGGAGAAGATGTCCAAAAAACATGTTTTGGTTGTTGCAGTTTGCAGTTTGAGCCGAAATTTAGAGGGTTCTTTATGGCATAGTCAAACTGTGTGGAATTGTAGCCAAGACAGGATTCTTTCCTTCTGTTCAGCAAGGCCTTCAGATAATGAACCAGAATGGATTTACGAATTATGTAGAGTTTTTAATGTGCAGATATGTCAATTGATTATTACATTTCTTTTTGAATTGATTTCACTAATTAATAGGGGTACAAAGTTGTTGATTTTAGAGAATTTTCAACAGTACATATATCTACCATTTTTCATCTAATATACACGTATATATTGCGTGGAACAAATTTCTGGGTTAAACATAACAATTTCGACCAAACTCGAAGTCAAAACATGTGTTCATGATGAAGTTATCCAATTTTCCGACTAATTTGTTATTAATGCTTCATGAAAATTTCTTTGCTCTTGACATATTAACATGCTTCTTTCGTCTCCAATTTCAAGGTCCATTAGAAATTGGAAATGAGATTGGATTAATGCATTAAAGTTTGTGTCCACAATTTTCCAGAACATTTGAATCAATTTAAAAAATTTTTCTTCTATTGATCAAAAACTCCAAACGTTTTGACCCAATTATATGGAACATTATACACATCAGACATTTAGTTGTAAGCTCATTAATTTTAATTTTAAAAGCTAATTAGGTATCGTCTTTAGTTTTTCTAACTCCATCGCAAAATAAAGTGGCAAGCTATGCTTTAGGGACGGTTCTATTGGCGAAAGAACCTTTTTATTTTATCAGTTATTTGTAAAATTTAATTCCCTATTTTCTGCAGTAACTGCATGTAGCTGACGCCCAGAAGTTTCGGCAGCGACTGAGTGGAGAGCTCGCTATGCACTGATATATATCTGGTGGTGGTGGGCGTGTCGCGGATGGGGCGGTCTAAATGATTAGGTTTTTATTTTTATCCATTAATTATGATTATTGTTCCAGAAAACCTAACTATACAGAAGAGTACATTTCGTTGAAAATAGAAGACTGTGAAGATGAAGAAGCAAAAGCAACAATCGATCGTCAACGGTTGAAAAAGAAACGGAAAAGACGCAGAAAAAAGCGCAGAATGCGTCAGAGACAGGACCGTCTCCGAAAGATCGCCGTCCCTATAAACGAAGACCTGAAAGATCTGGATTCGGACGAAGAGCTACCACCGCGGGCTCGATGGACTATTGTTTTCACCGCTTGTTTACTCCTTTTCATGTGCCTACTGCTTGTCGGGGTCACATTAAGGATGGCGCCCATCATTGATGACATGGGTAAGTTCCATTGATTTTCTTTGAAGTATTTTATTAAGCAGTTACTTAATATTGAAATCATTTTTTTTATCCCAAGGTATGACATTATTTTCTAGTTTAAGTTTAAATTTAGTTAGATATTTTTATTGTGCTTACATAATTTCTGAAGATCCTGGTTCATTAAACATTAGGTTAATAAAATATTGATTGAATATTATTCATATTCTGGCTGCTGAACTAGGCGATTGGAATAGGGGTTGAATTTAATTCATTCACTTCAAATAACCCTTACATTTCGATTTACAGAAGCGAATAATTAACTCAGGAGGTGCTTTATTTCCGCATGACATACGTATTGCACTACCTGAGCATACTAAAACATTATTATATTTGATTCCTGAGTAAAAAACGCTTATACTGCTAAAAATTTAGGATGCTATTATCATAAAACAAGTACCTGATTACTGCTAGACAATTATAGCAGCTTAAAAATTGGACGAAAATTAATCAAAGTCCTTAAAAAACTTTCCTTTATTAAACATAGTAGGTCGGTTTGGAAATTATGCAAGCGTTATTTACATACTGTACAGGGTGGGCCAACTATTTCTAGTATATAAAAGAATAAGAGATGCACAAATAGTAATGGCGTATCCTTAATTTTTGAGACGAACTTAAAAATTTCAGAAAATTACTTTTGTCTTTTGTTTTCGAGTTATAAACATAAGTTAAAATTTTCGAGTTTTCCTAAAACCACTTTGTGGAATTTTTGAGTCACTGTTTAAAATGCCGTTAAATTTCTCTAACAATAAGAGAATCGGAAAACATATTATTGTTTTTAAAGCTGATTGAAAGGCATCCAACTGGGCCACTCTAAAGACATTTTACGAGTTCACACAAGATTTTCTAGTCTTGAAACGCCAATTTATACTTGTATGATATTACATATCTAGAGGTATAAGCACGAGTTTATCGGTGAACCGGATAACGAACTTTGACCTGGACGTTAAACCCAGGAGTGAAGGATGAAGGAAACGACGCGATGGTGAATCGGGTCGGAAATGAATCGAACCTCTTATTTAAACTGGAGTCGTGACCTATTATACGTAGTACAGCACGTAAATATGACATTCCTTCGTAATGACTTTCGTATATTATACAATAAAAAGGATTTACTAAGTACAAGTTCCTGGAATAATTATAATTGTAGCTCAAAATTGTTGATTCTCACAAATCTTGGTTAATTGTTTTCCTAAAATGGTGGATTTTCTTCAAGTAAAGATCTAAACTGTTAACTTGTTAAAATTATCATCTGGCTAAATATTATTTAAATAATTACGTAATATATTTTTAACAGATATTGTAGTGGGTAGTCAGTACGAGTCTCGGAATCAGAAACGAACTTCGACTCTAAAGAGTATTGCTTTTGGTACTGACAATGAGAGACTGTAGTCTCCAATATTTTTATAAATTGAAATATAAAAATAAAGGCTTTCACATCCGGAATCCGTTATAAAACTAAGGTTCGGGCCTATATGTCGTGGTCGATAGGAACTATTACATCTAAGTGTCTCTGCGGTAACAGAGGTTGACGTCTTGAAGTCTCTGCAGCGACTGAATGGAGAGCTCGCGGCGCACTGATATATACCGGGTAGCGGTGGGCGTGTCGTGGATGAGGCGGTCTCAGAATGATCAGTGAATTCAATTCTTTCCGCGTCATACGCCCTCAAGCTGATGTCAGCTTACCGACCACGCCCTATAAGCTCCAATTATGTTTTATAAAGCCTATTATTCTGGATGCTTTGGATGTAATTTCGTCCAAGTGATTGGCAAAATTTAAAAATACTTATCATAAATAGAACCTAAATATTTAATTTCTTTGACTCTTGTAAGACATTGATTGTTCATGCTGTAAGGAAAATCTATTCTTATGATACTTCTATACATTTTCATTGCTATTATTAAGTGATAAATGATTTGTATGATGGATCCGGCGAATAACCCTTTGAATATCTTCCTGGAGTTTCATAGAGTCATGGTTTTCTTATATTTAACGAAATCTGGCAGCATCTGCATGTGATAAGAGTTTACTATGAAATATTAACTGGTCAATATAATAGGGGAGGTCGATAGTGACTCCCTTGAGTACTACAGATTCAGTATTTATTCGGACAGAGTAGGAAAAAGATCTTGTAATACCATTGCGACTTTAACGCTTTTTTAATTAATGTAACACTACTAATTATTGCCATAATTACTAAATAAGGGATTTGTATTAATTTACATGAGAAAAGAATAATTACTGAGCCATCTTATGGTGATGTGTAAATAGATAACAGTACTGTACTAACGAATAATGAAGGAAACCTTATTCCTAAGGCGAAACGTTGGCTGTTGATAATATCTTTAATTAAAAGGACTTTCATCCCTCAGCTGCTTTCCTTTCATCATATTAAGAAAAGGTATACAACTACCACATAAAATCTCACTCCAAACTCAAATTATTTACAGAAAATTTGATTTTATAGAAAAGGTTTCTACCTACCCTTCTTCTATCACAGCCTTCATTTCACAAGCGTCGAAAGGTCACAAAAAATATTTTTCAAAACCTTAACATTAAATGAATAATAGTAACAATAAATACTAACCAAATTATGCTCATTCGAAGAGCTATTTATTTTAGGGACTACCAACCCCAATAAAAATTGGCTCTGTCATTTAGTACGTATGTAATTAGGGTGGAAAAGCGTTGTGACAGTTTAATTAATGCTGTACTTAAGAAAAAGGTTCTAATAAATTTGCGCCGATTTATAAAATCAATTTTCATTAACTAACGTTCCATCGTAACGGATATTCAAAATGCCAAAGACGTTGTTAGGGTGGCAGAACTGCTTACTGTTGCCCTACTTGTTTGAGTCATCACATTTAAAGATACCAATATTTAATAGTACAGCCCTGTCACTGATAAAACTTTGTTTCCGGTGAAGTCAACTTCCGGGAGTGAGGCCTTCTGAAACTGAGAGATAACGTTAACATTTCGTTTACTTTCTTGTATTTCGTCTTTTCAAAGTGGCTACAATCTCAATTTTTCAATGAGATAAAATATAAAAAAAAAACAAAATTTATGTAATTTTGAATATGTTATTATGATTTTTGTAAATGCCCTAAATAGTGAACGATAATCTTGAAATTGTAAGATTTAATTTTAAGGCTGTCAATTTCTAGTGCAAGTTTATTTTGAATATTCTCTTAGACTAAAGTAATTGTCAGTTATTTTAGCAGTAATTGATGTCAATGTACGTACGTATGATCCATATTTACATTTAAAATCGGTATGATGTGTTATTGACGTTGACGCAGAAATGAATCTAGCACAAAAAATGTCATGATAAAGAATAAAGAAATTCTGTTTATTGAGTAGTTTGACTAGTTCATGGTAAGCTAAAATTTTGAAGATTTACGTGTAAATTAACTGACAGTGGCTCAGGGTGATACGATGGTAACGACGTAAGTCGTCTTACCCTCAAAACCTAAGTTCTCAGCTTATTTGTGAAGTAGCTAACAAGTTCCTTTAAAACTTCTCTGTTGCGCTCTACTGAAGCAGCTTCCGTAAGTGCGGATTAGTTACAGAAAGTTACCCTCAATCTACAATATTTTACGTTTAACTGTTCAAACAACAACAATTTGCTTCAATTTGAAACGGTTAGTAACACATCGTCATAACTCTTTTGTATGCTGCCAATAAAAATATGTGCATATGCAAACAGAACTTAAAATAGACCATAATAACTGATTGATATCACGTAGTTTGTGGAAATTTACAAGGATTCCGATGAAATTAGAACTTGCAACAACAGCTAGTGTACCCTGAGTGAGAAAAAAGTATATTAGAACAACTGTTCAACTTGTCAGCTTTTTCGGAAATATTTAACCCCTACATAATAAATAAGGATTGAAACAGTAGGTGAATACGTTCCGTTTAGTAACAGATCTCAAGATAATAGGATGGTGGAAGGACAGTTCTGAAACGTGAAAGATCAAGTTGAGGTACCTATACTTGTAGCAGAAACAGGAGTAAAAAGAAGCAGAGAGACGTCTATATATATTTTGGACAATTCAAATGTTAGCTCATAATAAGAAGATGTGGTTGGAGGTATGTGTCGATGCAGCATTGACTGTGATGAGATATAACAATTTAGTTTTCCCTTTTTATTATTAAAATTCTTATTTCTTTACTTCGTTAAAGCACACGAGGTAATAACTGTTAAGAATGAAACTTTTTCATCCATTATTTATTTTTGTAATCATATAAACATCCCAAACACTTAACAGAAGGCGGCCATATAACAGGTTGGACATTGTTACTTTTAGATCAAAAGAAAATCCATGGACCCACTTTTTCAATTCAACCTCAAATTTGTAAACAGTTTACATTTCAGAAGAAAAGTGTGCATTTTTATCCGGCCGCGAACGGAGCATGTTCTACTTAGTTCTAGTAAGTAAGTAAGTAAGTACCTTTTTCTGCGCACAGCATCTCTGCGTCCGTAGTAATATCGAGGCGCCTTCGTAAAGACGTCGAAGTTTATTTATAGCGGACATTGATGTCAGACATCTAACAAACACCAGTCCTCTCCAGTTTCACTTCAAATCGAGTCGGATTAGAACGATGACCGATCAGATCGAGATCCTCTACGACGGGGATATTCCTTATGTTGACGAATCAACCAGGCCGAAACGGAACATCACAAGACATGTGTCCGATAGGACAGCTAATCGTTCCAGGAGACACTCGTATTCCAGAGAATGTCATAATAGAGTGTCCAGGAGTATCTCCATGTCCACCGACTCACCCATCGGTTATGGTCACAGGTTAAAGGTTGCTCGTCATGAGTCCATTCGGTCAGACGACAGTTTCAGAAGTAGCAGAAGATCGTCGAGTAGAAGAAATAGACACTCCTTGAGGAGCAGTGCCAGCGTAAGATCCACCAGGAGTGTGAGAAGCTCCAGGCGGAGCAGCCACGTTCATCAGGGTTTTGAAAGACAAATGTCGAATGGAGAAAGAAGTCGAAAGAGTATCAGCAGCTACCAGGAACCCATTTCAATAAAGGAAAAGAAGCACAGGAGAATTGTAGTGTGGGTGGTTGTTTGCACTTTCGTTTTCATCCTCATGTGTAGTGTTTTGGCTGTTGTAGTCACACTGACTCATAAGTCACATTTGCAAGCAGATAATGAAACTCTGTCTTACTACACGTTTTCGCCTGATGCAAAGGTCCTCAGTTTGGGCAAAAATGGTACTAAAGTGTTAGTTAAGAAAAGTTAATTAAGCGTGTGACTTCTAATTATGTAGTTTTAATAAACTAAGTGCAGTGACGTCTTATTTATTTGTGTGTTCTGAACTAGTTGCATAAATAGGTGTTTTGGATCACGTCAGGAATCAGGAATTAATACAAGAAGTATGTAAACGTTCTAATAACTATTTTTTAGCAATTATATTCACATCAGTCCAAAATACTCATAAGTAAATTTGTAATCTAAAAGGCAAAGTAGATTCAAGAAGAGTGTTGAAACTATTAGTACACCGATTAATTAAATTAGGTATATTTCGTGGACTTTACTGAAACTCCTTGAAGCTTCTGCTACTACAGGATGGTCCAATTACAATCCTATGCTAATCCCGAATACAGTATGATAATGTAGTTAATATCTTCTTACTTTGTTGTTCCCAGTCGTGCTACAGTAAGATCCATAACTTTATAGGAGTTCTTTTCAATACTATATGTATTTGGAAAGTTTTTGATGGTTGCCATGAGGCTTGAAAAATTGTATGTTCTATGAAGCTTTTATTACAATAAAAATTGGCAAACCAGTAATATTATTAAAACAATTTCTTTGTAGAGGTGATGTTTAACACATTAATTAAGTAACCTCAATTAAGGAGGAATTTGAGCTTAGGGATTTTTCCGCTTTTGAAAGGTATCACCCTGTGGGGTTGGTTGAGTTAGGTTAGGTTATTAGAGTTTAAAATTTAAACACACATTTTTTCCTTTATTTATTAAGTTTTCAGAAATCTTTAACGTTATCTGTAAAAATTTAAACCATATTGGTACTGATTGGTTTTTAACAGATGGTTTACATTAAAACTTATTTACGTTCGTTTTTCATTTTCATTTTCAAACGTCCTTAACTTGTAACCGACAGCCAGAATTCTTCCTTTTTGCTTATTTCTTAACAGGGAATCTTTTTTTCAACAGAAATTCTTATCTTGTCTTGTTTTTGCTTACAAATTTCTTGTCTTATTGCAAGAACAATAACAAAATGCTCGTGAAGCAAAAGTGACAACTTAACACATAATTTCTTTAACAATTTACACTGATGTATCACTTTGATTCTTAACTTCAATTGCCTTGTATAAACTTCTCCAAACAACTGTTTCTCGGTGATACGTCCGCTTGTTTATATACAATTACCGTTGCAACGTCTCGATTATTCTTGGAAACTGATAGAAATTTCTAGAGTTGACTCGGCGCAGGCACAGGCAAATTCCACTGCAATTCCGCGACTAATCGTAAAGGGCATGAGTAAATCGCACCCCATTTTATAAGTTTGCTAAAGCAACATGCGTTATTTTAAAATTTTATTTTATTTTTTCGTAATTTTGGGCTGTAAGACATAGGGATCTCGTATATATCGAACGAAATTTATCTATGGTAATAATAATTCTTCATAAATTAACAGAGGGTATAAATTTAACAATTTGTTAATCATCGCCATTTTCCCAATGATTTTCATTAAATAATATAATAACTATTCGTTACCCTAAACATTTTAACGAAAGTTAAAGTTTATTTTTTTAACTCCCAGGAATCTTTTTAGTACTTTTGAAATCATCAAAATCTCCGAATTATCGAAAAGTCCATTTCTTACATAATTGATTACATTTAAAATGTTTTCACGTTTACACAGTTTAAATAAATAATGATCGTCAATTTGCTGATTCATTTGGATTCACTTACGATAACTTTATATTCTTTTCATAAGGATTGTTTATACTTCGTTTTTATATAAACTGTTTTAGTTTACTGTACAGATACATTTTGACCCATTTATTATTTGCTTAATAGTTTTTGAGCTCATAAACACTCTTTTATTAATGTTTTTTATTTATGATAGTTACAAAATTTCGCATAAAATAATTAGTACGCCGGGACATTGCCCCTAATTTCAGACGAAAATAGAGTTCAGTTAAACAATTACAGTTTCGTACACAGATTATTTACTTAAGGTTAGTTTCATATTCCCTGTAGCTAAATACGATTACCTATATTTTCTCAGAATTGTGGATAGTAAATACACCTTATTAGGAATGGGGTAGAAATGTGGAAAAACAAACCAATGGGGTTAACGATAAGTTAGGTTAGGATCGTGTCTGCCCTCACGAAAAGGCAATAAATACTAGTCTTCTGAAGTGATGCTGTGGGTATATCTTTCTCATGTGAAAATCAGAATTAAAAAAGAAATTTTATCTTGAAAAACCTAGCCCTTCTTGTTAGAAAAATAAGTATATTTCCTTCCTACTTAGGGTAACATTATTATTAGATTTGCGTGTGGATGAATTACATTATGACATACGTCATGAGGTCTCTTCCATTCTATCTCACTGTACAGCATGCAAATCAATTAGAGCGTATGTTAGTGGTGTATGAAGTTAGTTATGAATTATGCTCACTCCACTAGGCTGAAGTGGAAACTATATAACCTTCAATTATAGAGCGTAGCGTGGTTCGTAGTGGATTTGGTTCAGTCAGTGCACTGTTGCTAACTTCAGTGCTTAGTTGCTCGGATTGTTTCGTATAGATTATCTTGTTGACGCACATCGAATGTTAAAATAATGCCACTTTAGCTTTAGACGCCGTATAGTGACGGCAGAAGCTTTGACCTTTTCTCATGTGGAATGTTTGAGAAGGATTTTGAAAGGATGAGTTCTAGAGAAGCGTGATGAATGCCGACGATAAATTGAAAGACATGTTTATCTTTGCATAATTTAAAGATAAAGGGTAAGCTGGAGAATGTTTCAAATAAGTGAGAATATATGTGGGGGTTAAACCATGTTATTTTGTTCGTGATTGAATTAAGTCAGAATTTCATATAGGTATGGGCAAATGATTTATTTTCTGTCAGTGAAATTAAAATCTCAGTGAATCTGAATGTTGGACTATTTTTATTTTGTTTGTCTAAATTTTCTGGCTCTTCTTTATAATTGTAGTTGTCTGAATTTTTTGGGAAAATTTACAAAAAAAGTACTCTGTTTTTTTCAAATTTTATAATTTCCAGAGAAAGACTTTTGGTAGGTATTTTGCTTAACTATTCCTACAAAAAAAATTAACAAAACCGCGGTTTATCTGTTCTTTAATCATGGTATTACCGACTAACAGCATCGTATTTTTGGAGTTTACTCATTAAGAATCAAATTAAATCGAGTGAACGTAACGGATGTAAGCGTAACGGAACTACCGCTGTCGCTTCCATAGATATGCTTTCTCCACCCATGTTATACTGAACGTATAAGGGAAACGGGCTAGCACGGTTAGGTCTGTCTGGTGACCAGAGCGAGTGCGTCAACATAAGGGTCTAGCCATCAGACGAAGATACACGACGTCTCTTGATGTATATTGTTGCGTAGATAATAAAAATCAAATCACAAAAATTAATAAATGATATTAATTTATTGTCAGTCAATTTAACGAATCTAAAGTTAAAAAAAATAAAATTAAAATTCCAGAAAAAGAAAAAATTAGTTAAATAGTTCTGAAGTTTATCGAATATCCAACAGCTTTTGCCAATTTTGTATTAAGTAAACTTATTAATAAATCGTTTAAGAAATATTGGTTTTAAAAAATGATTCCATGAAAATAAAGACTGCTTACGGGCGTTTGGCGTTGGGCCTAACGATACACATGTCCGCACTATTTAAAGCATAATTTTGAGATTCAACCTACACGAAAATGCATATTTATGTAAAATGAGTTTTCTCTGCAAAATTGCAGCAGACTGATCGTAGTGGAATAGAAGGCGCGAACGCGAGGCTCAATTTGGTATAAAGAAGAGCAGTCTTCATAGAAAATTTCACCATAGCTACTTCCTATATTTTTAACAAATGTTTTATGCAAAAGACTCTCCTCCAAACAAAGGGAAAATGAACAGTGGCAATATGAAAATAGCTGACAGCGTGTTTCAAAAAACGTTTTCCGTTAAATTCACGTACTTGATAACTTCAAAATGAATAATAGAACAGCGGTTTATGTACACGCTTTAATTTTTACTCGTGAAAAAAAAATGTTACAATACAAACAGCACAGAGGGAGAAATGCACCCTGTGAGTAATTTACGTTACACAACGAAACAATAATTTTCAACAAAATTTTGAAACATCTAGATTTTCTATAAAAACTACTAGAACATTCTAAAGCATTCCGTCATGTCAGAGAATCATTACACTCCACTCTATCGAAACATCCAGTATAATTTTGAAGCATTCCGATGTTCAGAAAATTCTAGAAAGTTAAAAATGATTCTCGAAAGTTCCAAAACCTTTGAAACATTTTTTTAAAATTTCTAGAATATCAAAGAAATTTCTCGAAAGTTACAAAACTGACTCAAACATTCTGTCATGATGGAGCATCATTTCAGGAAAAAAAAAAGCATACTGTAACGCGGACTATTTGAAAGCCTATTTTTGCGCGCTTACACCCCAGTAGTTCCCTTACTCGCCGTAATACCCCTCGCACGGCGCCACTCGGGGATGGTACTTGGCCGCTTCACCGCTCTCCTACTCCTGCTATCCACCGTCTCAGTGCTCGCTCTACAACTACAACCCCTCCATCGGAAGCGGTATAAAAGGCGACACCCCAGCCAGGAACGGCAGTTCTCATCTTGGTCTTCTCTAAGAGCTTTCCTATTGGAACATTAGAGCAAACTACTGAGAGGGAACAATATCCTAAGAATATTCCGGAGCTTTCCTTTGCGGAACCCAGGCCTACGCAACCAAGTGAAATAGACTTATAGTGTTCTCAGACTTCTAGTGTTAGTGCGTTAGTTTAAGCCACACGCGAACTAACATGATTTTAATTTTTTTGTTTCTTGTATAATAATAAACTTTTAAATAAATTTTATCTCGAAAACAAAACTACCTCCTTACAATACTCCATTTCTCGGTTTATGAGTTTATTCTAAAGAAATTTAGGATGACGGATTTGGAATTTTCTGAATCATCCCAAATTTCCTGTAATTTTTCTTAAATATTTCGATTTTTTGAAATTATAGAAAGTATAAGCAGAAATGCACTCCGCTTGTGAGTTTATTTTAAAGAAATATTGAGTCATAGGAAGTTAGGAAGCACTAGAACTTTGGAGAACATTCATGATCATCTCACAATTTAACAGTAAAATTTTGAAACGTTTTCAGACAAATTTTGAAGCTTCCGCATTTTTAAAAAGATTTTATAATGTTGGAGAAATTTCTCGAAAGTTCCAAAAGTGGAGCGTCATTGCACAGAAAATACTAATATAATGAATGTATTGGAACTTTGAAATTTTCTGAATCATCCCAAATTAGATTTTGAAACTTCCAGGTTTTTTTAAATTTCTAAATTTCCAGTGAAATTTTGAAAATTTTACATTCTTCGAAAATTATAGAAAGGATAAGAAGAAACGTACCCCGCCTCTGAGCTTTTTTTAAAAAAATTTTGAGTCACTGGAACTTTAGAGAATTTTCGTGATACATGTTTACGGGAAGAAGAGCACTCCTCTTTTCCGACTGAGTCTATACTACTCTTCTGAGGAAATTATGAATCATTAGAAGTGTTTGAACTCTGGAAAACATGCTGGATCATATCAGAATTTCCAGTAAACTTTTGATACAACTGCCTACCAAGGTGTGATCTACCAGTCCACTTTGCTTCTTAGTCCATGAAGTTTTTAAAACATTCTGTACCATTTTCAAGTGTTTCAATAAGTTAAGAAAGTTTTTTATCACCCAGGCACAGATGATGCTACAAAACTCTTTTAAAAAATACCTACTACCGCAAGTGCGAATCAATTTTGGCAGTGGATACTGAAAAAAAAAATTGTATTCACGAACATGTGTACACTTCTCTTTAATATACATATCTACATATGTCTGTTGATACCATATTTTTAGTAAGATTCGCTGAATTGTGAATGAGTAACAGAAATGACGTAAATTGATTTTGGGCTACAAAATAGAAGGCAGATCGACCTAATTTGTATATGTTCTTGTTTGAAAGTTCGTACAAAGTGAACTCGGTGGTTCAATAGCCAAGTTTGAGATAAACAACTTACGTGTACTGTACATGTCCAATGGTTCTTGAATGATCACAATTTCACAAATATAATACTGCTATTTGCGTAGGAGTTTTCGATTAATTGTTGTAATAACAAATTGCCACTCGATATTTTATCTTATAGTAGTTTTAGCTAAGCACTGAACCACAGATTTATGTTGTCCAGAAAGTGGCCATAGATTATAAGTCTAAGTAGGATTTTGCAGTCGAAGTTGATAGAAAGACTTAATTTTAACTTGTGGTGGGTAGTAGTACTCCTTAGGTACTTAAAATATTTTTCCGAAAATTTATCAAAAGCAATCTAAACTTTCTGGGAGCATTTTTTTAGAATTTATTCCTTAAGAATCGATATAAGGCTTGAGGTATACGGAGTACAATCGAGTGAACGTAACGGAAGTAAGCGTAACGGAACTACCGCTGCCGCTACCATAGATATGTTTGCCCCATCCATCTTATACTGAACGTATAGGGAGAGGGAAACGCGCTAGCACGCTTAGGTCTGTCCGGTGACTAATGCGAGGGCGTGAACACTGTCTGTTTATTATTAAATTTGTATTTAATATAATTTTTTTAATTTAATAGGACATTTAAATTTTTTAATTATATATAATATATAACATAAATAAATATTTACTATCGACTGTCGATGTATCGACTTGGAACAAAAAAAAACATAGAAGTTCATAAACACAAAAACAGTTTTTTTATGAAATACGTCAATATTTTCTGCTCTTTAATATGAATCTTCTCGACAAATCTGATTGAAAACAATCAACAGTTTCAGTGTTTTTGTTTCAGTGAGAAAAGAAAATGAGGAACTGATGAATTCTCTCCACCGGGAAACCAGTAGCAGTCACCATAATGGAAACCATAATTCGACCTCTGTCAACACCGCAAAACAACATTCAACAACCTTGCTCAATGTAACGCCCGTTCATTAAAGTCATATTTTAAAGAAAACGACCACCTGCTTTCCACTTTAAGGTAACATCCAAAAATGAAAAAAATACGAGAGGGTATTAAGAATGCTGTTCTTATCATTAGATAGTGTAATAAAATGGCGCAGTTCAATTATTGTAGAACCGTAAAGAAAACCAGAGAAATAATTTATTATTCAAGGAACGTTAGATGAATTTTATTATTGGGAATGTTCATATACTTAACTTAAGTCTTTGTTTTTCTAACTTAAGACCAAACACCGATTTCGACTAACGGTCGAAGAATATGACCCAAACGCGGTCTGACCACCAGAACACAAATAAAAAAAAACCGTAATACGTTTTGGTCATGGAAAAAATATCCACATCGCGAAATTCGTGTTTGGTTCTTATAAAAAAAACTTATGATGTGTTGTGCTGAACGTAGAAAGAGGTTTTGTGGACCTTTTTCTTATTCAGAAAACTAATTTCACGTTGTAGATGTTTTTTATTGGCCACAACGCATTGTGGGCTATTTTTTTACCAGCGCCTTTGTTCTGGTCAACATTAAACGAACGAGAAAACCAATGGCCATATGCTGGTGACCAGAACGAATTTTGGTCATATTTTTCGGCCATTGGATAAAATCAGTGTTCGATCTTAACAGATTTACTAAGACAGACCTGGAACAAATCCTTTTTTTAAGGCCAAGTTTACAGGCAAATAATAATTTTCAAAATATTGTTACGAAATTACTGTTTAAAATTCTACCCTATAATTTTTTGGCATAATGTTGCAGAAAGAAATTATTGTAGTCCAATATATTTTTACATGCAGTACTTGATTCCTGTTGTATCTTCGCATTTGCGTTAATTAATTTATGTAATGATAATGTTTCATTGTAATTACGTGTAATATTAAAGTAGACGGACAATTAAGTTTTTTAGTATTCATTTTTGGAACACTTCTACGTACAGTGTCCTAGGATGGCTCATTTAACGTACCCTTAATGTACCTACTGTTAATATAAATCCTTAGAAGGTTAAAAACAAAAAACAGGAAAATATTATTTAAATATCAGGACTAATTGTAAACTGAACGAAATATTAGCCCGTTTTCTAGACCGACATAAAGCAATTATACAAAAATTGGGGTAAATTTAAAAAAGTACATCGCCACAAAGTCATATGTCTGATTATCTGTTAGACACATACACTTCATTCACTTCTTCTAGAGGTGTGACCTTTAGTATGACCGGCGCAAAGTAAAAAAAAACGGCACTAGGCCAGAAAAGGAAGGAGACAACTTGGAGCGACAGTCGCTATCGGCAACAAGCGTATAATTTGTAGAGTACTGTGCGGAAGTTTTGACCACTGTATTTGCTAACATTGCATTGCATGAATGTATTAGTATTACCATCGGTATTGTGCACAAATTAAGGAATTTTGCATATCTGCATCACCAGACCCTCACACGTGCATTTATTATTTGCATATATGGGGTTTAATGGGAAATAAATTTATTTAAAATTGTTACAGTAATATAATAGTTTTGAATCTTTGCACTGGATATTTAACGTTTATTTTCGACTCTCTGTATTATTCATGGTGAAACTAAACTTTTGGCAGGTACTGTGTCGACAACTATGTTAAACAGACAAGAGCGGAATGAATAATGAGCTCCGTATCCCTTCCTAGACATTTGTCAATGCGCATCTAGTACGTTGGAGGGGGCATATCTCTACAGAAAGTAAATGGAGTGTACCTTCATTCGAAAACCGAAACATCGCACATCCTTAAGCATGCAGCGGGAAAAAGAATAGTTCAGACTAGAAAGTTATGGTTTTTTATTATACTTAGATATCCGGCTATATATTCCGGTTCCGCGTTGTGCCCGCTTCCGTTCCGCTTCCGCCATATTGCTTCGGGAGGCCTAGCAGATATTTCTTGAAAACTATCGCTAGAAAATCTTTGAAAAAAATCATACAGTTGTTACAACACATTGGCTGTGTTTTAAATGTATTTTCAATTTTGTAGTACTTTCAGTTAAACCGGAAGTCGATGCCAACTTTGTTATTTTAAATGGAATGGTACATTTTTTACGACGCATTTGAATTTTGTACATAACTTAAATTAAAAATAACAAATAAAATATAAAATAATAAAGAAGAATTTAAATTTTCATTCTAGTGCCTTTGTGGTCAAAAACTTTTAATAAAATTGATTTAAACTGTTTTATATTCAAACTGGAGATAGCAAATGATGTATCAATTTTCTAAAAATGAAAAGCATTTGTAAGTCGTCATTTAATATATTGTAAGTAAAATAATTCTTAAACGAAGTAATAATGGAAATATCAATCATGAGTTTGTCAAGAAACTACGAATCGAGACGGGGAATGGGTTACGAAATGATGAAAAGACTTTGCGTCACAAGAGAGATAAATCAATTAGTCATTAACTTAGTTCTATGGGATTTTGTTGGATAAAACTAATTGCTATAAACGTTAACTTGTGTATGTGGCTTCCTAAATTGCTAATCAGTTGAATTAACAGATTATATCGTTCCATCTTCCCCATCTGACAACTATCTCATACGTTCAAATAAATGGGGGAATGGAATTTTAGATAGGCCACGTCCAAATCTTTTACACACATTTGTTTTTGTCCTGTTATAACCAGTAACTGGACGTGTGTCGCAATCTCATGTAGCCATTAGTTCGGTTATAGCGAACGAATTATAATAGGTATGAAAATTTGCTAATAGTGAAAAGAAGTAGGTACCTATACTCCATTCACTTTCTGTAGAGATATGCCCCCTCCAACGTACTAGATGCGCAATGAGTAAAAGCAAAAGTATAGGAAGGGATACGGAGCTCATTATTCATTCCGCTCTTGTACGTTTAACATAGTTGTCGATACAGTACCTGCCAAAAGTTTAGTTTAACTATGAATAATACAGATAGTCGAAAACAAACGTTAAATATGCAGTGCAAAGATACAAAGTTATTATATAACTGTAACAATTACAAATAAGTTTATTTCCCATTAAAACCCAATAAATACAAATAATAAATGCACGTGTGAGGTTCTGGTGATGCAGATATGCAAAATTCCTTAATTTGTGCACAATTCCGACGATAATACTAATACATTCATGCAATGCAATGTTAGCAAATAGAGTGGTCAACATTTCCGCACAGTACTGTACAAATTATACGCTTGTTGTCGATAGCGACTGTCGCTCCAAGTTGTCTCCTTCCTTTTCTGGCCTAGTGCCGTTCTTTTTTACTTTGCGCCGGTCATACTAAAGGTCACATTTCTAGAGAAAGTAAATGAAGTATACTTAGGTATATAGAGTCAGTTGAATAAGATACAAAAGTCAGGGTGCGGTATACCAGACACGAGGGGAGAAATTTGTCGAAAACGCTACTCTGAGTGCCTTTTTATAATGTAAAGAGGCATACGAGTGGACACACCTGGTAGAGGAGTTGACTTTATAATATTTGCAACTGACTATGGAAATTCTATGCATCGCTTTTGAACAAATCCTACTTATATAACGAAGAAATATTTCGATTTCATTGAATGATAGCTACATCCGGGTTTTATGCTATAATATTAGTGCATTATAATAAAAACTAATTCTGTACGCGTAATATCATCGGTGTTAACATTCAAAAGAAAAATAAATTTATCAGAAGGATAATTAAAGTATGTAGTGCACTTTTGAGTTATCTAAAGAGCAGTTAGTTTGCGTTGGACATAAATCGATCAAAAACATTTTGAGTGCTCAATGATAAAATTGTATGGCAATATTCCAAAGAGAACAGCAAACTCTTTATTTACAAATCAGCATTACTAATGATCAAAGTTTCGAATGACGAGAATAAAATTTTAAAATGTGAAAATAACTTTGCTTGTCACCGTAAAAGCAAAATTGCCGTTTGAGTGCTCGGCAATTTGCAAATAATATTTCAGTTCAATAAAGCTTGTAGTTCCTGTCATTATCCGGTATAATGCTAAAAGTTTATGATGGCAGATTCAACTGTAAACCGTTAAACGAGTTTATTGTAGGTACATCACAAATTTAATTGTAAATTTAACTTTATTATTATAATCACTTAAAATGTTACTGGCTATTAACGAAAGCCATTCTGAAAGATAAATCGAAATTTTCATTGTAGTTTTAATTTGAAATTATCTTGGTCAATTCCAGTAAGAAATAAAAGACATATATTGTAATCTTAATTTTATTCTTCATTATCATTGTAGGGCCAAAGATTTGTCTGCTATTTTGGGTCAAATTTGATTATTTGCAAAAAAGTAATTTAGTATGGGACTTCCTTTGCCCCCTTTACTCCTGTTTTTGCTTCCAGGTATATTTCCAACTAGCCCTTTAGGTCTCAGATATTTTTTCCTTTCCTCGATGACTATCACACAACACGTTTCTAGCTTCTTCAGCCCATCATCTATGTTTGCATCAGGACAATGATTTGTATAATTCATTTACTTCCTCTAGAGATGTGACCTTTAGTATGACCGGCGCAAAGTAAAAAAGAACGGCACTACGCCAGAATAGGAAGGAGACAGCTTGGAGCGACAGTCGCTATCGGCAACAAGCGTATAATTTGTACAGTACTGTGCGGAAATTTTGACCACTCTATTTGCTAACATTGCATTGCATGAATGTATTAGTATTATCATCGGAATTGTGCACAAATTAAGGAATGTTGCATAGCTGCATCACCAGAACCTCACACGTGCATATATTATTTACTTTTATTGGGCTTTAATGGGAAATAAATTTATTTATAATTGTTACAGTAATATAATAGCTTTGAATCTTTGCACTGGATATTTAACGTTTGTTTTCGACTCTTTGTATTCTTCATGGTGAAACTAAACTTTTGACAGGTACTGTATCGACAACTATGTTAAACAGACAAGAGCGGAATGAATAATGAGCTCCGTATCCTTTCCTAGACTTTTGTCATTGCGCATCTAGTACGCTGGAGGGAGCATATCTCTACAGAAAGTAATTGGAGTATATCTCTTTTTTGTGGTAGAAATTGTTTCAAAATAGGTTTCTAAAGTTTATAGTTTCAATTAAATGGGAATTTCTTCTAATTGTGAAACTTTTCTTCTTCTTATTCAGCCCTCAAAGAGACACCTAAGGATTAAGGGTTGATCTCATACAAAAAACATACAAGAAATAATTGTAATTCGCTTACAATATTAAGTCTCAGTTTGAATAATGTATCAATTTTTGAGTATGTATTGATATACCAAAATTGGAAGCCCCATTTCACCCTCTTATTGGTTTAATTTCCAAATATTATATCTGTGTTAATTCTGTTAGATATTATTTAGGGAACCCCTCTAAAACATTTTTAAGGTTCCGGAATAGTCTTACAGTATGCGGCTATATTAACCCTTTAACATCAATTTTGCCACTTCAGGGATGCTATTTTGAAAAATTATTTATAGTAAAAGAACCTGTGGGTTCAATTCAAGGAACTTTTGCACAAAATTTTAATCTTCTTGAGCCAGCGATTTGAGTTGTGCATTTATTGAATCATTAAACTCTAAACCTCCTTTTCATCCCTTAGGGGGGTTGATTTTCAAAAAGATCTTTCTATGAGCTCGTTTGCGTTGTAGAAGAAAGCTCCATGCAAAATTTCAGGACCATAGGGCTTATCTTGAATATGAAACTTTATGATTATTTACTATTATTATTTATTACAATAATAGCTTCAATACGTAATTCATATTAATTACCTCGTAAATAATTCAATAAAATCGCCAGTAGTTATTTCACCCCCTTAGAAGTTGCATCTTAAAAAAAAACCTGTACTTATTGTTTTCTAATTAAAAACCAAAAACAAAACATGTTTCGTGCTTTTAACTTCAAAAAAGACAGAACTCCCACTGATACAAACTCTAGTATTCCCCATTTCATTTACCAAAGGGTTGAATTTTCAAAAACGATGCAACACGTGTTTATTGATTTATTATCTAAAGCCTAAATGTTTTTGTTTTTTTAATGACAGAACTTTTATGTAAACTTTGATCCCCTGTTTCATCACTTAGAGGTAGAATTTACTAAAATCATTCTCTGGTGGATGTTTACATTATGTGAAGGGATTATGGTGGTCAAATTTCTTTTGTCCAGCTCAATCGTTTTGTCTCAGTGAGGATGAACATTATATATGTTATTTTTAACTAACTGTAGATAATACTTCGTTTTTAACCGATTAGATATTCGGTTGTCCTCGCGTGTCCTTCCATTCGGAAGATATTTACTGTAGTTAGGACTAACTACACACTATCCACTAGTTAGCTCTCAACTTGTTTGTCGTGATCGTGTACAATCGTGTACGTTACAGGTCTTTTCCGGGCGTTGTGAACGAATAAGTGCTGATAATTACTAACCAAGTAATTAATTGACTAATTAAAGTGCCCTGATCCGTGAGAAAATCATTGTAGCACCTCAAATGACTTCATTTATTGTAAGTCTGTTCATATTTTTCTTACTTAGGTACTTTGCATAGTTTCGCTATTCAACCTGTTACTTTCTTGGGAAAATTTACAGCTACAGTGGAAGCTTTTTTGATAACATACGAGATAAAAAATCCTCGATCTCTTTTTTTGAGTCAAACGTACTGGGGTTTTCAAAAAATTGCTATCGTCTTTTGTTTTCTAGTTATAAACGTTGGAGGTTTCCAATTTTGGAAATATGCTCACATCTTGGTTGTTTGATAAATTTAGAAAAAAAAACAAAAATTGATTTTTTTGTACAATAGAATGGCGACGAAACATTTAAAAAAAACCATGAATGCACTTTTGAGTTACAGCATAAAATTGTGTTTTTTTAAATAGGAGCTAGTCGTTAGTTAAAAAGCCTTTTTTTTCCTCTTTTCAAAAATATGTAACATATGAGATTTCCTCTTGTTGTATAAGCGAACAATAACAAAAAATAGGTAATTATGTAATTTTTGACCCCATCCCCTAGGGGGTTAAAAAACTAATTGCTCCAAAAAATTATATTAAAAACTTTTTTAGTGCATCAAATGCATTTTAGAGGTGGGGGAGATATTTTTTATAAAAAAAACCGTCGTAATAATTCCCTGTGTCTTGCAATAGGTTATGGTAGAGTATGGGTGTGTTTACATATACATACCACACAGACCGTACCCTACCCTAACCGAATACCAAATTCACTATTAAATTAAAATTTTGAGGTGTGGGGTATGTACATATAAACACACCCACCCTCTACCATAACCTATTTCAAGACACAGGGAACTATTACGGTTTTTATATTTTTCTTTTAATAAAAAATATATTTCCCCCACCTCTAAAATGCATTTGATGCACTAAATATTCATAAATATGATATTTTTATAAAACTTCAACTCCTCATAAAAATTTTTCTTGGGGTGACCGACGGCTAATTCCAACGGAATTATATTCGGAAGAGCCCCCTAAACAGCACCTGCAACCCCAACCCCCTAGGGGGATGGGGTCAAAAAGTACATAATTAACCAAAAAAATCTTTTTGTAGTTTTCTTTCTGCTTTTTATCGGACGTCTGTCATCTAGGTTCTTCCAAAGGTTCGGGTTTTTTTGAGAAAATCTTTAAAGGATTTTCTCTTCATTCAATTCAATACAATTATCATGATTATTATTGTTAAAAAAGTACATATACTTGAAAGGCTAGAAATTTTTATGAAACCTGGATCCGTCCCTGACTAGAACTACATTTCTTCCGATTAGTAATTTTTGGGTTGTATTTTTGTAACGCCAACTTCAAAAGTACCCTACCATTAATTACGTATTTTTCTAATTCAAAAGTTTTTTCGTAAATTGATTTAAAATAATGTAAAATAAGCAGAATTTAACCCAAATCTGGCCTCTAAATTATGATGCTTTTATAAATATCCAAATACCTAGCAGCATCTGCTTTCAAAAGCAAAAGGCATTCGCGTTGCTGAAATGTTGAACTGATAAGGAATTTAAGCTGATGTTGGTTTTGTTTGTCCGCTGCGGTCGTAGAAAGGTTAAATGTAAACAACTTGATTTATATCTAGTGTTTGTCTCTTTTGCTGTTCGTTATTAAAAACGGGAAAATTTTAGAGATAAAAATGGAACTGAAATGAAAAATATTAACTAAATAGCCACTGAGCCTAAAAATCTTCTGCAGCGATCCATGTTTTGATGAACTTGAAACAAAGTATGTTAATTAATTAGTCTTAATTAATACAAAGTCTTTTGTCATTATTGTAACAAGTTCGTCAGTCTAAAGACTTTAGCAATTCTTGGCATTTCCCGAAAATTAAAACTTCCAACATCCTTAGGGAGATCTTATCTGAAACCCTATCCTGCTTTGTTTTTTTATACACCCAAATGCATAAGAAAAATGTGTAACTGTTTTTTTGAGGTTAATGGCCATGGTTTTGGCATCTTCCTCCCTAAATAACCCCTAAGTTGGATTTGCCATTTGCTGAAAGTTTTGTCAGTTATTGTGGTAGTCATCCTCAGAGTTACTATAACTATGACTATATTCATAGTAGGTACATTAAGGTTTGTTAATAGCTACAGTAAGGGTTAAAATAGGTATGTAGGCACCTATAATCAGGGGTTCCCAACCATGGAGACACGGGGACATAATGGTTTTACACGTTCGAAAGAAAAATTTGCGTAGATATATTCAAGTTTTTCTTGCTTTGAGAAAATTTAATGGGGTGGCATAAAAATACTTTAGGGGGACTGGGTGCGAAAAAGGGATGGAAAACCCTGATATGGTCGATATTATTGGCACTTGAGTATATCAGGTTTTTCATGCGTAGCTAATATTTCAAATCCGAATCGAAGTTTGAAATTAATTAAATCTATAATTACAGCTTGTTCAGTTGACTGTAATGGGATATTTCTCCTGCCAACAAACGAAGTCAATTTAATCCACAATTATTCTCTCTAATTCTAATTAATTTTATTTAATCAATTCATAAGCTAAAATCAATTACTAGTTGTGCAGTACCTATAACTTTTCTATAAACAAAAAACAAACCTTGTAAATTCTCGACCTAAATAAATTTGAAGAAAAAAAAATGGAAACAGAAGATGTTTTTATGTTCTATTAAAATTTCTGATACACTTAGGAACAGTCCTGTTGAAAAGTAGCAAACAAAAAGTAAAACAACAATCATTGGGGGTCAAACCGGCACTATAAGGCAGATGTCTATCTAACTAAACTATCTACAGTTTAGTGTGTCATGTAAATCATTTTATTTATGGAAAAAATTACCTACCAAAATGTATTCTACAAAATTAATATTCAGTCTGCATCTGTTTCTTACAAAAACGAAACCCCCAAAATTATGTAGGCCCTTGATGGGACATGAAAAACCCCCCAAAGGATTTTTTTTTTGAAAAAGTACCATCAATTTTTTGAGAGGTTTTAAAGGGTAAAGTTTCCAAATTGTGATCTCTGTGAAAATTGGTTTTCTTTTGAGAAAATGGCTCTAAATATCGAAAAGATAATTGTAAGAAGGGCTTTTCAACGTCAAATAGAAGCCAGTTCTTAATGTTATTAGATTTTTGACCGAATGACAGTTTGAAAGCATTTTGACAGCAATGATTGTTACTGTCCGTCAGTGGTCGGGAATTGTCGGAATTACTCGGAAATTTGAATTGTTGAACTGTTACAGGTAAATAAATCGCGAATTGCAACGATTTTCGCGTATGCTAACTTAAATTATGTAGTTTATGTAGTTAAGGTTTGGTTCTTTACATATTTTAACCTCATTTAATTTTTGGAGAGCTATACATCAACTCATAACCTAACTTTTACCTTTAACAATTCAAACGACCGAATATAGCCGACCATTACGAATAGTGACAATTATGTTTTATTGACAGCTGTCATTTGGACATAGAATTAATTGCATTAAAAATCGACATTTATTTACAAAAAAATGCCGAAAGGCTTTTGTTCTGATTTTTTTATTACACAATTTTAATAAATAAACCATTTCGAGCGATTTTTTCTACAAGAAAAAATTATTTTTCGTAAAAATCACTATGCAGAAATTTTTCCTTTTGAATCTCCCATAAACAATTAGTGGTGCATTTCCTTAAGGTGTCGTTCATGTCCCATCATTTGCAGACATATGGCCGAAATTTCATATAAATTTTATGAAAAATGCTATGAAGCTGGTATAGAAATTATACAAACTTATTTTGAATTTTATTTATTTAGGTCAAGAATTTATTCTATGGACTAAATAGATTGTTCATTCACTATAAAAACTTTTGTATAAAAAAAAAACATAGAGCTGTATAAAGTGTATTAGCATTAAATTATTAAGACTATAGATTTTGATTTTTGTTAGCATATTTTCTTGGATTTATCCTGTTACGTAATGGCAAACTTATAGCACTTGTGCTGCAGTTAACTTGATTGTTTGCTAGTTCTGACTTTTACAACATTTTTATTCAATGGTTTTCGTTATAAAAATGAATTGGTGATACTTTTCCTGTCTTGTTCGAGATCTACAATTAATAAATACTGTTTATTACTAAACGTGATACTGAACCCTCCATCTGTTTCTCATGTTACAAAACCTTTACACAAACGATGACCTCTACGTAACGACACTATTTTTATTTTTTGGAAACTTATAACATTTTATAAACCCTGACAATCGTTATAAACTGAAACACTTGCTACGTACTCGTATACAAACACAGAAGAAGAAATCAAATAATTATTAAAAATGTTGAATTTAATATTTCCTGATGGTAACATTGTTGTTATGTAAAATTAGCAGTAAGTTAGTTTTTAAGTCCCTGGTATTCTAATAAGCGTTTTAAACATAATTTATCAAAATATCTTAATATTTGTAGATAGTCAAAGTTGAAAGTGTGGTTAATTTTTTGTGCAATTTCACCTTGTTTTAAAGAAAACTACCCTAATTAACAAGGTTCTGATTTCATCATCTATTTCCTCCTAATGATTCCGTTCCTAGTTGAAAATTTTATTTGAATATTTCCTATTATTTTTTTTTATAACTGTACCTATACACAGTCAAGCAGACGATAAACTCCGCCAATTCGTAATGCCTACACTATACTTACTTTAATGTTAACTTACTTTAATGTTAGTTAAAACGTTTATTTGATTTGATACCCGGGCATTCCCCTAAAAATTTGCTGTACCTTGCAAGTTAGATTAGCAGCGTTTAGAATTTGAATTGTTACAATATACATATTGTGAATATATGAAATATGAATATTATAAATAATATAATTATTAATACATGTAATATATTCGTTGCAACCATCATTACTGTACTGTATTTTCCATTATTGAATTGTTATTAAAATCCTATTGACGTAATTTTTTATGTGGTATTCGAGCAATGTTTGATAAAAATAAAGTTGGAGGTGTTTGTTTAGTTTATTATACTTTTGGCGTTTCATTATAAATTCACCCTTAGGTACCTTTAAGTGTTTTATCATGTTGCTTATGAAAAATGTACCAAGTGTTCCTAGAGACCAAGCCAACAGCCCAACCAAGATCGAAAATCGTAATGGTTTTGTTCTCTGTGATAGTTCTTGACCTATTTTTAAAATTTTTGGGTAGATTTTCATTTGCTAACGGCACTTTGAGTGATCTTCACATTAAGAAGGACGCGAAATAAAGTGAATTTAATTTTTTTTGAGAAAAAAAGGAAAAAAGAGGAACCGAATGAAAAAAAATAAAATTCTTAAATTTTCGATATTTTTAATGATCTCCTTGTACAAATTATGAAGTATAGTTTTGGTAGGACGTTATTTCTAACCCTCTAACTACAATCAGTAAAAAATTCAGTACTGTGAGTCACTTTTTGGGAAAGTTATGATTTTTTATTAACTGGATTGCGATAGTGAACTTTTTGTATAAATCTCAAAAACTGTTTATCCTCTGTGTGCAAGTTGGTTACCAAACTTATCTCAAAAATTAATGTTTTATTCGAATTTGTTGTTAAAAATATACCATTCCATATAAAATAACAAAGTTGGTACTACAAAACTGAATATATTTTTAAAGTATAGACGATCTGTCGCAAGTACTACACGATTTTTTTTCAAAATTTTCCTACCATTAGTTTTCTATAAACGTTTAATAGGCCACTTACGTTTTAATGACCCTTTCCCGTGTTTTTCCACTTTGAAAAAATTCAAATTCCTAATATATAATCGATTATTCTGAAAATTGAGATCTACGAGCAGGAAAAAAAAGGGAAGGGGTGACATGAGATGTGACGGTGGTGTAGGAGTTATTTTGATGTTGGTTGTAGGTTAAATGTTATTGATAGGGTCAAAGTTTGGGACTCCGAGGGGGTTTTTATGGGTGCGGGGGTTGTAACATGTACTCCAGGCGAAGCCACGTCGATTAATCGTCGTATCATAAAAAAATTGGACCTTTTTATTTTATTTTACTGTCAGTGTTTTGTTTTAAAACATAATTACCTTCCAATTCTCTTTTTTTGATATTTGCAAACATATTGTAGCGACCACGAGTATGCTTGGGTGTGATCAGGCACACGTGTACGTGGTACGGGTCGACTCGACTAACCGCGGACGATTACGGCGGTGTGTGCGTCGTATTTGTAAATGTGTGTATCGTACCTGCCTTCTAGGAAAGCAGTCAAGCAGTTCGCACAAGAATAAACTACTCTCAACGTTTCGAGATACCTCCAGAATATTCCAAGCTTAGTTGAAGTCGCGTAAAGAAGGTGAAAATGTTGTCTCCTTTCCTTTCTTTTATTAAATCTGATTTATGGTACTTTATTCGTGGTTGCATTATTTTGATAATTAAAGTAGAACTGGCAGCTGCAGCTTGCTTTATTTTGAAAAAATGGCGTGTATAACAAATAGAACCTTATAAACACTTTGTACGAATATCGAAAAATTAACTAGGTACATAAATAGTAATATTATTAACAATTAACAGTATTCGAATGAAAAATTTAATCGCTATCATCATCAGTTCGGTTTCTGTTCAACGGTCTTCTGCTTTCCTCGTCCGACCCATAAACTACGTCCTCGTCCGAGTCATTTATCATCGAAAACGCGGGGTTGTCCTTCGTAATAGAAACTTCTGCAATTAAGAAATTACAGTAAAAACTGTATTTATTTCAGATATTCATACGAATCCTAAAAATTCTTTAAAGCATTCCTTGGAGCTCTGACACACTTTTGCCAGCGGCTTTTTCGCCACTGAAAGGCTCCTTGGTGCACAAATCCTGAAAGGGCCTAAAGGATAAGCAGGCGAAATTTTTTGGCGGCACTTAGGGTCTCATGGTGGAGTCATTTGTTGTTATTGTCATTATGCGTTAGGTAGTTGGTTTCCTTGGAGCAGATGTAGGATCACTACTATCCATCTATCCATTCACCACTGCGTCGCTCATCACTCTGCGTTCATGACTAAATAAAATACTTTAATATAGGAATATTTTTCCATGATGGGTTCTTTGTCGTATCAGATCCTTCCATTTACCTATGTCGATGAAGATTTATCCTTTTATTCAGATTTCTCAAGACTTTCAGATAAAAAGCGCCATTCACTATCTGGCCTTAAGGAATGTATAAATTCGTGTGGTAAACTACCCTTCCCTCTTCACATCAAAGAAAACGATGAACATGGCTTTTACCCTAGACTAACTTCAAGGTGACCTTATACTCCTAGGTGGCCGACTAACTGACACAAAAACATCGTCGCGACGATTCCAGCACCCCATACTGATTTGGCCCTAACAAAATTTTTCTACTCCCCAGGGGAAAACTGAAAGTTTCTCTTGTAGGACACCATCATAGGACCGTAAGAGTGGTCAAAAAAGCTTGAACTTGTGCCCTTTACGTACCACTTGGAATTCGCCAACCATGAAGTGAAGAGAAGACTTTGGATTGTGGAAAGGCCTTTGGCAAAAGTGTGCAAATGCTTAAGAGATCTGCTTTGGAGAATTTGAATGTGGAAAAATCGGAAATAAATCTATTTCTGATTAAACCTACATTTACTCACCGTAGATAGCTCTGTCTCCGGGTGAGTAGACGTACGCCATGGTGTAAAGATAAAAGTTCAAGAGGCCATAAAATGACATGAACTGTGCAGAACTGTTGTAGGTCGTAGACAATTCAGCGACAAAGTTGTCCTCCAAAACTCCAGCTCCGAAACGAAGAATTGTTATGGTTAAACTTACGGCAATAACCACCAGCATTAGAAGAGTCAAAAATTTTAGACGCATATCTATAAGTTTAAATAATTTCAATTTGAGATACAAGAGTACAATTTCGCTTTTTAGTTTCTCAATTATTTTATAAAAGTAGAGAACCCCAACTCAGTTTTATACTTTTTTCCACTACATCAAGCACAATAACAAGAGCTAAAAGTAAAATTAAGTAGCGAGAAGGTTTCATACCAAAAAATGGCATAGATCTCAGTTCACTGTAAGCTTTTAGCACCAGAAGTACCAAGTAAGCGAAATAAAGTCCCCCAAAAGTAAAAAAGAACACTTTCAAAGCCTTAAAAGAGACAATGAGTTAATTAAATATGGCAAAAATTTTTATGAAGTTTGTAACTCACGTAAAAATTTTTTGTATCGATTGTATGATTGTACGTTGGATCTTGCATCTCATTGTATTTTTGCCAAGTAGCCAAAATTATTGCTGACAACCATAACATGGAAACTATGAAAATTTTAGGAAAGTAGAAGAAAAATACTTTTCTGTTGTTCTAAAATAAAATAAAAAGAACTTGTATTGGAAAATTTGAGTCCGTGCTATTAGCGCCGTGCAATTTACCGCCACGACATTTTTGCGTGCAGTAATTGCCGCGAAGGAAGCAGGTAAAATTGTATCGTGCATTTAGCGCCGCGAGAATGCCATTAGTATATAGACCTATGTAATGTATACTCCATTTACTTTCTGTAAGGATATGCCCCCTCAACGTACTAGGTGCGCAATGACAAAAGTCTAGGAAGGGATACGGAGCTCATTATTCATTCCGCTCTTGTCTGTTTAACATAGTTGTCAATACAGTACCTGCCATAAGTTTAGTTTCACCATGAATAATACAGAGAGTCGAAAACAAATGTTAAATATCCAGTGCAAAGATTCAAAGTTATTATATTACTGTAATAATTATAAATAAATTAATTTCCCATTAAAGCCCAATAAATGTAAATAATAAATGCACGTGTGAGGTTCTGGTGATGCAGTTATGCAACATTCCTTAATTTGTGCACAATTCCGATGTTAATACCAATACATTCATGCAATGCAATGTTAGCAAGTTGAGTGGTCAAAAATTCCGCACAGTACTATACAAATTATACGCTTGTTGCCGATAGCGACTGTCGCTCCAAGTTGCCTCCTTCCTTTTCTGGCGTAGTGCCGTTCTTTTTCACTTTGCGCCGGTCATACTAAAGGTCACATTTCTAGAGGAAGTAAATAAAGTGTACTCATATACTCGCGGCGCTAAATATAATTTTACCTGCTTCATTAGCGGCGATAACTGCGCGCAAGAACGTCGCGTCGATAACTTTTCAATTTAACAGTGTTCCAGTTACCTGTCTAAGTCCGTGGTAAATACACAACCAAAACAATAGCAGAGCGCACAAGAATGTAGCTTGAGCAACTGCGTCTATCATTCCTGGTATCCAGGAATTTACTAAGAACATCATAGGAAACATAGGATCTAAAAATATTATAGAATATGTAATTGGAGGCGTAGATCTTCTTAAATCTTTGTGATATTTCAAAAAACCATTTAGTCTTTGAGGATGGCCCTTGAATCGTTTTAGGTGTCTAAATCGTTTATTTATTTTTTTTGAAATTTCGGGTTTCAGTATTTAATAAGTTTTGTTACACAGTACTCTATTGATTTCTTATATAATAATTGATACTTACTATTGTACATCATTAGTAACGGTAATAATACTGACATCCATTTCTGTTCTATTGACCAGTCATAGACAACATATTTTCGTAGGGTATGTGCAAACCAACACTGAAAATATTTATTTATTATATTAAAATATTACGTAGGTAATTGTTTTTTCTTCAAAAATATATTTTTCCTTTAAAACGTTGAAGTACATAAATCGTAAAAAATCTACAATAATTTATATATTTTTCCACAAAAACTAAGACCATGACCTAAATTGTTTGATTCTACCACTCGGTGGAAATTAAGAGTAAATAATAAACACAACTCTTGTAGTTTTCACGAACCTGAAATAAGAGATAACCGTTAAGAAAACTACAAGTGTTTTTTATATTTACCATGGTCAAGACTCTTAATGTACGGCTAAGTCTGGGACCAATATGATCTTCATAGTGGATTTGCATTTCCTGACATGTTTTTATCTAAATCATGAACTTAAAGTTTGTCCTAATCATTATGTAATTTCTGAATCTAAGATTTTAATTGTTATTTGCCTGGTTTATACAGGGTTTTATCACTAAAACAGCAATTATGTACGTAAAAGGCCTAACCTAACCCTGTTTCCTGAGACTAAATCAGGGATGATACAGCTTTTTCTACGTTTGAATTTGCACTCAGACAGCATGAGCTTTTGCTCGTTTTTTTAGACGAATTACTCCTCAAAAAATATCACAATATTCTGATAACTGATAACTGATACTTAAGGGAAATGCATCTGCCCCAGACTGTACTTAAATCTAAATTAACCAACCATGTAAATGGTTCTAATAATAAAGACATTAAATGTTAAGACGATTGCAGGTGGAGTCTAAATTTAAAACATGTTTTAAACATTAAAAAGTATGTTTCTTATCTTAACTTACTTGAAACTATTAAAAACGTTATTTTACAATCGATTGTGTAATACTTACGGTGAAAACGAATGTTGTAAACAGAAATATAAATCTAAACCATATTTCCACTTGTGTAAACGCAGGATCGTAGGTTTTGAACTGAAAATGGCCAAACGAAATGTTTATTTTTGGTTATTAATAAACCTAAAGTTACGTTTATTAACTGTTTATTATGTATCTATACGCTGTATGCAATGTAATTCATTTCGAAAATGTTAAGGTAATTTGTTTAGTTTTGATTTATTTACTAAAAAAAAATCTAGATAACCAGAGACTTGATGAAAACTTTAAGATAATTTATTAGGGGCCGTTTAAATATTACGTAAGCATGTTTAGTGGGGGAAAGTCCAGATTTTAGACGTCAGGAAAAAGTTTAAGAAAGTCCAAGTTCGTCTGAAATCTTGGAACTTCCAGTAAACATTCAAATCTTTTGTCCCTATTCATAAGTTTACAAATTTTCAATTATTTTATTTTAAGTTTCGCTAATGTTCCAAAATCCACAAATAATCAAAAAATTTTTAATTTGTTCCTTGAAGGAGGAAGGAGGACCTTAATGGGTTGAATTGAAACCGCAGACTAAAGGAAATTTTTGCATGGGAATGAAAATGTGAACTTGCAACTGAATAGAAATTTTGTAGCATTGACGTCACCCGATGAGAATGAATATTTGGATATTCGATGATATTAATGAATCGAGATAAAAAAAAAAACACAAAGAAAAACCACAGTTCGGCGCATACACTTCATAGAATTTTTATTGGAGTCCAAAAATTTTACAGCTCTTAGTCAATTAAATAAATAATCATAACATAGTAAACCAATTAAACCTCCAAGAAAAATTCGTGGTGCATTTGAATCATAAACTATTTGGGAAATTTTTAAACCTAATCGAGGTCAAAACGTACAAGAAATTTTGGGCAGAAGCAGGGGTGACATTTAATTGGCACTTTTTCTTAACTGTGGGTAGTACGTAATATTTAAAAGACGTCTTTTTTGAGACTATTTAAGACACAATGACTATCCATCAAAATAAAACATTTCCCATCAGATTTTGGATTTGAAACCCATCGGAAACGAAAGGTTCTCTGGTTCTAAACCGCGCCAATTCATGAGGTTTCTTTTAAGATGTGCAATGTTAAGAAACCCAACCACTTTTCTCCACATACAAAAGCTGGAAAAATAATAATATAGAAACACTTACGTAAAAGGTAACAGTTTTTATGTTGTATCTAAAATGAAAGGATTCTAGATCATAAAATCGGACAGTGATTATGTAATGATTGTAATCCAAAAATCCTAAATGGAGCACTATAAATTCTTCACAATCTTGTCGTATGCAACTCAAATGTCTTGTCCTGAAAGCTCAACAGGTTAACAACACTCAAGTTAGTTCAATGGTATTTTATTAAACTTTCTATTATTTTACAATATTCGTGTCATTAGAAGTACGAGGAGAAATTGATATCTAGTAGGCCTGGACATCATCTAGGAGATAAATAAGCTGTCAAAGTGTGACATTCACAGGTTCTATTGTGATAAAACTGTAAATTTTTGAAAAGTACTCAGTTTTGGAATGTAGATTAAAATAACGGTCACAATTGATCTGATTGGGACGAAGCTTTGAGGAATTTTTTGTGCTTCATGGGACTTGAAAATCCCCTAAAAGACTTTTGGCAGAAATTCATCAGTAATTTTTTATGGAGATTGAAAGAATAAAACTTCCGAATCGTAAACTCTTTTGAGAAAATGACTCAAAATGACTTACTCTTTAAAAAATTTGATAGAAAAGAGGTTTTCAGCATCTTTTTTACAAATAAAGGTTGAATTTTAATGTAAGTTAACCTTTTCCCGAATGACAGTAACTATTGTAATAGCAATAATAATCATTGGTCGCGAATTGCGACGATTAGGTCATCAGTGTTAAAAACTGGGTTGCAAAATTTGAAAGAGAAAGATCAGGTATGGCAGATGATCATCGTTCAAGAAGATAAAGTCACACGAATAGCAGAAACTTTTACATTTCCTACGAAGGAGTGTTTCATATATTTCATCACGATTTGGAAATGGAAAAGATTGTGGCCAAATAGTTTTCGAAATGCTTTAACGCTAATCAGGTCCAAAAAAATGTGGTGTCGTTTTGAAAATTCCTCAAAGCATCATGGATCGCATTATCACTGTCAATGAAACATAGATCCATCACTATGTCCAAGAGACTAAAGAGTGGTAACATTCCGGGTCTCCACGACTCAGAAAGTTAGAAGTCGTTGATTGCATTGCAAAAAATTGATCCGCCTTATTCTTCCGATTTATTCCCAAAGTTCAAAAAAACATCTATTTCTAGAGGATTATAATTACTTTATGAACATTATTCCAAATGTGTAAGTCTTAATGGAGATTATGTTGAATAAGTTAAATTTTCTTTAAAGTATTGTGACGTTTTAAATAATAAGCCAGACACTTATCAATGCCTCCTCGTATTAGGATTAGGATGAAGATAGTACTAGTACCTATTCTTCGGATTTCTGCTATGAAGAATTGGTGTTGGTTTATGTTCTTCCGTCAATCCGTCTATAGAAACGGTTACGTGGAATGTTTTATCAAATATTTCATCTGAAAATTTAATAACTCAAATTTTTATGTGAAGATATAAGGGCTTTAGTTCACCATCCGTGTTCTCAGTTGTTATTTTGGCAATGACCCATAGCTGTTGACAGTATGTCGACATTGTGGGTGTTCGCATGGTGTATGGTCCAGAAGCTACGTGTGAAGTATCCGACTGTGTTTTATTACTTCGAGACAATAAACTTTTACCATCTATTACAGTAGTGTGAGTAATGGGCGGACCTGACGCAAAAATATTTAAAAAAAATTTCATGTCTTTATTCAATGCTTGAAATTTCTAATAAGTGACTACTTTTTAGTAAAATAGAGCAGTGTATGAAACCACGAAGCTATTAGGTAGGTACTCCTTTTCTATAAAAATTGTGCAATATTTGGCATGTTCTTGACTACCCTTTGTATAGAAAAACGTGACCCAAAAACGCCCCTATTGTTCGTCCCAAAAGTCGAACGCTATAGTGGATTTTGGATTCTGAGCATACGTAGTGACGTGTTACAGGAACCCGCGAGGTATACTACTGACAGAACAAAATCTGTTCTTGGTCAGCATTCTGTCGAAACCACCAGGCACGGATCGCGATTTCGAGCTGGTTGGCTCTCATCAGCGTGTCGTAGGTGGCTCCGACAGAATACCGACCGACCAAAGTCTCCTCTTACTAGAAGTGGATTCAATAACGACCAAAGACGACACAAGAGTGTCATCTGTGGTAAATACTAACATTACAGTACCTGTATTCATAGTATTTACCATAGATGGCGCTCTTCTGTCGTCTTTGGTCGTTATACTACTGACAAGTTTTCTTAATTTGGGAAACCATTACAATAAATGATTTGTTGCTACATTTTAAAGAAAGGAGAATTTCAAGTTCAGCATAGTTGTGAGCTTCTAATTCGATTCTTCCACGCTAAGGCAAATTTGACGTTCTAGATGACTTTTGGAGTTATGGTAGAATCTTTAAAAGTACAGAGTACTCTTTTTAATTTCCAAAATGGGTGTCCTGTACTATAATTCAGATTGTTTTTATACTTTTACTCATTAACTGAATTGATAAGACTTTCCTGTATGATAAAACACGCATTGTGGTTCCAAAATTATACCTACGCTCACAATGAAAATATATTTTGACATGGTGGTCATAAAAAATATATAGAGATTGGCTCAAAAGTCGAGCGCCATAGTGGATTGTGATTATTCTGCCCGAAGCAGTGACGTGTTACAGAAACCCGCGAGGTATACTACTCAGAATTTTTCTTAATTTGCGAAACCAATACAATAAATGACCAATTGTTACATTTTAAAGAAAAGGAAACTTCAAGTTGAGTATAGTTAGGAGCTTTTTATTTTATTCTTTCACGTCAAGGCAAATTTGACATCCTAGGTGACTTCTGGAGTTAACATAAAATCTTTAAAAGTGCAGTATTCTTTTTAATGTCTAAAATAAGTGTCCTGTAATATACTTCGGATTGTTTAACACATTTATTTTTTTTTTACACAAACTAATGATGAGACTAAACTGTATGGTGAAATACGAATTATGGTTCCAAAATTATACTAATTCTCACAATTAAAATATATTTTTACGTAGTGGTCATAAAAAATAAATAGAGGTTGACTCAAAGGCCGAGCGCTGCAGTGAATTTTTATCATTCTGGGCGTAGTAGTGAAGTGTGACAGTAACCCTGGAGGTATACTACTCATAATGTCATGATGTGAATTAGTGTATTTAGTAAACGCTCGATAACGTGAACTGAAAAAAATAAGCGAATTCCCGTTATTGAATTGTTTACGTTAGCGAGTTAGAAAATTCAGAAAAAAATTATGAAGAAAACTTAATGAGGATTAAAAGTTCTGTTAATACCAAAATATGGCCTCCTAAGAAAAAAATATTTTTCAAAAAAAAAAAGCGTAATCATTTCCAAAAAAACTGTTTTTCTTTTAATTTCGCATAATCCCTGCCATATATTGAACAAGGTAAGACATTCGTAATAATAATGTGTATATTAAAGAACTCTCATTTAATGTTTCTTTATTTTAAATTTTTATTTGGAAATAATTAAGTATTTTTCCCACAAAAAGAAATTTTATTAGACCATGTTTTGGTATTTAGACATAACTTTTAATTCTCAACAACTTTTATTGATAAAATTTTGCTGAATTTTCTGAAATAGGGGTACTTTACTCTTGTACAATTTTTATATTATAAGTCCTACCCTGTATGCTGTGTTTGACTCGCGAGTATGCGACCATTCTAAGTGCACCTAATATAATCCTCGAACATGTACTAACTTTCGGAAATATTTATCTTTTTTTGTGAAATTAATTAAAAAAATTTCTATATATGTATATGTAGCACAGTAAAATGGCTGAAGGGTATGATTTTGGTTAAAGACCAATTATTATAAATTTGAGTTTTGGCTACAATAGCAATGTTAAAAAATTGGAAAAAGGCGAATAGTAGATATCCAATACATTATCGAGTCCTTACCGGCTAATCCTATAAATAACGCGAGTCCAAAGCAAATAAAAAATGTAATAAAAACCATAACAAATTCTCGTTTATGCATTGAATATAATCTCATTTGGACAGATCTGAAATATGACATAAAATGAATTCATTTTTCAAAAAAAAAAAAAAAAATCGAAATTCAAAAGTACCTTTCACATCGGTCATGATGATATGCTGGCGATATATATTTATTAAATTCACTAAAAATGTCGCTAAATTGAGTCAGAACGTTTCTTATACGTAAGCTCCACCCCGCCGAGGGTAAGTGGTAGGAATAACCTAGTCCTGTTCCATCTAATTTGGCCATTTTTTTTTGTCTTTTTCTTGCTAAAATAATTTCATTTACTATTTTAAAATAAATTAAAGTGATTTTCAAAAGGTAATTTTTCATTTTCTAATATAATAATTGAAAACGGATTATTTTAAAATAGATATTTATATATTCAATTAAATAATTACATATACATTTAAGTGTTGTCCTCAAAAGAGTGCAATAATTAGATGAAAACTTTTTTCGTTTTTAATTTAGGATGTAGGTACTGTCAAATTTTATTTTCTCGTGTTTTTATTAAATACATTTGTTAAAAACTGTAACTAATAATAATATTTGTAATTTTCCTTACCTTATAAAAATAGAAGAATATTATCCGAACATACAAATTATATATACCACACGTACCCTATCTAATTAACTAACATAACATTCACTTTATCAAATTGAGAATGCTATCGTGTATATACATTATACGTATAAGCTTAGAAATACTTTGGTGAATACGCATGTTGTTTACAGACCATGTGCTCTAAGTTATTGATTTCCTGTTATCGCTCCTGCAGGGTTGGAAAACAAGTGGAATGGAAATTTCTGTTACTGATAAGAAGAAAGTGGATAATTTGGGGAACATTAACAATGCTTTCATTTAATTGTATATTAATAAAAGTAACCATGTTTTTAAAAATATTTATTAAAATAATTTGGGGTGGAAAACTTCAAGGATCATAAATAGTTGCGCTTTCCACCGTGCAGGGGCGTTAGCATCAACAAATCAATAATTTCATGCGTATAACGCCAAAAGTGTTTCCAAAGACAAAATGTAACTTTTAATCTAATAAAAGAAAAACAATAATAATATTAAATATGAACTTGAAAAAAACTTGGCTTGAGAAAAATGTACCGACAACTATTTTGACTTCTAAAATATAAGGGATAGTTCATAGAAACCGTTCGCAAATAAGGGGGATGAAGGAATTGCTTACCGTGACGAAATATGGCAAGGGGAAAGGGGAGTCTAAGGAAATGTGACGTTCGCAATTCATAATTTTTCTTTTTTTTTTTTTAAATATTCGTCTGTATGCTATTTTTAATAACAAGAAATTGTTTATAGAGGGGATGAGCTGGCTTTATTTCGTAATATTTCTTAGGTGGGGGGGGGTTACTGAAAGCGTGACTTATCGTAACGTAGGGGGAGGACGGGATCTAAAAGGGTGAAAGTGTGAGTGACATACTTAATGGACAGCCCCTAATTGAAAATTAATAAATATTGATTGTTAAGTATATTGATAAGGATCTTCCGGTACCATGGAATAAAAGAACAAAATCTTAGGGAGAGTTACACAGCTTTTGGACTAAATCACCTAATCGTTCTATTTTTATTGACAAAACTGATCGTATACTACAAGATATCTGATGTGGGAATCACTTAAAGAATGTGCACAAAAGAATAGGGTTAAACAAGCATAAATAGAATGCAGTAGAATAAAAAAAAGTCAATTATAATTAATTATAATAGTAGGGAGTGTTCTTACTTTTCCTTAATAGTTTTTAAAAGTTTGAAAACTAATGTACTAAGGGTTGGGGTTTCTGTAACCAACAGCTTTTTTAGTATATAGTTCAATGGACTTCGAACAGATGGCGCTTAGCGGTTTAAGCTTCTGAGCATATGTTTTTTACGAAAACATTAACGTTAAACTGTTTGTTTATTTTTTATCAGTAGCAGGGAACGAAATCTTTAAAATGAAATCTTTCTTACTGATTTGGGTGCGGTATTAATGAAAGTACGGGCTGTACAAGAATAATTCCTCTCAAGAATTCGATCTATCTACGTATATGGAGGAACTCAAAAAAAAAATCATGACGTTTTCTCAAACAATAGGATATTATGTACGATTTGTACAGAACTTATACATCAATAGGCTGCACCTTCTATAAAAAAAAAAAAAAACGTTAAAATTTCAAGACGATACTATAACGTTTTTGGACTTCTGGATATTTGTCAAATATTTTGAGTTTACTTCTTAAGAATTAAAAGAATATGACAAAAATAGGGAGTAAAATCGAGTAAACGTAACGGAAGTAAGCGTTACGCAACTAGCGCTGCCGCTTCCATATGCTTTCCCCACCCATCTTATACTGAACGCATAGCGAATAGGAAACGGATATGTATGTCATGTCATACGACTGCCGACGCCGTTCAACGAATCAGTAGTACGGTTGTAAACGTTTATGCATAAATGTATGCGTTTGTCTCTGTCCGGTGACTAGAGCGAGTGCGTGAACAATCTCACAGCTTCAGCATAACTTACTTATCATATTTTAAAATCATTTACGTTGCCTGTTTATTATTATATTTTTATTTTAAATAATTATAATTCGATTTATTTATTAGGACATTTTCATTTTTTAAAATATATTACAAATAAATACTTTCTATCGACTTGAAACACTTACTTTTTATTTAAATTGATTTTTTAAATTCCACAACAACGCAAAAACACTTTTTTTATAAATAGATTGGACATGAAAGAATAATAAAACACTAAATGGATTTTATATATATTTTTATTCCCATCTTTTGGACCCTATACAATTTATAACTAGTAAGTACGTTTTTCAGGTAATTAATATAATAATTAATGTTTGTATGGAATGCTCATTCTGAACAGCAATATTTAAGGGGCAAGATGGTGGGTGGGCTTTAGAAGTAGTAGTATTTTGACTAGCATCAATAACAATTAAGTTCGACACAAGAAAAATGGTTTTTAAATCCATCAAAGCTGTTGTTGTACTTCGAATTCTAAACAAACACTTCAACATTATACATATTAATATTATTACTCTTATTAATATTAGACTAATTTATCTTATTACCTAAAGATATGCTTCCATCCAGATGAAGGATCTATTTATTTATTTAAGGCTATTATAATTGAACGGTACAAAAATTATTGAAGACATTCTGTATTATCTATAATTTCAACAAAATGAGAAATCGGCAGCCGAACGCTGCCGAACTGAGTCGTAGCGAGTACTAAGGATGCGGTAATGAACTTACGCTTCACTTCGGCACAGTTCGCCAATGTTTCGTTCTCCTTTACGAGCAGCACCCGAAAGTTGACGAACCCAAAACCTCGTACAATTTCAAAGGACTGAATATTTTTTTATTAACAGTTTGTCAATAATTTTAAACTGAAATAATTAGCAAAAATATTAGAAACGATAAATGTTCCATTATATATAAATGTGCAATTTGTTAATGTCTTCAGTATTTGTACCATTCAAGACTAAAATTCGTAACCATTTTCCTATTACACGCTTAGCAGTAGTAATGTAGTATATTATACCTAATGTACAGTTCAGTACAAAAGCAACGCAACAAGAAAGCAACTCTTTGAAGGAGACTTAAACACTAACACTTGAGACTATTTACAAAAATAATCTTATTAGAAAATTTTCACGGCGGCTCTGAACAATACAATATTGTTGTAAAAACAAAAACAATTGACAGTTTCTGTGTGCTGGCGGTTTCGAAAAACATGTGCTCGTGAATAACCACTCTATTGTTTTCTCGTTTGTCTTTTTTATTTAATGGGCACTTGTAAAAGTAATCTAAAAAAAAATGAAATTTTTGTCCGTGTTTATTTTTCAGATTCAGTCAAAGGTGATGAAAGTGTAGGTCGGTAATATTAGATTATTTACAAAAGTCTTTGGTTGATGAACGTAAGAGAAAACATTTTTTTTTTCTGGTTGAAAGAACAAGCTGGTATTGCTCCATTCATAATCAAAACAATGCAGTTTGAGGCACTCTAAATTTTTTTAACAGTGTCCGGTGAAATGAAAAATTGTATTGCTGAAATACATTTGTTTTCTCACTGAAAATTTTACCAAAGAGTTAGGCAATAATATTGATCATTCAATCCAACTTGAACTTATTGGGTTCATCTCACTAGCATACGCAATGTTAGGTGCCTACTGGTCACTGTCACTTAAACAAAACATTCAATTTTATCTCTTAATAAAAAATGGTCTCATTCCTCAATATAACGTGTTCAAGACTCCTTTTATTAATACGTAAACCTTTTTTAATACCTTTTTTTTTGTATATGTAAAATCGTACTTTAAATATTATCAAATTTCATTAGTTCATTAATTGCTAGAATTTTCTTTGCTTAAAAGGGGCACAGATCATGATATGTTTAGAGAATGGTGTTTTGCTTACCTAAAGCAGAGAAGGCGGTTGCGGTAATATTCAATAATTCAAGACAATATATATTATCACATAATTAATCCCAACTTAGCAGCTTGGCCATTAAAAGTGCAGTTAATAAACACACAAGGGCCAATCAGGGCCATTTTTGACACTCCACAGAAGATGAGTTGTTAATAAGAATATTTTTTCTTTTAAAAATTGCTCCAATTTCCTCCACTTGGTGCCTTTTGCCAAATTACCTTTTCTATCGATATCGATCATCAGAAGAATATTTATTTATATCACTCGTCAAATATATCAATTGACTGTGTCTTTTATTGATTTCTCAAGTGCTTGAGCTTTAAATTTATAATAGTAATAATCTAATAATAATGATAATAAAAGTGTCGATGTGGTTTGCAGTATTTCTTTCAATTAATTCATTGTGGCAAACACTATCTAATTACTTAATAACAGAATTGTAAATTATCACAGTTGAAATACGAATTAGAAAAAGGCACGATGAAAGTTAAACAATTTCGATTTTTTTTTGTCATTCACTATGTCTAAGATTTATTTATTAAGTAAGTATATAAAAATGTTAAATATCAGAATTTCGTGCGGTAACTTTACAGGTGCGTTCTCTTAGTATAAAAGCTGATTTTTTTACAAGTACTGTACAAGTTGTTCATAAGATTCTCTTTTTAAAACCGTATTCGGATTAGTATTGAGTTATAATGTTTTTGACATAGGTTATTTTTTCTATATTCTGGAGCAACACTTAAATATCTCTGTAGTAAAGCAAAAAGAAATCCTATGAGAATAAGTGAGGGCTACAGTAGACCCTCAATAATCCGAAATTCGGTCATCAGAAATCGTAATGTTGCACCAATTGATTGATTTGATTTTATGGTTAATTGGCAAAAAAAAAATAAAAAGAAAACAAAATGTAGGTAGAGTAAAATTTTTCAACCGAGACGTGAATTCGGTCAGACCGAACGGCTGTATTATTTAACCGACAGCCAATCACGTGTAACTTCCCTATCTGTATGCCGATACTTGCATATTTCATAGGCGCGTACTTGAAGGAACTAGCTAGAGTGCCTGCCCCTTCCAACTTGTACCTACCTTCTTAAGGCGGGGTTTTGCTGATGCGCATCTAGTCGTTAAGTCTCGGTTGAAAAATTTCACACTACTTACTTACGCCAGTTTGATATTTAATTAAATTTAAACTGTAATATCCTCCAGAATTTATCTCGATCAGTTACACCTGCTTGGTTTGGCTCAGTAAAAGTAAAACCGAAATTCAATAGACATTGCTCTTTTTTTTTGAAAATATCACTAATCCGTTCTCACTGTTCACATTGAAAATTTTTAAAATTTTATATTCTATATATAAATATACGGAATAAGTTTTAATACAGCGCCAGATAGTCGTAGATTTGAGTTTTTCATTTTATCTTTTCTAACTTTAAGAGAGGCAAAAAATATTTGGATGTAGGCTATAAATATGCAAAAGTTATTATCAATAATCATTGTCATACTCATTCTTACATTCAGTGGTGTAAATTGCACTCCCACAGACCTCGCATGGAGAGCGTCCAACTGTCTCAGGGGTCCAAGAAAAAACAATAATATATAAATAAAATTTATCTGGAATGAGGGATAGTACCAAAGGCCCCAGACTTGACATTACGGAGAGGAAGGGCTAAAGATTTTTCGTTACGCCTTTGTACATTGCAAATACTTTTCAACCATCTCAAAGGTGAAACTGAAAAAATGAGCCACTGTACGACAATCCCACAGTCTATACGTGTATAGTGTTACTCAATAAAATTCGTTATGTTTTCTTTTCATGTAAAACTAGTAGGCCAAGCTGCTTAGTTGTCAACGTCATTCCAATTAGTACACAAACTTTGCTATTAATTATTTTGTTCACAACATGTACAACATCTAGAGGTTCGGATTGCATAAAAGGTAATAATATACTTAATAGTTAAGCTGATATGTTTGTCATAGTTCCCGATTTCAGGAGCTGGGTGTGCCCAGTTAGTTATATATTCTGATTGACACCCACCCTACCCAGGACGCTCGTATTGAGCTTTGCATGCTCTCAACGATGCGGCATGCAATGGACGGAAATTGACGCAGAACGACACCGTCTCGTCACCCAAAAAATGTGAACGATTTTAGTTACCATTTTTAATTCTGGTTTTATTTAAACTCGATAGTAGTGTATCTTAGCCGATTCTAGAACCAATGTAGGAGGTTCGTTGACCTTCGCTGCGGAAATCTCGAGCTATCTGCTGTATAGGAATCAATATGTTTAATACTTTTTTATCAAACAATAATTAGAAATAAATTTTTGTCTTTAGACCACATTTACCTGCAGTAGGAAAATGTGAGCGGATTTTTTTTCTTCTTAGTAATAGCACATAAGTAACATACGTTTAAAAATGGATGGAATGCATTTATAATTGACTCATTGATATGATCGTTAAAGTTTGATGTAAAAAGTACACCAAGGATCGGTAATTAATTTCGGGTTTATTTTCGTTTTGTATTGATCCGTGCTTAATATCGTTCGTTCATGTTTGAGTGCCATGATGGTGTCGCTAAAATCTGCATGGTGTTCCAGGCTAAGAGACATTAATAGTTTCTTATGTTTTTCAATAGACACAATTATTTGGATGTAATTGACTGCTTGGAATTTTTTGGACCAAGACTTTACCCTCTCTTACCTGGAAACCGCTCTGTCGTACATCTAACAATTGTAATAGATATTATCACATAAATGTCACACAGAAAGCACTACTACAACACTATATATGAATATACTCTAAATAGTAATAGACTACAACTACATATTAACTAGTTATGAGACAGCAAATTTGTTTGCCGACAGGTTAACTGACAGGCGATTGACAGAGTGAAGAAATCAATTACGATTCGAACATTTTGCCTAGAAATTCGACGGGATTAACGCCCTTTCATTTTCTATAACTGTCACTTAAAAGTAGCTTTGGTAAATTTATATGTAGGTACTACATAAAATAACTCGACTTACTAATTATCTTCTTATGTCACTATTCAATTAATCTAAAAATTAACACGTGGGAATATTCCATAAGTATTATAACATTTTATATACGGAAAAATTAGGTCATAAATTATCAAAAAAATATTTACTTTGTCTCGATAAATATGAAGTGAAAAATTACTCAAAAAAACTACATACGTCATAATGTACTATTGCTGCCGTTGTCAGAGGATTTAATTGAAAATTATTGAAGCCTTTTTTTACACAAGAGCGTTATACATTTTAGAAGGTATTTGTAAACGTCTTTATTCGCTCTCGCATTATTGTGGACGAGGTTGAAAAAAAAATTCTAAAATTCCATTCGAATTTTTTCTTGATAAAACATACGTGCATGCAATATTCCCACTTTTACAAACATATTCCCGTAAAAATAAAACAACAATAAAAGTATTTTTTGTAAAATTGACAATAAAAATAGTAAGTAAACTATTTTGCATTAGTGAGTAGATATTTCAGATTCAATACAGAAAATTAAATAGAAAGTTGAGGGACCGAAATACATATGTATTTATGTAAACGTCAAACGTCAAAAGACATGTGCTATCGAAAATCTGATTGCAATTTAACAAATGCCTTATATGTATATATATATATAATATATTTCTAGAAATATTCCTATAATTATTAAGCTTACAAGCTCACTACATCATAAGATAATAGAATTAACAATATCTGACGGGTTATCAAAAATACAAGAAAATCGTACTTTATGCCATTTATCTATTCATTAATGTCTTTTTTTGTATTTTTTTTTTTTGGTTTAGTTATTAAGTCTTTTAAAAGATAATAATTATCTTTCAAAAGTCACAACGGCATAACGTCAGATTTTAGTTGGGTAACACAAAAAATATACCCGCCAGATTTACCCTCCAACATCTACGTTCCGCGAATCGATTGATTCGTATGTGATATGTATAGCTGCTAGGCATGTATAATAATTATTATATTATAATTATCATATAAATCATTTTTTTTGGCTTATTGCTATATAAATTAATGAAATATATTAAATTATGAATAATTTTACTTTCAACGCTTTAATTACAAAACTGAATTAATATTAATAATAATAATAGCGACAATCGCTGCTGCAAGATTTTCTATTCTTATTTGGTTAATGAATATATCGCATAAAATAAATAATCAAAACAATAATAACATTACTATTAAAAATAATAAACAACAGTCAAACACACTAATACTGGACGATAACTTTGATTATAAAAGAATTTATCACTGTATATACTTGACGTATATTTTTAAATTGAAATCAATTAAAAATGAAAAGCAAATATTGGAATATAGAATAAGGTAAAACCTCTAATAACGGACCCTTTATCGCAAAGTCAAAAAAAGTTTAATTTAAACAAACCGATGCAATTTAATAAATTAAATATCAAAAATTGATTTGGTAAATTTCATATTCATATTTGTATATTACGAACTTCCGTACCTTCAACGCCCTTCATTTTCCAGCCTGTTCCTTGTTTTTGTCCTTTATACCTAGAGGTTCTACTGCAGTTGATTCAGATATTCCAAAACAGATATTATTATAAATAAATATATAAATACTATACATACAAAATATTGCATGTAAATTATATACTGACGTTGAAATTTATATGCATTAGTAGGTAATACTAAACATCCACTTGCATCAGCGATTAATTCGTCGAATGTTAGTACATAATTATATCAATATATTATAAAAAGGAAACATAAAGCTTAGGGCACCTTTGGTTTTAAGCCTATCCTGCATAGATTTTCAAGTAACTCTTTAGATAGATTGTTGTACCTGTATTAATTAGTGGCCAGCCTTTTAAAATGTGTTTACCTACATGTATTTAACAACCAACAAAGTCGAAAATAGTGATAGAGCAACAGTACTTAATTTGTTCTTTGTCATTATAATTTGTTTATAATTTTTTTTGTGTCGGTTTATAATTGGGAAAATAAAGTATATGTGTTATTTTCAACAGTGGCCACCGGCTGAGGCGAGTTCCCACTGTCAGGTGGTTAAGTGCATGTAGGGATTAAGATTGTCCATTTTCTTCTCCTTTTGATCCCTGAAACAGAAACTGGCTTTTAAATACTCCAGTTGTCCTTAAAACATTTCTGTTTTGTGTTTAATTGACACTACTAATAATGTTGATGGGAACGAGAACATAAAGACAAAAGAAACGAAAACCAAACAAAAAATATGTGCAACACCAGCATACCTTTACCACTGATAATACAAATTGTACAATTAATACCTTATCCCAAAAAAGTTTTTACTAGATGCCAAATTTTTGAAGAATGTGAAGAGCATATAAATAAAACGATTCAAAATGTTCTTACTGGAAGTGCCGATATAATTTAATTTTGAAAAACTTGAAATAAGAAACATGAAGGGAATTTGTTGCTAAAAATTTTTGGCTAAAGTCTGTATAAATCACTAAACAATAAAGTTTTAATCCAACTAATCATACATCTCATTATTTGTTCCAGAGCGAAAAAAGAAATTTGGCCAACTTGGGACACGTAGATGTATGTATAAACAACATCAAAAGTAAACGAAAACTACAGGAAAATCTACTACGTTAAGGAAACTACCTCAAATATCTACGTTAATCGCAAAAAGGCACAATGAAAATTATTTAAAAGCTTCCCTAGGACTCTCTCAATATGCGATTTCCTCACAAGTTTGTGGCCCTCCTGAAAGGTAGGTTAAAATTGGGAACGGTTGTTAAATTGTTTTGAAATTTGATTAGTTATTTTTTTTTTTTTTTAATGGAAATTTTATGATTTAGATATACTTCATAACATATTATGTTACAATAGCAATCTGGCGCCTTTGATCGTGTTTAGAACTTGGCTGACCCTTCGATAGTAACAAAGTTCCGAATTGAAAGGACGTGGAATTATTTGTAGTAGCAGTGGTAAATGCTATTGAACAGACCTCTGCAGCCATTTTCGTTTTGGCGTATTCGATACGAATGGCGCCGCGATCGGAGGAGAGAAGAAAGGAGCCTTGCAGGGCAGCCATTGCTTGTGCAGCATAGCGTACTTCTTGGTACTCCACAAACGCCACAGGGGATCCACCCTTGCTGTGCATGCGTAGGCGACAGAAGCCTGGGAAGCTGTGCAACAAGAACACCACAAGTGCAACTCAGTGTGTTAGGAGGGACGGTTATGCAATCTCCTACAACTACATACCTACTAGCAGATCAATTCGTTTATCTACTAAATTTCTATAACTTAGTAATTGTATTTCCATTAAACCAATTAAGGTCCTACAATGTCAACACTTAAGTTATACTCAATGCAACTTTCAATTTTGGCGAAAGTGAAATCTCAAATTCATCGTCATCCATTTCTTCAACAATTTAGGTAAGGATCTATTTGGGATACTGACTCAAATAAAAAAATAAACCTATATACTTTCTCAAAACATCTGCTTACGTATTCGTCCGATTTCGGAGCAGCTCGTCTCGATCCGTGCGAGCTTCGTACAGTCTACACGCATACGTCTAGTCGCACGCACACCCCGCACCGCTATGCCGGTCGGAGTGGGGGTGTTAGGTTTTTTTCGTTACGGAATTTCTTGCTTCGGTCGCCGCGCTCAAAGCCCGCGATAAAAGCTATGCAATAGCTTAAAAATACAATTTCAAGTTATAGTAAATTCGATAGAATAATATTGACCTCGATGCAATTGTGGAGCTACTCTTAGGAGAAATAGTGATAAAGTGGTATTCAGGTGGTGCTAGGAAGAATTCTTTAAGACGACAATGGATTAGGTAACACTCTGTATCTTACATGTAATGTCAATTATTTATCTAAAAATATTTTTCTTATGCAATAGACCTTTTAAAGGAATACGTCATAATGGCGCAGTTAAATATTAAAAGTGGAAATATAAAAGGTGATGTTAAGCTGCATATTTAATAAATTCATGTAAGGTGCAGGTGCAATATTAATATAAATGCAAACACCCTTAAAATTCTGCAGTTTTAATCTTACTCCATTTTTGGTATTATTGCAGCACATTCTTTTATAAAAATTGTATTATAATAAGCATTACATTAATAGTCTGCAATAATGCCAAAGAAATGCAACAAAGTTAGCGGTGATGGTGAACGTGAATATTGAGCGATTAGTAAATATTAAAAAAAAAGTAATTAATTAATAGGTATCGTTTAAAAAAAAAAATAATAAATGATAAAGTGTGCTGAACAAACCTGGCAAAAACTTCCTTTAATTCATGCTCAGACACAAACTGACCCAAGTTGGCCACAAACAGGGTCGAACAAGGAGGGTTACTCACTCCAAGGCCAGGCTGTGACGAAGATGAACCCACCGGTGATGCCAGAGCGGGACTGGGCAAAAAGTGAGGGAGTGATGCTGCATGGATTGAAGTTAGAGCTGTAGGGTGCGGCAGAGATATTGGAGGCTGTAAGAAAATATTAACTCTACAAACCGGTGTTAATGTAGTTTAGTTGATCATAATTTGTGTCTGTCTCTGTTCAGTTCTTAAAGGGAGTTAGTTGATGAATATCGATGATATCCAACCGAAGCCTCAAGTTTGAAATTAATGATTGATTGAGTAATGAATTTTTCAATTAAGTTAGCACAATACTGCTTATGTACAATGTTTTTTTTTTTTGTTACTACATGAAATTTTCATTCTTTCTTGGTTTCAGGTTTAGATTCTTCCAAGGTTTACTGGACGATCTACATAGGGATTCATGATAAAATATGACGATACCATGGGACAAAATTAAATTAAATGCCTTTTTCACAAACAAGGAACTTCTCAAGTTCTCCAAATTCCGAAGTATGTTTAAATTAATGTCCTTTTTAAAATTATTAATTTCTGGAATATTAAGGTAAGAAATACAATCTGATAAACCTAATCGAGTTCCCAGTTGGGGATTTTAATTTTTAATTTTGTTTTTAAACAGCATCATAACATTTTAAAATTGAATTTTTTTGAACTTCCAAGAGAATCCAATAAAATACTTCAATTGTTAGAAACATAATTATAGTCTTATAATTGGAGTACCTTCAAAACCTAGCCTTAGACAGTTAATGACTATAGATGAATAAATATTAACTAATAAATTGAGAACACGTATTCGTTCTTTCTATTTTCAAGTTAGTATTAGCAGTTTGTGAAGAAAATTAGTTGCTTGAATGGGATCAATAATTCTAGACTCAACATCATAACCTAATCTACGTATTATGCCTGCAATTTAAGGAAACCAATCAGTTCGTATGTGGTTTATCAATTAATCAATTAATTAGCTAATTGTTGTTATGAAGGAAAAAAAAACTTGAAAAACTATTAGATCTGTCAATCAATATAAACTAACGTGATGGTGCGGTACAGGGGTGCCAGTGGCTGCTGCCGCTGCAGCTGCGGCCGCGGCAGCCGCGGCTTGTTGCAGCTGCTGCGAAGAGTCCAGACCAGATTTATGATCTGAAGATGTTGTTGTAGATAGTCAAAGATACGAACGTACGGGCACCTGCGGGTGGAGAGCAGGATGGACGAGGGTCGCGTGCTGCAGGGCTGCTCCAGGCAACTCTCCCGCTGCCGCCGAATACGCCAAAGGATGGTGCCAAAGTTCTGGACCACCCGGAAAGAACGGCGTACCCAAGTCTGAAATGATTTCAACTTCTTAACTAATTGTAAAAGTAAGTGGTAAGTTGTCATCCTCAACTGGAGCTCCGGTTAAGAATGACACCGCTTCTAGAATTTTGGATTCATCATGCTCTTATTTAATGTTACTGAAAGTTATCATCCCTATTTTTGATTTCTCTAAAATTTAAATTCAAAACGAGTTGGGAAAGATTAATAATTGTAGTTTAGATTAATTTTTGTAAGTAAATTACTTCATCTTTTGTAGGTCCCTTGGTTTCTTCCTTCAGTGAAAATAATGACCCGAGAATCCCTGATACCCTACGAACCTGGACTCTTACGAAACATCAAGGCAGACCTTCAGGTCTCCATTTGCACGACATATTCGAATGATAATTTTGATTTTCATTAATGTTTATTATTAAACTTATTTAAAGTATTTAACTAGTTTTGTTATTTTTCAATAATTTCTAATTACGAAATTGTACAAATGTTTTACATGTATACAATGAATCAATAAACAAGTATAGATATTTTAAGCTTTGTCATTAATAGGCACTTCAAATTCAACCCTTGAATATGATGAAATTTTTTAGTAATCGGTATCCTTAATCAAACATTATCTTAAATGCCACTGTAGCGCCCCCTATCGAAATGGGGCTGAACTAAACGCAAACCGCAGCGCCCTCTATGGGGAAAAGGCTGAACTAAACACAAACAGTAGCGCCCTCTGTCGGGGAGAGGCTAAACTAAACGTAAACAGTAGCGCTCTCTACTGGGAAAAGGCTGAACTAAACGTAAAAGACTGCGTAATTTCTGTACTTGGTGTTTGTAGCTCGTGGCGCCATCTATTAGACAGTAGCTGAACTAAATCATGTCGGTAATACAGGAAACTGTAATTAAGCGTCGAGTAAAGTAATGTTTAGAATATGAAGAATCTAATTTAATAGTGTCTGGTTCGCGACTTAGTATAAATCTGGAGGTAAGTAGTCATGACGCCTGGCCTGCGGCCAGGCATTAACTATCTAAATCTGTAACATGACGTATCCCACCACTCCCTCCCTTGGTACCTAAGTTTCTCTTTGTAACTTTTGATTGTCGAAGGCCGGCAAACTCCATTGCAGTGCCACCTATGTTGAACACATACAATTATTGTATTTTCATGCAAATGCTATTCATTGTAAATACACTCTAATATATATTAATTACTTTGATTTATGAAATTTTTGAAATATTGAATTACGATTCAACGTTTATGTTAATCTTACATTACGACCATAATTTCAGTGTATTTGATGTACCATATGGTTCGATTCGCTTTTGTTGTCATGACAATTATGTTGCAGTTTGTAGTTTTTGTCCTTTAGTTATTTCATATTTTTTCATTCCAATTTTTTTCAGTCACTAACAGATAAGAATGACGTATCTAATTTTGTGATACATATACGGTTTAAGAGTTGATTATGTAATATGTTCAAGTAAAGAATTTCTTTCACAAACCAATTTTTTATATTTAAAGATAAGATAAAATACTAAATTATACGAAATATCTGGCTAAAATTTTTGTATGAGTTAATGTCGTTTAAGATTTGATGAATACGTACTACACTATCATTAGATAACATAAATGTTTTTAACATTAGTAGAAACAGCTCTAATGGATTAACGAGAAATTTGGTTATGAAAATTGAATGTAATCTATGTTTTTGTAGACAAAGATATTTTGATTGAATTTGCAGTCCCGTCAAATTTTGGTAAGCAGATCAACACATCTTATAATTTTACACTTACATTTGATTTTTTTTCGTAATAAGTATAGTATATTTCTAAATTAGCAGATAAATATATATAATATATATATAATAGTATTTTAGTTTCTTTGCACTGTTTTCAAGGAAGAACCCAAAGGGTAAATAAATATTTGAGTACAAAATAGTGAAGGACACATCAATTTTTTAATATAAAAAATGAAACTAAAAAAATTTAAGATATCGAAACCGTGTTACTGTTTTTTTTTTGAATTTTTGGTTATTTATCAATATAGATGTGTTTTAAGTTTACATATAACGAACAACTGCTGTACATTACAGTGCTCTAAGTATCAACCTGTTCTTGTATTTGTCTTAATATTAAAAAAATGAGTGGATGGTTCTTCATTTAATATCAATAAAGAAATTTATAGCTATTAAGCAAGGAAGTGATAGATTAAATTTGAATTAAATAAAATAGTCATTTACATATTGTGGGATAAGTGGGAGCCGATTCCATGAACACATCACTGTGTGGTATTATTGATTTGAAAAGAAACTGATGACGATTAACAATTAACAATTTGCATAAGATGCGGCAATGACCTCCGAATGCTACGGAACCGGTAAATATTCACTACTGCATCATTTCGGACGTAATGATTTTCCGCCTATTTTTGCCAGCTTTTGGTTCTCATTACTGCATACCTTTTCTATAAAGATTTATTCCACTCTTAGCAGGTTCTCGAAATTGCATAACAAACGTCGAATAATAGTAATTTTTGATATACTGTACGAAATAATTTTATTTATATACAATTCATTACTTAAAATTAAGCATGTTTCCTTTATCCCTTTTGTCTTTAAATTAGTTTCAGATCTAGACTTTTATTTTCATCTTTTTTTTTAGTAAACAAACACTTCCTTGCTTGTTGCAATGTTATAAACTATAGGTGTTATCATAGAGCCGCTACAAAGGTACAAGTTCCACTATGTTCACACTACTGGGGTAAACAAGCAAACAGGGAGTGTTATTTGATATGCTAGTTAGTGAGGAGACGTAAATGAATGGGCGTAGGCTAACCCTAGTTAGTAAGGGTAGCGAGTGATGTGTGGTGGGAAGGGTTGACGGTGTTGTTCGGAGAGGAAGGGGGGCTGTGACTGTGGCAGTGGTGGTGTACTTACGTCCAGTGAGGGGGTGCATCAAAGTTGGGTGCGTGTTGGCGGCGTTAGCAGTTTGCTGTTTGGGCTTGCTAACCTTCGTGTTACTTTTTGCAAACTCCAGTCGGATGGTCTGGGGCATGTCGGGGTCAAACCTTACGCCCTGCTGCAAAATTGCCCACAAAAACGTGACTGTGTTTTAAATGCCTTTTACTCTAACAGATTTCTTTTTTACTTTTATCTACATTATGAGTTTAGACAAACATAAGAAAAACAATAAAAATAAATTATGGTTCCAAGCGGTGCAATGCAATGTATGGAAGCTACAAAGGGGTAGTTGTGCTGCAGCAAACGCTTAAACCCAATTGAAGGTACAAGACTTTATCCTACCCTTATTTTGTTTTTAATTCCACAAGTAGGTACATAATATGTAAGAATATGGTGAAAAGTAAATCCAAAAATTAAAGAGACAAATAATAAAAATAAACAAAAAATAATCAGAAACTTTATTGCGGTAATATATGCATGTATACATAGAAATGATAATCTTTTTAATAAAATTAATTTATGTACTTAGTAGCGCATAAATTCTTTAGGGTTCCGAACGTCAGAGGCTTAGGATCCTGTAGGAGCACTCGTGAGTCTGTCCTCTTGATCAATTAAGTCGAAATTCGTTACACATATCAATTATTTGGCTCAAACGCGAACGTGTAACGTAAATAAACAATTTTGAATATGGGAGAAAATTAAAAACAAAAAAGTTATGTAAACTGTACATTGTGGCATATCAAATAAAAGGGCTTGCTGTAACGGAATCAAATATATTTCTTTTTGTAATTTTAGAATTAGTAAGTAGGTATTTTTTAAATTATTAAAAAATGGCGAATTTTGTCCATTTTCTACATCTTCGAAATCTTTAGAAAAATAATCGTAAAATTGTACGTACAGTACAATACAATACGTAGTCATCGTACGAAACCCTCTACACGCGAATTCAACTCGCACTTGTATTTTTTTCTCTTTAGGAAATCTAGTACCTTAAACTACAATCATTAAAAGCGATGCAGGTGCTATAAACATGATTAATTTGCAAAAAAAAAGGTGATGGATATGAATTTTTAAAATGATTTAACTAAGTAATTGCAAAGATTTTGAATAAATATCTAATTAAAATCAATCAAGTAATTAAATTTAAATATAGGAACTTTTATACAAATAAAAATAAATAGATAATTTCTTTTTTAATTTAATTAATAGTTAATACTTGAATTTACTTATTTATTTAAAATGGTTGTATTTTTCAAATATCTGCTCGTTACACTTATTTTATTTTTAAAAGAGCTACTACTTGACTTTTTAAATCGTGATTTCCTGATTAAATTCTTGTGAAACAATTTTTCTAATAGGTGTCATTTAAGCGACAATTAATAAATACCAACACCTTAAATTGTCATTAAGTACCTACATAATAAATACATTTATATTTACGTATATACACAAAGTTAATAATTTCAACATTTTATTGCACAAGCCCAATGCCAGTTTCATCGATGCAGAGGCAATGAATTCAAAGCATGATTGTAACAGTGAATAAAACACATAAACACCCACCTGTAAGTCCTGTTTTGCCGCCTCTGCTCCAGCTCTTGTATTGAATGTTACAAACCCAACAGGCTGCAAAAGAAAAAATATATATAAACAATTATCCAGTATCAAGGATAATTGTCTATTACATAATGCAAAGGACATTGTGAGGGGGTTTCGTTCTGTGATGAAATAATTCTTATCATCATTATAAATTAAAAGTTTTTATTTCAATTCCCATGAAAATGGTTTAAACTTAACGTTTCCCCCGAAAGACTATGCATTTGAAGTCAATTTCAAAGAAGGTTCCATCATGGATTCAAAAAGCGATCTAAAATAAATTAATGGAATTAAGTTTCAACTTTACATGAATACTTGGTAATTTTTTTAATTTGCAATCTGGTATTAAGCCAGTGGATAAGATTAGAAAGGACATATTTCAACTGAAAAGCTACGAACGAAGTTATGTGGATAGTCGTCGTTATTGGGCTTGAAAACTTTGGGCTAGTATGGGATCTCCTTCTGTGCGAGAATTGTTAAAATTGTTTATCCAACTTTTCGCCAATTGATGTGGTTGACATCCTCAGGGAATGTAGCGGGGTCATAAAGTCCCCAGCTGCAATTCAACTAAGGCTGAGTTCACACTAGGGGAGACAACCATATTTGTGGGTGCAATTCCGTTTAACCGTCAAAGATTACCTTTAGGTTTACAGCTTTGAGGGTGGCATTGCTTAACACTGACAGCTCTATTTTTTTCGATTTAAGAGCTGTCTCCCTTTGACTACAAAACGGAAGAATTACCAAAATTAAATGCTTGGTTTGCTTGAGACGGAGGCAACCTTGCTGTCAGTGATGAGCAACGCTACCATCAAACCCTAAAACCAAAGCCAGTCCTACACAGTCTAGTGTCAGCTGGGCTGAAGACGACCTAAAGGTCCATAGCGGCTTGGGGTAGAGGGATTTCATTAAGTAGATCCGAAAGCGTTTTCCTGGGCACTATACCCAGGCAGAAACAAAAGAAAGTAGTGTCAAAAACTAGCTCAATCTCAGTATAAACGCAGCGATGGAGTCTACGTTCCGTTCGCTGAGAATGACAACCATAAAATTTAGCGAAACGTCTAAGAGACAACTGCAAGATCATCTCAGCGAAGGAGATCCTACATTAGACCATATCTTTCAGCTGGGATCACTACAATAAATTATCCACATCCATGTCAGCATATTTGGAAAAACAACCCTATCGGGGTGAGAGAAAGAAGAAGAAGATTCTTACTGTAGTTTGCCAACTTTTCAAAAGAAGAATGAAATGATAAATATTTTTAGTAAAAGAACTACATATTGTGATCACAGAGTTCAAAATGATTAAGTTAACGTCTACTGAACAATATTCATAAACCATCTGCACATTTTGTGGATCATTCTAACCTAACCTAACCTAACCTTTTTAAAATAGAAACTTACCGAAGCACTTTTTCCATTTTTGCTCGTAACTTTAAGAAGTGATCCCTCGTAACCCTGAAACAAGACATGAATTAAATTAAAATCGTTTTGGGTAAGTAACTAATTTAATTAGAACCTGCATTTCAATTGTCAATCACACTACAAAATTGGCTCTTATAATAGCTTGTAATGGTTAACTCTAAAAAATTTTCGATTGGTATTATGAGTATAATAATAGTATTCGACTTTTATTTCATAAAACTAGGGCAGCTACCTCAAAATTCCGAGATATAACTCCAAAAGTTTGATTGAAGACGGTTGTCTTGATAGCAATTTGAGTTTCGATGTTCCCACATAGTTAGCAGAGGTCATAGACCATAAGGATCTTTATGCCCAAAATCCAAAAAAATCAAAGAACTAACTAAACTTCAGACTGTGGGCACGATGACAAAAAGAAAGTTTGAGATGTGGTATTATAGGTGCATAACGAAAAAGTCATGGAGAGTAAAAGTTGGAAATGAGGAGGTGTTAGAAAAACTGGCAGAACAAAGGAATTCAATAATGAAAGGAAGAGGTGAGGTGGTGAGACATGAAGCGCTAGTTGGAAACATACCAGAAGCCAAGAGCAGCAGTGAAAGACCTAATTTCTTCCAAATAGTAGAGATGTCAGATGTGCTATTTTTGGTGGAATGTTAACGTTAGTTCAAAATAGAAAGAAGTTCTGTATTAATGAATCTAAACGGTCATTTTCCGGAATTCTCTGTAACTCATTTGAAAAACGAGTCCCAAATAATTGAAGTCACTTCTTCAAAATTCAACACGTGCTACGCAGACAAACCCTTTCCACACGTAATACATCTCCACTAATGACAGCATCGGTGTAGTGTCTATCACACTAACGATCCTACGTCAGACAGATGCCGTAACGAACCTTCTTTTAATTGGACATCACGACTTCATTTGCTCGGTTTTTTTTTTTCCGGCACTGAGACCTTCTTGTTTGGCTTCTCATTACCGGCAGCAACACCCCAGGCAGAGACCCTTCAGTGAACAAACGTTTAACGCTTCTCCCTATGCTGCCAAGGTACTCCACAGGGCACACGAGAGAGCACGTATGAAGATACACAAACATGTGTGCAGGGCACTCGAGGATAACGTGAAAGGCCCAGGCCCTGATGTTGCTGTCACTAAATTATTCATGTGGACAACGGTCGGCCAGGAAGAAATGTTGCTAGTGCTTGTTTTTTTTTGTGACTTTTTCCAGGACATTACTGTCATGTAGTAAAGAGAAAAAAGGTGTATCAGAAATAATTAAAGAACTAAACTGAAGAACGAAGAGAAAATCTGACGGAAGGTTTAGTAGATTAAGGTTGATTTCAATAGAAGACGATTGAGACTACCTACATGGAGTTCAGTTAAAAGTTCATGATTGTGGAAGAAAATAATATTTAGAAGACGAGTCATGTAGGTTTAGTCAGATCAATTTCAAAAAAGGATCGAATTTCCAATCTCACCAATTTAATTTTCTAAAGTTTAATTAGAAACCCAATTCATCATGTGTTTGCATATACCTAGTTGGACTTGTTCCAAACGTGGGCTTTCAAATTATCTGAGTTTTTAAATATTAACATCCATTAAACCTAAATTATCATAACGGTTAAATAATAAGTATTTATCCATTTTCAGAGAGCAGCTGTAAATCGAAACAATTTTTACGTCTTTTATCATTTCAAATGTAATAAAGACTTTATTTCTGCAAGAAATATCTTACAAAAGAAAATATTTTAAGGGATGATAAGCTTCCTCGTCTACAGTTTCATACAAGAAGCTGAAAGGATCATCAAGGATAACGGATTTCTAATTATTATTCTTAGTCGAAACTTCAGATATTAAAGAAACTCTGAAGCTTAAAGTTAATTGATGTCTTACAGAAAAGCAAAATTAAATTGTTCTTTCAAATGTCGTCTCTATTCGAAACTAACTCAAGCATCACAGATCAAAGCATTCTACCATGGGCCTGTAACACGAATTTCGCGATGTGGATGTTTTTCAGTTTGTTTACACTTTCTTTTTTATCGAAAAGTAAGTTTGGAAGTGTAACCAAATCCAAGAAAAATGAAATGGTTTAACTCTAGCTAGATAATAATAATTTGAGTACGTTGGTTTGAGCTGAATGGTTCTGTGGGAACACACGGTACTCATAAAACAACAAAAATTGATACAATCTGTACTGCGAAATATTCATGGTTCACCACAGATACTGACATAAGCATCCGCATCTCCAACTGGTTCTTCTCAGAACCACTACCACTACACGCACACTAAACATGTTAGCTCATACGCTACAGTTCAATTTGGTGATTTTTTTAGAAAAAAGCTCAATCATGTGCATCAGCGTGTTCAAATCTGAGATTTTATTAGCAATAATTAATTGAATGTTAGCACTCTGATTTGGCAATCTTCATTATTTCGAAATCCTTGATCTCTGTCACTTGAACGACTTTGCTTTCTCATACGTTTATTATGAGTTACACCCTGTGTACCAACCACTTCTTAATAATTCATCTCAGACATACAACAAGCACGAGCTGCTCTGTATACAATCTGCTACTGAGCCATTATTGTAGCGTAAACTTGAATATAATATGCATACGGTTGAGGGTACAGAGAAGTCCAAGACGTTAACTTACCTCGTAAGCTCTGAATAGAAGATAAAGTTCTCGAGGCTTGGCATCCATTGGTAGCCCGCTCACGAACAGTGTTCGAACCTGGAAAAATGAAGAAGAAAAAACTGTTAGCTAAGTGAATGATATTGACGAGAATGTATTGAGTAGGTGATGCAAAAATAAATAAGATCGGCTAAGAAATGGTGCACTCAGATATTCCATTTCGTAAGTGCAATTCTGTATCACTTGAATTGAACTACTTTTAGACAGTTTAGATATTGTAAATAAAAAAATGATTTCAAAAAACAAAAGTTATGTATTGTAGTATTCGTGGGTTTATTAAAAATTTATTTATAAGACTAAAGTACAGAAACCAATTTATAATTACTTATTTAATAATAACTACTTAAAAACACTATTAATTAATACGGAATTTAGTTTACTATTTATTTACAACACTCAATTATATGCGTGCCTCTATTTATTTGTCTTTTTACTTCTAACACTGTCGATTTATTTCGGATTTTACCACTATCACGGTCAATTTATTACTAACTTACTGTCGAACGCCTTTCCACTTTTATAGCATCATGGAACAATCCAGAAAAGTCGGGAAGTTTGTAAGATTGTTTACGTTTTCGCCGAACCGATTAATTACTTTCTAGGAAGGCAGGTACGAGACACACGCCTACAAATACAACGCACACTGCCGACACCGGCCTTGGCTAGTCGAGGCGGCCGGCAACGCATACAAGCGTACCCGGTCGCACACAAGCACGCTCGCGTTCACTACAATATTTAGCTGCTTTATTAAAGAGGACGGTGTATTTGGTCACATCAAATAATTAATTTACTTTTTGTTTCTTAAGGATTTCAAATCTTTCCCATTAACATTGGATGAGTAGTAATTCAATCTGCACCATAAAAAATAATTATTTATTCTACTGTTTCATTTCGGTTTTTGATAATGTTTTCCATCAAAATCTTAGTAAGGTACACAGTGTGGGGAACTTTATTGAGATTGAATATAAATTAGATTACATGATCCTAACCCTAAACGAATCAATCTGGTTGAAGGTATTTTCGGTAGACAAATTTGATATGATGCAAACGTGAAGGATAATAATGTCAAAGGTGTTAAAATTTTTGTGAGGGAGGTAGACTTATATCAGTTTCATTTAGGGTTGAGATCTTTCGAATAAAAATAGGTAGATATCAGAAATCGTCTAATCTAACCAAAAGCATGTGTTCCCTATTGCTTCTGTCGACATTGTAACACTGTTTCATAATCAGTTTCAAAAAAAATAATATTTATTTCTATATTGAAAATAAAGTTTCCACTGCCTGTTTACTTTATTTTCATAACGATATAATGTCGGTAGGAGAAAAAATTTAATAACAAAAAAAAAACTAGGAGATATAAACTACGTTTGACGAGGGTTGTTGTACGCCTTCGTATATCGATTTTTCAAGAAATTATCCCAGAGAGGCCTTTGCTTGCCTTAGTGGTTTTAAAATATTCATCGACCATTGGAGCTCTCTACTTTATTAAATATGAACAAAGTCGAAGTTTTAGTACGCTACCAGTGAAAAACGCCCGATTCTATTTACTTGAAATTTATCCGGTTATAGAGCCATTGCACGCCATCCTATCCAACGAAAGACCCAATGGGAAGACACACGGTTTCACTTTCAAACGTGCCAGGATTCCAAGGGGTAACACGAACAAGTTATAAAGTAAATTTAAGACTTAATCTGATTTATTTTTTCTAAATTTTCAAAAGCAACAGTAGAAATTCAAACATGGTGCTTGGATGCGGCGCAAAATACCAAAATAGTTACGTTGAAGTTCACGATGTGCATCAGCTATAATGCTAAGGGTGGCTACTGTCGCTCGTGTGTTGAGCCATAACCGCAGTATCTATGGGAAACTCATTGTGACAGTAGACAGTTATAGATCCAGTCTTGAGTATGCTTATGATGTCGTTTTCCTTTCCCTATGCGTTCAGCACAAGATGGGTGGGGAAAACATACGGAAGTGGCAGCGTTACTTCCGCTACGTCTACTTCCGTTACGTTCACTCGATTCTACTCCATTTATTTTCTTCATTCCACGGGCCTTATATTTATTCTTAAGAAGTAAGTTCCAATATTGCCACGATTGAAATGTTTAATTTAGCGGTTAGGTTAGGTTAGGTACGTACATACGTACTCATGTAGGAGGTAGGGTACATAACGTTATAGTTTAGCACAAATTAATTTTGTACAGGCCATATGTCTTTAGGCAATAAGAGAAAATTGCATTCGTTTGCGGAGTCATTCGAATAAACTAATTTAGAAATGGCTGGAAGGCAGAGATGTAGACTTAACGGATATATCTTTTGGAGCCAATGTACTCATATCTATTATATCGCATCAGTAACTTTTATATGCTCATTGGTGCGTTGTCTCAACTGATTTGCAATTATTATTAAACATCTCTATCTATAGTGCGTTTGTATCCGGGGATTATTGGGGCAAAACGAATTATATCCAATTAGACAGGAATTGCAAAGGTACAACGCTGTTGTTTGATATTCGAATATTTCATTTATTTGAAATAATCCACATGAGACAGGCGAATTCGATCCGAAAATATTTACCTCTAACGTTATAATTATGTATATGCTGTGTTACATGCTGTTAAAAAAAATGGGAATTCCAAAAAATAATTTAGCTGCATTCATGGTGCTGAAGACAAAATACCACGAGGACGAAATATTACCAGTTGTGTATCCAACAACCTTCTTCCAGAAACTTAGCTTTATGAAGAAAAAAAAAATGAAATGTTGCCAGTGGTAAAAAGGAACATTCGAAAAGCTCCCTCGGAGGCATGGAAGGTGTCAAAGTAGGGATATCCTCAAATCCTTGGATAATGAAAAAGTGAGTGAAAACCAACAGGTGTAAAATAATAGGGCGTTTTCAGATATCAACGCGGGGGTGGTGGCGCATGTAGTACTATATACATTACTGCTTCCCCCCCCCCACCATCAATAACAAAATGGTGGCTCTTTAAATAGCTGTTTAATTTGGCTAACGACTTCTGAAGGTAGAGTAATTAAATTTTAGTGTACGAAAAGAGTGAACTAATAGGAATTACTGTCATAAAATTTTATAGAGATATATCTGCTAACAAATTATAACCCTAAACTTTCTTAATCTATGTAATAAATACAAAAAAGTAATATCGTTGAAAACATGCGGACATAAGCCACAAATATCCAGACAATATTTCCCCCAAGAATCTTTTTACGCAGTAAAATGAAACTTATGAGGGCACTTTTTTTTGCCTTGTAAATTGCTGTACAATTTTTTACATTAGTTTCTGTCTGTAATAATAAGGCCGGAATGAAACTGAGCTTTATGACGAAGAACGTTTTCGAAATTAATGGCTTTTACTCATCATTTTTACTGATAGTTACCTGTCCGTTCGTTTGCTTCTGATAAATGGCTTGTTACATTATTTCACCGGTAATTGTTAACATTGCGTGTTGTCGTCATCCGACATAAATATCGCAAATGGTAAGTATTGATCGTTTCCGTTTGTTTGTATTGTAAAATTTTTAGTTCAATCGCTTTTTCCCTCTAATATATTATTCATTCGGGAATAATAGGGGCTTTGCGGTTAATCGATTTAAAACTTGCTGTATAATATTCAAGACATTTGACAATGTCTGACGTTGGAAAAGTTGAAAACTCACAAAACTGTAACACAATGGTTTGCTAGCACTGACTTTGTGTCTATGAATTAGTACCACGGAAATTATGGTACGACGATTACTTACAAGTGGTTTTTAAAAATGTTATAATCTATTAATATCAACTGCAGTAAATCATTTTTGAAAAATCTGAAATACTCTTCATCATTCTAGTACATCCCATATTTAAAAATTATTCCGGAACATTTCTGGAACAATCTTTAATACTCCGGATCATTCTCGAAAACCGTGGAACATTCTAGACCACTCTAAATAATTTTAGAGAACATTCTAGAGCTTTCTGGACAATTCTAGCACCAAAAATGCTCCCAAATGTACTTTTGGCTCTATATATATATATATATAAAATAGAAGGTGTTAGGCAAAAGTAGTTATATAATGGTACACAATTTTGCTATTCACGCCACCGCCTTTCATCCATCATGATCTAACTCTCTTAGTATCAAAAAGAAAAAGAAATATTATATGAGTGGCAGTTGCTGGTCATGGAGAAAAATGAGGACAAACAGTATTAAACCATGATGGAATAAAATCTGAGGGCATCTAGCATGATAGTGATCCTACCAGTTGAGTAAATGAGGCCAAGGTTCATCAAAGCCCTAATTCTCAAACCCTGCTATATCTTATTCTAAAAATGTTTGGCTTTCCTGTCCCTTTGCGTAAGGATATGGAAGTGGAAGCGCTAGTTCCGTAACGCTTACTTCCGCTACGTTCACTTGATTTTACACCCTATACCTATATGTATTTCATTCCCTGGGCATTGCATTGATTATTAAGGAGTAAATTCCAAAAAGTAGGGTTAGTAGTTGGCTCTACATTTCTTCTGATAACTTTTTAACAGTAGAAGCCTTATAACCCTATGAGCATTACTGTATCCTTTATTTGTTTAAAAAGTTTGATATTGAGTGATTTTTATGGAATCTTTAAAATATATGTACCTACAGAAAGACACATATTGTCCTCATAACTACTTGTATATATGATAGGTAGGAATAATATTTTATATTAATTAATCGTCAATAATAAATGCACAACTTCATTTGCAAGAAACGCATCGATAATTTTTTCAAAATAAACCCGCAATTCAAAGCGGTGTCGTTTTTAAATTCGGGCAGTTTTAAATTAAAAGAAAGCAAGTGACGAACAAAAGCCGTATGCTCCGGTTTCCAGTAGATTCTATAATCATCCCGTCGGGCGCTTCAACTCGAGCTTTCTCTTGGAAAACTGAAAGTAAACTTTGACATAACCTGGAACTGAAGAAGCAACGACTACGCCGTGTTATTTTAGCTTCCAGTAATTCCGTTCGCATAGAAAAGTACGCCACGGCTACGTACAATAGTAGCTTTCAGCGAGAAGGTATTCACCACGTTAATTTTCTTGCGTCAAAAGGACGCTATCATGTCCTGCAGCAGTACCGCTTATAATACAAACTTCCACGTTTTATAAAGATAATTGGAATACTCGTAACGATTAGGTGCCAGACAACACAAGACAAAAGTTTCGTAAAAGTACAATAGTTTTTATTTTTAAAATAAGTGAGAGCAATAGAATCCTTTTGATTAGAAAAGACACACAGCTTTATCATGTGTAAAGTCCAGTTTTAAGCGCCAAATAGTTGATCCAATTGAAAATTCCAGCAGGCGAAACTGACGAAACGTCTAGTGAAGAAAAAAAACAAGACTACAGGAGAATAGTCCTAAAAATAGATGGCAATCGTCAATTTATTATTGGTGAATTGCAGTTGTGGTACAGTATTTTTAATTTAAAGCACTCTTCCACCCATTCTGTCACGTTTCCTTCCTAAACGTCTCGCAGCTTTCCGCCCTAACGATCTCCTTCTCTACCTGACTGTCTCATTCACTCAAGCCCTGTTCGTCTTTCTCCCTCCAGCCCGACTCCTCTCGTCCACTGCCTTCCTCTCACCCAGACTAACTCCCACCCTATGGCTTTATAAGTCTTGCTTCCTCCAGTCCTGTTCGTCTTACTCCCACCAGCGCTGTACAATCATCTCGCTCCCTCCTATTCTAAATGTTTCGCAACCTCCTGTCCTGTCTGTCTCTTTCTCTCTGCCCCTCTCTGTAGTCGGAACGTGTGTTTTGAACAAAAATGCATATTGCAAATCAAAATGTTACTTGAAGCACGTAAAAAATTGCGTAAGACACCTTATTTATCACATATTTAGTTATCGATCATTAACTCCAGCTTTCTGGCTACGTTAAACATGAATTCTCAATTTTCGGTTCACTTGCTGTTGATATGAACCCATATAAAGTACAAATGGTAAGCGGGTCTAGTACTCATTCGGATTAATACCCATCCATATACATGCACATGTGTGTGTCTTCATCGGATTGCAATCGGGAGAGTTTTTTGTCCTCCATACTGACCGGACAGTAGCCAAACTCGTTCCCTCTTGAATTCAACCCTTTTGAGATTAACAGCGTAATACACTACCGTTTTCAACCTGTTCCTATTGTTCTAATGGCCATTGTCATCAGAAAAATACGGACGAGTGTGTTTGTACCCGTACAATGGATGCTTTAATGGTTAAGAATATTACGCCAGCGAATGCAGACGATTTTTTTATTGATATTTGTATATGAAACTTTTCAAAATTAGAGAGGGAGGAGGTATCCATTACAGAACTGTTGGTGGAATATAATGTCATTAATGCAGCTGACTGGGACGAGCTGCCATAAGTTGTGAACTTACTGCTGCCCAACACCAACTTCACCTAGAAGAAAAAACGAGTTCAATTGAATTCAGTCTACATAAGTAGTATTTATCCAAAGATGAACCAATCAGCAACAACAGGTGTGGACGAGACGAGCCAATCGGAGACCGATTCTGATTCAGTATCTCCCCGACCCTTCAATTTTTCAGTATAAATATCAGTACACATCTAACTCTCTCTCAGTCGCTATCGAGTCTTCGAGGTACAATCTTTTCCCGGGTAGAATTAGTCAACGCAGCACTCGCTGGGGGTGTCACCCACAATTGTCGAGCAAACGTCATTATATCACCCGCAGTTTACGAGAAAACATCATTTCCAGCAGAACCCACAAATTCGAAACATAATTCCACCATTAATTCCGACTGCAATTCTGCATTATGCATCTTCAACCTTCAAATAGTGAAAATGAATGAATTATTCAAGAGCTTTTCTACCACCGATGGAAGAAACTATCGATGGAGCCCATTACACCATCCACCCAGTAAAATTTTAGCTTGTCTATTGACTCCAACATTTCTGATGATACATAAGATCTAAATAACTAACAGTTCCGAATAAATATTTCCCTTGATGCAACACATGTATTCCTCTGTGGGTTATTAGGTATTTTCCGAAAAGCAATAGATCAATTTCGTTATACAGTTCTAGGTATGTATATATGTAGTAAACACGACGTTCGATTCAGCTTGGTCTGGTACAATTCGAAAGTAGAATGTAGAGTCGAGGCGATGCACACTCCCAGTGGAATCTCCTATCCCCGAATAGTGCAGGCAACGAACGGAAGTACCGCAGAGTCGCGGGACTTCGCCAGATAAACTTCTTTTAACTTTTCTTTTCGTTTTCTTGCGCTAAATTTCATCGAGGAATGTTTTACGTGATGTTTGCAGTAATATATTTCCATCAGTAAACTAACGGGGAGACCGAAAACGACGCCACCGGTGTCAACGAAGAAATTTACTGCACGGCACGCCGACGCTGACGTCCTGTCCAACAGTAATATCCACAAAACCGGAATTTGTTATTTATGATATCCTTGACGATACAACTTTGACCCAATAACTATTTGCGTGCAGTTTGAAACATGTCTTGCATCAAAATGATGAAGCATAATAGAAAATACGGGGGAGGAATAAAAAATAATGGCTCTTGAAGTAACATGAAGAAAGTGTTGACACGGTAAACTGGTGATGTCCGGTCTAATGGCCGCCGTCCTAGCGCGAGCGGGGAGCTTCTACAAACGTCCTTCCATATTCGACTGCAGACTCGTCCTGTGCAAGCTGTATTTATGCTGCTTCAGTCAGCCGTGGTGTGCCGGTGGCTACCATTCGGCTGCTCCTGAGGATCAGGTTCCAGATCTGGTTGAGTAGAAGGGTCTCCTTCTTTATGTTGAAGTTTTTGCATCTGAATGGCCTCTCTGACTAACTATCTGATCGACCTTTGGTGGTTCCTATGTAGACTTTTCCGAAGGAACAGAGTATGTTGTAGACCCCCGGAAATGAAAGAGGGCTTGTTTTGTCCTTTGCCGATCTGATGGTTTGCTGGATCCAGCATTCTCAGGAACACCGGAACGATACCGACCAGCATACTATGGTTGACTGAAGCGGAACAAGCACCGCCCCCTAGCCACAGGCATAGATACAAGTTGGGCAGGAAAAGTCCTCAGTCTAAGTCCATCCATCGAAGATGGAAAGAGCTCTGATGAAGCTCACCATTCCTGCTAGCAAAACGTATGGAACTCCAACCGATGACGGTGTTTACACCCGAATCAGGACAACACCAGTTTATGAATACAGCGTTTCCTTCTGACGGCATGATCAATGCGTGATTGAAAATGATGATCAGTATCAACCCAGCACCTAGAAGATCGATTCTGAATACGCCGTCCATAAGGAACAGTTAAAGTCTAAAACGGTTTCCACCTTTGGCACCGGGACGAAGATGGAAGATAACAATAAAGTTCATAGCGTAGTGAATAATTATGACAAAAAGCTTCAATTGGACTACATTCCCGTGAAATTAAAGCGCTTTGGTCAGTAGCACGTATATAATTATCGTGAAACGCTTACATTCGAAATTCTATGGAATCCAATTTTCGTCGGAACGAATTTTAATATTTCATTCAGTTTACCTTAACCATCAGAATAATTGACGACACGCATACACATACGTACATGTTGTTGAAAATGTGTATGCATGTAGGTGTTTACGTGTATATGTTGTACATTGCCAACTCACTCAATTCATTTGGTTCGCTTGAAGCGAGTGGCCCAACAAAGGACGACAGAACGTTTTCAACTTCACGAGCTCTCTATTTTACTCTAAACGAAAAAGGCATTTTCTATTCGAAATGGGGCTTTTTCTACGAAAACAGAGAGGAAATACATTGCCCGTTTCGGACGAAGTTATGGTAAATAGTTCGTTCATGAATAAAAGGAAGCTATTCGGCAGATGCATCTAACACGTGTCAGAAGCTAACAAACACTCGTTATAAAAACAATGAATTATTTTATATCTTAATGATAGGACTACGAAAATTTTCAATTATGTACGCTTTTTGAGTATAATTAAAACCCAGTAGAGTACCAGTACGAATATTTCGCACTGTATAGTGATCAGTCACTGAATCTGAACTTTTTCGTGGACGACTGGAAGAACTCTAACGAATTTAATTCGGGATCAACATTTACAATACGTTGTTAGGAATTAAGATAATAATTATGGAGATGTCCACCAAAAATTACGTACAATTAATTTTCAATTTTATTTTTGAACAAGGTGATTTCAGCAAATTTCAACATAATGAAGAGAAACTGTTATTAATGGGGAATTGTGATTACAATTTAGTTTACTACATTTGATTCTAATGGAGCCTAAGATCATCTTGAGTTTTATAGATACTATTATTAGGTTTGTCATAGTTAATCAATCTATAATGGTCAATATTAATATTTTGATAAAAAAAAATGTCACACAATAACATGGCACAAAAGCCACAGAAGTAGGATGGATGATAGGTGAAGAGTGCGGGCCCAAACCTGCTAGTGAGATTAATCTTCGAAATCCGACTGGTTACCAGTGGCGTGCAGCTTTTATTAGACAATGATCAACGTTAATCATTTATAGGAATTACAACGAATGTCACCGTTCAAATATTGTTATCATTTTGGAAAATGAGCTAGTGAAATGTTGTACAAACCTTCTATAAAAGGTTATAGACCATAAATATATAAATGATATGATAAAAGTAGGGATTTCACTTCAATGAATATAACAGTGATGATGTGTTTATGTTTATTTTGTTGAAAGCTTTAAAAAGTTTTGTTCTTTCTGGTTTTAACTGAACAATTTAGAAGTTGTTCCACGAGAGCACATGTTAATTTGGGATTGCTTCAAAGATTTTAAAATGTTCCTTAACTCTGGATATAAATGGTCGTTCCTGTTTGGCCGTCATAGTATTTAAAAGGATATTTTTATATGTACATATCGCATGTTTGTTCTTATTTATGTCCTTTTTAAACATGTATTATCCTTTATACAAGTATTAAGCGTATTCTGATCCTTCTAAAATAAAATTTTGAAGAGGAAAATGTCCATCCACCCCTGTGTTCCTTCCTAATGGTCCACTTATAAATAAAAAGGAGATTTTTCGTCGTCAGTTTACAAACCTTAGCGGTATTTCGTTGTAATCAAATAAACATTTATTCAGAACGCTACAGGATAGGTACGCAGAGTCAAGACAGGGGATGCAGGGAAAATACGGTAGTTTCTCTCCACGAATCTTCTTTCTTCCTGTTTTTCAATTTTCTAAAAGATATATATTTGTGTATACACGTCCGGTCGCCTTAAGGAAATCTGTTTCGGTTTATTTTCCCGGAACTGAGATGGACCTGATCTCGTCTCGTATTTTTAAGGGGACCAGGAAAACATATTGGAGCATACATCGATTGCCTTTATAACGTCCGTTTGAACCTAAGTCCCGGATATTATTTCTGCAGGAATAGATATGCAAAATTCTAAAACCAATGACAAAACCAAAACAAATTAGGAGAATATGAAAAATATTTTCAGAGAAATAGCATTCGAAATCAACCCTGTCACATTTATCTCAGCTGTATTCAGTCTGAATATTCTTAGGGGTATAAAATTATAAAAAAGATAAGGTGTAGGTAAGGGACAATTAATTAACATTTTCCTGGAAACAATAAACAGATACATATATAATTGGAGAACGACTGGATAGTGATGCGAAACGTGAACAGGGGATGGTGGACTCATAAGTGAATACCATGGACAGGAGATTTTAAAAATGGGACAGTATTAGAGGAAATAGAAGAAAAAAAGGCTAATGAACGCCAAAAAAGTTAATAAGGAATGGGGAAGGTACCAGGACTCACTGCAGGAAAGCTCACTAAGAGCCCCTTCCCACTGCCATTGCATCAATAATGGCCACGTGAGTCCGGTTTTTTCGAAGTAAACTTCCACATGCTAGCCTCTGATTTCGCTATTTGGTCTAGTTTGGTGTAGTCCACCTCTACGGATGGATTGCTACTAAGAAACCCAACACAGTGACCTACGTAATCAATCTGACACGCATACAATTTATCGATCTTCTAGTTTTACAACCCACTTCATTTCCATTCGTGACTATAGAATGGAGAGAGGAACAAATTCCAATAATAAGCACTGAAAGTCTCAGTTCCGTTTGAGCCACGGAGCTTTACACCAAGTGAGTGGATATTTGCTGAAGATAATACTCTGAATGGAAGTAGAGAGTCAACAGTATGATTGCGAACTGCCTCGCTCTCATAATCGTCGATTCACGTCGTTGGCTGTCCCAACGACGACAACGGCATTCTCATCAACGAACCGCAATAATTGTTTTATTCCAAACGAGACGACAGTTGAGACCACCGACGGTGCAATTGCGGCAAAGGATCTTTCTCGACGGAATGTTTATACATATATATGTACGTGAATGTTTTGACAAGGAAACGAATCTCTGCAGTTCCAAGGATATCCTACTTCATTCCTTGTTAATATGATCCTCAACACATCTAATTAAGCATTCCACACGATGATTACGTAAATTGGAATGACTAATTATTTTGCACTCCTTTCTATCCTTAGCTCCGTTCAAATGGAGCCAGAAAACTGGGTCATTATGTTTTCCACGAATTTAAACTGAATCCGGTTTAGTTTTACGGGGTGGTGGCTGGTGGAGTGTCGGCTGAGTAGATAGTCGAGGGAGTATGAGGAAGTGGAGTTCAGGTTAAGGGATTGGGTTCATGGGTGGAGACTATATTGTTATGGTATGGTGGTAAGACCAGTACGTATTTGACATTGTGATTATGTATTGTGTTAAACATGAAGGTGTAGGGTGGAAAAGGAGGTAAAGTGTCGGTCTGGTTTGAGAAATTGGGTTGAGATGTGGAGGGGTGTTGAGGGAGTGATTGTAGTTGAAACAAGAGTAGCTACTTAAGGAAGTGCTTTTGTTTCTGTACTAAAAATCTTTAAATGGGATATTCTGAGAATATTTCACCGAAATAGGAGTGACAAGGTGGAGTTTGGTTAAAGGCTAAAGGTAAACGTTTTACGAGATGATATGATGTCCTTATCTCTAGTAAATAGGATACACCTACGGCGAGAACTCAAGCTCTGAAGAATAAAATGTAACTTGTCTTTAATGAAATATTTTGATACAAGATGTCTGAAGAATCGATTCCAGTTTCACAATTTTTCTTTAATAATTTCTGTATTTCGTTAAACTTCTGTGGAAAAAATGAATCAACATTTCGAGTACGCCCTTCTGACACGTTTTTGTTCTTTTCATCTGGCAAATAAATAAACATCCGAAACTTGTTAGGTACGTTTGTTCATTTTTCGGTTTGGAGCAATCCGAATGAAGTCGATGTTGTGTTTTGGAATTGCAGAGCCATTTGAACGTACGTTGCATTTATAATTAATTCCTATCGTGCACGTTCTATTTCGTAGTAATTGTTCTCCTTCCCAGGATAGAACTGTTCCGAAATGCGGGGCACGAATTGGCAATTTGCACAAGTAAAAATAAATATTTCTCTACCCCGTCGAGCAACGCGTGACTGTTATCGCATTGTTACCAGTTTGTAGTTTAAAGAAAATGAACTTAGAAAAGTACAAATAGAAATAATAGGTACTGTCAACGGGAGTGAACAGAAAGAACAAGGGTGCTGTGTGAGGGTCCAAAAAGCTAAAACTATTTTACAAATTTAAGTAATGGGAAGATCTAGTGAGGACACTTCACCAACGTAACATAACCTAACAAAACGCAGCTCATTTTGGGATTATTGTAAACCCAACAAAATCACAATTAGTCTAAGTTTCCCATATGATTTTTGGAAAATCCCGTGTGTAATCATCGTCAAAAGTTATTGAAATTAAAATGAAACCACCTTAAAGCTACTCTGATCCTACCAAAAAAGAATCATTGAAGTTACTTTAAAAACAACGAAGTTATGGTTGATCCAAAGAATATATTATATATACTAACGTACAAAGGGTTGATCATCTAATAAAGAAGCTTCACTAACCTAATCTACCCTGTTGAGTTGAGTTAGGTTAGGTTAGGGTTAGTATGACAGTGTTTTCATATGGAGTAAATTTTGAACGTTTATAAACGACATTAGTCTGAAGACTTTTGGACGCACTTCGACTTCTTCCTATCCTGGACTGATGTGTCCACATTTCTCGAAAATATTTATCTAAAATCTACTTGAACAACAAGACTGACTAGAAACAAGAGAAACAACTACTCCGAGGGCTAATACCCCTACCGGCATTGAATTACACTATTGAATCTGAAGGCACATGTTAGACGTAGATAAAACAATCTAAAAAAGACAGGTAAAATTCCTGTAACGTCTAAACAATTAAGGATTACAAATCCCACATTTGGAACGCGTCCCATATTATAGCCACAACGAACCATAAGCCATATCCTACAACCGGTTTCGACCTATTGGGTCTCATCAGGTGGGCGCTGGCAAACACATACCTCACGGTTCACTTAGGTGCCTACCTGATGAGACCCAATAGGTCGAAACCAGTTGTAGGATATGGCTTATGGTTCGCTGTGCCTACTGTATAGGACGCGTTCCAAATGTGGGATTTGTAATCCTTAATTGTTTAGACGTTACAGGAACTTTACCTGTCTTTTTTAGATTGTTAAAATCTATTTTCTCAGTTTCCAGTTCCTTGTTACCCTTGGTTCTGCCCTTAATATCTTTATACTACTAAACACTTTGATTATTCTTACGATGGACAAAGGCAGATCACAATGGATTCGATCAGTTTATACCTATAATTTTGTCTCTGTAGGTAGAGGATAGTAATATTTAGAGACATGTTTATAACCTCAAACGAATAGGTTAAAAGTAGGTTAGGTGATAAGGATTTGAATAATTAATATTATAAGTATATCATGAAATCTTGTTCCTATTTGAATAAAATTTTGACTCATATAGATCGCTATATTCCATTTTGCTAAAAAATTCATAAGAAACGAGAGACACTTTTAACGCTCATTTTTTTCTATTGGTTTCAACTGTTAATGCTTAAACGTAAATCTTTTGTCGTATTCGCAATCCATTTTACGACTTTGAGAAATCCGAACTGAAGAAAAAAAGGAAATCTGCATATTCAGGAGGCCGTCTGATCCACTTATTTCGCATGGATGGAACGTTACGTGAATAAATGGAGCTGCAAAACGATTGACATATTTGAACAATTTCTCATTCCAATCACGACGTTATTGCCCAACGCCAAACAGGAACGTCGACAGGAAGAATCGAGAAAAGAGAACAAGCGCCACCGCGACATCCAAGTGGCGTGACGTGTCAAGGTGACGCGCAGGATTCCGAACGATATGTCCTCACTGATTGAGGATACGCAAGAGGGAGAAATGTTTCAATATCTACCTACTCGTTTATAAGATAGAAAATTTCTGTTTTAACTGTTAAATAGATTTGCGAGAATGCAATTTCTTGATAAAACAGCATGGAAGGTTTTCTGTCGTTACCAGAAAATTAAGTTGAAAGTAATACCTTTCAGTTCGGAGCGGAAGAAAACATGCGCATGCGCTTAAATTCACTGGGCATGCGCAATTCAAAGACATTTACCAAATGAAATACTTTATAACCTCTGTTACCTAAATAGGAACAATTCAGTAACGTAACCCAATCCAGCCTTATCCAGTCCAATTTTTTAGCTGCCTCTAACTTGATCCAAACTGTAAATAACTCTTCTGTCCCTGTATCTCATCCTACATTAAATTATTAATATTTTTAGCACATTGAACCATTTAATATTGCGAAAAACTTCTTTTTGTCAACAAATCCTACACGCGTATTTTTGCCCTTTCTCATTGCTTTGACTGCTATTATGTACAAAGCCGAAAAGGCTTTCTTCGTTTCCCTATTCCTTCTAAACCCAAATTTATCTTCTTCTGGTGTTTCTCCAGTTCATCTTTCTGTGTACAGCTTTAGTTAAGCTTCCTGACACATGGAAAATTCTTACACAATTTTTTGTATAGATTATAAGAATATTTCGGTTTTGGTTATCCTGTCCCATAAATAGGACTTACAAGTTTGATCGAGCAGTCTCTAACTTCTAGCATGTTTTAAAATTTGGGTGGACACCCAGTTTTACCTGATACAATATTCCATCCCCATCATGGGATTTCTTACAAATTCCACTTCCACAGTGCCTTCTTCTTGTACTTCTTTTCCTGCCTAAAAGTTTCCTAACTTTTTGACCGTCGTCATGAATTGCTATCAAAATTACTCTTGAATCGATTCTTATATTTTCAATTAATTCTCTAAAATTTTCTCTAATAATATTTCACACCTCACCAATTTTGACTCATTACGATACACTTGCATTATTACAAACACCGTATCGTTACCGATTTATTTACATCAAATTTCCTTTACTTGCTGGCGGAAGAGTCTCATTTCAAAGAGGATCTTCATTGTTTAATATTTCATTTTCCAAAGTTAGCAGCTCGAAAAGCTCAAAGTAAGTATGTTTATCGCCTTGACGTAGCAGCCAGCTTACGTACAACCCCTTAACGTTGCAACATACACGAACTTATTTACATGCATATGTTCATCTATGAGCCCGAACGATACATACAAACATTAAATGTACGTACTATGTACACCAGTTTAATACATATGCTTGTATATAGGTAAAATAATGTAACGTGTAACCAAGGGCCTTAGCAAAGTGTTGTAAGTGTCGAACGCGAAGGGTATCCAGGAAACAAGCTGATCGCTTTCGTCTAAATCGATTGAAACGTAGGTAGAGGCACTTTTTTGTAGACGCAAAGTCAAAATTGAGTAAGAGGTTGAAGTACCATTTTGAAGATGCTACATGCACCAAGCATAGCCACCATTGTAACCAGCCTTATATCCGACCGATGAGAGCTTCTATAAATGCCACCTAAGATCGTTACCATTGTTAGTGAAGGCCAGAGCGCTAACACGCAACGTCATATAAAGGGGTCCTCGTAGGGAACCGTTTTAATCTTATAGCCGAGGTATTTATCGATAGCGGATTCTTGCAGAGGAATACCAAAAGAACGTTTGTGCAAATTTTTAATATTGGCACAAAATTGTTACTATTCTTCATTTAATCAGCACTCTGGCCTTCTTTAACGATGGTAATGCCACGACCCAAAATTTAGTCTTGGTCTGATCACTTCTGCGCCCATCCAGGGTGAATATTGTTCACTTTTACGAAACGTTTGTTGTTTCTTAGATAGTTCTGGTTCTGGGGGGTGTATACAAAGAGGAAGGGCAGCCATAGGGGCGATCGCTCCACGTAAGGCTTGTACCAGGAGCAAAATTAAATTTCTTGTATGAAAGCAAATAACGTTTATATAAAAATGCAACTGAACGTTTTACATAGAAAAACCATTTCTACCGAATATATTTATTATAATTTTATTCTACCATCGCTACCTCATTCCCAATGGAAGACTTTTGGTTCTGAATTCGCCCCTGGTCACGCATTTTTCTTCTGTAAATCTTAAGAATTGTAAATAAAACAATTAATTAATTATACTTATTATACCAATCAAGGTAAATATTGGTATCTGTAGACATCTAGAGCAAGTGAAGGTGTTCTTAATTATCATTTTTTTCTTTTTGGAATTATTTTCTTAATCAGCGCCTTATTGTCTACAGATATCATTAAATTATGAGATAGGTTTTCCTTTGTAAGTCTCTTTAATAAAAACGAAGAACGTCTAAACTCCGAGATCTTTTTTCTAAAGAGCGAAAAAATGGGTTCATGCTTGTAAGCACGTTCCCGGACACGATTCGTCGGCGATAAGGCACGTATGGTGGTGTTTTCGAAGCCGGAATCCCTTTATCGACACATTTTAGTCCTTAATAAGTGCCTACCTTCACGGTCGCGCGCTGTGCCAAAATCAAAAGTTGATAAGGTAAATGTCGTACGAGAAAACAAATTCCTTATTCGAAATCACCTTTATGTTTTTCTTCAGAGACGAGAGAACTTAAAAATAAGGGTAACATACTTAATTATGTTCTGTAATAATTAAAAACTTCAAGGGGTGACTCCTCGAATCTCCATACAATTTATGACATTGATAATGCCCTTTCAGTTTCTTCTCCTTCGAAATTAAGAAATTAAATTTTTATTTTTGTGGCTTGAAAGAATCAAGAATTTAGTTATGATGATAAATAAAATAGAGGGTAAGTACCTAGTTGAAACATGAAAGGATTTTTATCCTTCTTCAAGAATTTCAAGCATGTTGTTAACGAACATTTTTGCAACAAGCGTCTAAGTGCAAATGGCACCCAAACTAAATTACGAAGACGGGAAGTGAAAAGACCCGCAATAGCACCGTCATCGTAACGCTTCGACTCCTACCAAAGATATGGCGACGCTAATTAAACTTCCTCCACCACTTGGTGCTTTCTGAAAGTCGCAGAAGGGTAGAGGGTCGTACGTGTCCTTTAAACTCATTGCCATTGTTGTAGATGCACGAGAGCTCTTAGATTTAGGGATGCCGTATAAGTGTCGACCATATGGTGGCTGTAGTATATCTTGCTACCTGCGCAACCCTTGCGCCGTCTACAACAACCCTGTCGGGAGCTAGAGGGTTGACTAATTGGCGCCGTAAGCGAGTGGTTCGTTTCCGAATATATTTCCGACAAATGAGACTTTTAGGCGGATGTTGAAAAAAAAAGAGGCAAATCTGTGAAAAACTTCTAATTAATCCCCTTTTTATCAAAAAAAAACTCAAAATTTATATTTTGGCAATTGTTGACATAGACAAACAGGAAGTTTTTGCGCATGAATGAGATTGTTAAACGATTTTTTTTACTTATTACACGAATATTAACTCTAATCATTTACTACAAAGTAGGGAACGAACTTGGGGATTCCATAATGGTGACTCTCTTCAATAATCTCATACTATAATAAGCCACTACTATAAAAGAGAGTTCCTCGTTGTTTCTTCCAACTAATGATATACACGTGCAGATATACTAAAATATTTCTCTCGAGTGTAGTTGCGTAGTTAACTCTGGCTCACCCTCTTGTCCCTGACACTTTCCGGGGTAGGTAATTAATTTGCCACCCAAGACATCACATCTAGCTACGGTTATGTTCAACGAAAATGAACAAAAGCATCAGATCGGTAGATACTTTGTTCACCAAGTGATAGATGGTTATACACCTGATCTTTTAGAGAAGTAAATTCATGGACAAAAATACAAGAGCTGTCGACTTCAGCAATAGGAGAAGTCTGTCATATTAGCAGAATACATACGATCTCAGTTCAACTACGTTTTCAACGACGACAGAATCACTGTTCTATCAACAACTTGATAGTATTACACCCATTTGCATAGAAGCCATCGAAAAATCCCATGATTTGCAACCTGAAAGAGGAAGGAATTCGATCGAATAAAGCAGAAGGAGCTTAACCAATTGAAACAACAGATGTTCAACAGATGAGCCACCCAGAAACTGACCCCGCCCCAGTACTCCCATCACTACTCAGTATAAATATCACTACTCGGCCAGCTATTTTATTCAGTCGCTGCCGTGACTTTGAAGTACGACACTCGTTAATTTAATCGATGCAGTATGAATTGATGATGTCCCAAGGAAACCTCTTTGACCACAAGCCCGATCCTTGGAATGAGAAGCCTACACTCTCATAAATTTCCCAAAATTTTGATTCTATTTTTACAAAGTGACCCCACATACCACCTCCAGCCTTTTTCTCACTCCGCCAACGGAAACGCTCTCCCAATTAAAATTTTCATCTTTCCTTTAGAGTGTCACATCTAAACATAATCAGGGAAGAAACTATAATAATTTTGGTATTTTGTTAGTTGGCTCAACTGCTAACCTTTACGAAAATTTCTACTCCAACCTCGTCACTTATTGGTGCAAGAAAACTGGATTTTCTACTCGATCGACTGATTGTTAATGACCACCACTGTACCTCGATAGGTCCATGTACCAGTGGATGACGAACACAACACAACGAAGGAAGACGATGTCCATCAAATAAAGGACAATCACCAAGTGGCAGTAGCCAGGATGTTTGTAAACATTATTAATCATCGTCCCTAACGTAGTAGGTAGATTGAACACATTCGACCGTTCCCTAACCTCCCCGGTTGTTACGCAGCTCAAGCTGAAATTAACTTCTAAGTGTCAGGAACACGAGCGCTCATATACAAGTCAGCCAACGCCTGTTATAATTATTTAGTGGATACCTATGTAAGAACTAACTACAGACTGCCACGAGTGGTTTGTTACATGCGAGATGGACGGACGGGTGAAGCAGTTGTTATGTTGGGAAAAGTTTTGACGCCAGATTTTCTAAAATAATAATGAACACGGTGCAAATGTCAGTGTGATGACGAACCGAACAGATGTTCGTCGAAAGTTTTTTTTTGTTGAGGATAGTTTAGGAAAACAAACCCAACAGACCAAATATGTACGTGATACATTGGGGGTAGGTCTTTATTTGGTTTAATTATTTCAACCGCCACAGTCTCCTTCTTTACTGAATTGAATATAAGTTCCAACTTCAAAGAAGTTAATTAGATTCAATTGACATTCTGGGGTAATTTTTTCCCAGTACAGCATACACATTAGGACCGGTCTGTTTGCGGATTGCCCTAAGGCCAGAAAAAAAATGAGAGGAAATAAATTACGTTCTGAACTGTGGATGCAGATCTATAAATTGAGAGAACGTAATCAGGTGAAATTTGTAAGGGAGAAAAACGACTGCAATAAATTACAATTTGCTAAGTTTTCATTGGTCTGTGAGAGGGTGGTTTAGTTTAATCTTCTTCTTAGGTTCACCAATACAGGGTGGTTCTGATATAAATACGGATTTTTGGAGGGTGTCAACTAGATGCAATATGTAATCGAATGGTCACTACAGCAGCGCGGTGAAGAAACAAAAAAAATTTCAAAATTTTTGAAAAACATCTTAACATGAATTAATTTGAATACGGTCCTGTGCGTTTTCGCTTTGACTTAAGCAACACATTTGGCAACTGTCACAAAATTCTGATGAACTAAACGCCATTTTCGAACACACTTGTTTACGTTACAGTAACCGAGTAACCTCATTCACGGTCAGCTGATTGAAGACAGCGTTGCCACTACACACGACCAGGTCAATCGAGGACACGTCTTACACAGGACCGTACTCGGTTTTGCCTGTATTTTCACATACGTTTTTCTCGAAAACGGTAAACTTTAGGACCTGCGAAGTTTTGCTTAATTTTCTTATTTTCTACTGCCCTATCACCTCCTTAAATATCCGCAGTTATATCAGTAACACCCTATATCTGACAAAAACAAATTTACGCAAGTTTCATAGTTGCCACTCTACGATAGTTGACCATAGACATAACTTTGACATTGATATCTATTGACGTCTAACTGTAGATCATAACTATCTATGAATCCTACAGAGATGGTAAAACGGGAATATTTAAAATTTAAAAATTGACTTTTTTAGTTTTATACAGAGACCATAATCTTAAAAAATATGATTACTCTTGTTTCTAAGTGACGATTGGTAATGGTGACAAATCGTATTAGGGTTTTAAACTTTTTATTATGGAATTTTGAATTTTAGTGTTCATTTATTGTGCTTAAATTCCACAATTCTCAACTAGATTTTCTTCTAGCTGAAGTAAAAAAATAATTTTAATTTTGAAACGAGTCTCCAGTATTTAAGGTGTTTGTTAGGAATACTTTCAAAGTAATAAAACAAATAATTGATGGTGGAATAAATGTTAAATTTTACATTAAACAATTTAAATTTATTCACGTAATAATCTAAATATAAACAAACTGCAAAATTGTATGTGAATCATCTGAAGCCAAATGTTGTGTCTGTAAGAATTTTAAATGGATTAAATACTATAAAAATATGAGCCAAGCATGTAAATTTTGCTTAATATTAATGATGCAATTGTTCATGTGTGGAAAATGTTATATGGCACCCACTAAAAATATTAAATTTTATTTTTGGCTACTTCTTGGGTTGTGGTGCAAACATTTCACACTTAGTTTACAAATTCTGTTGCATTTTCGTATATAACGTAGATATATAAAACTTCTAGCTTTTGTATTTTCGGTTCATTAAAAAAAAAAGAAGTGATTTCTGAAACTTATACGTCTTTGACATCACTTAAAGCAAACTGAATGTTTATTAGAATCAACCCCAAGTTTTTAATAGGGGTAAGTCTAAATCGTGTCCAAGATAATTTACTAGACTACGTAGTGATTTTCTATTGACCTTTGCATGTTCAAATCGGGTTCAACTAGAGAATAGAAAATAATTTTGCCGGACCTGATGACGATAGATTAACTGTTAAGAACAAGAGCGATCTAATCTAAATATCGTACATTTTAAACGTTTCGGTTAGTCGTCATTTCCTGTCCAAAATGGCTTTACGAAACGACTCTAGAAAACAAACTTCCTCATTTAGCGTGCTTTCAGTTCAAAATCAATTTCCTTTAGCTGATCGAAACTTCGACCTATACACGTAATAAGAACTAGCACATCGCCAACTCTGTTACTTAACCGCTTCGTATTGCTAGACGATACGAGGGAACAAACCCCATCGACTTGGCTTTCACTTCAACCTAAACGCCTTTTTTAAAAGGTTTCCTTTCAATTCAACTTTCTTCAGCCGATCGGAAAAATTATTTCTAAGTATAAAATCCATTCGAACAATTTTCTAGAAAATTGAAACTTCAACAAAATGCCACGAAATTAAAGGACAATTTATTTTCGAAACAGAATTGAAAGTTTTGACAAAGGACGTCAGGTAAAGTTTTATCATTAAGACAAGTCAAAGTGGGTAGTCTTTTCTGTTCGGTTTATAATTTGGGTTTATATATGACAATAGGCTTTTATATAAAGAACACATTCCTGGTTTTGTAGGATTACTAAGAGTTCGAAAATTAATGAGTATCTCTGTGATCTCATTTCTTTGTGGTAAGAGTTGCTGTCATCAATTTTTCTCTTGGAAAGAAACATAAAGCCATCATAAACATAGAGAGCGCTAACAGAATGTAAAATTTCACCAGAAAAAGTTGGAATCCATAGAGTAATGACTAGCATACATCTTATTCTGTAAAGTAGATGTCACTGCCTTAGGTTGGTTGGTTGATTTTGAAATTTCTCGCCGCGGTTTCGTCGATTTCTGACGCCATGTTGTCGATTATATTCCTAATGTGATTAGATGATTCAATATTTACCGTACGATTTTGAATCATATAGTTTTCTTAAACATGGGCACAACAGCGTCATATAATTTTCAGTTAGTATTTAATGTAAAAACATTTTTCTAATTTTGAAGTTTGGAGTGGAATCTAAATCAACGTTAAATAAGTTTAAAAAGGGTAGTAAAGTACTTTATTTCGTGATCTGAACATATTTGACGATTTGGAAGCAGTTCCTGAATTTGATGGTGGTCACCAACACTACCCTTTGATATTAATATACATAATAATACACCTATATACTTTCTCACAAACAGCTGCTTACGTATTCGTCCGATTTCGGAGCAGCTCGTCTCGATCCGTGCGAGCTTCGTACAGTCTACACGCATACGTCTAGTCGCACGCACACCCCGCACCGCTGTGCCGGCCAGAGTGGGGGGTGTTAGGTTTTTTCGTTACGGAATTTCTAGATTCGGTCGCCGCGCTCAAAGACCGCGATAAAAGCTATGCAATAGCTTAAAAAAGAATTATCTGTATTGTCAGATCTTTCGATCCAAAAACGTAGGTTCTGTCCAGAGTGCTTGGCCTATCAAGGGAACTCCTTTCGTTTTAGGATTATTAACTAACTGAGCCTAAAGGTTTGTAACATCAAAAAAAAAGTATTTTAATTGTCTGATCTTTTGACAGAAAATAGTACCTACAGAAATGAGAAATACCACTACTAAACAGGAAAATAAAGCAGGGGGTGGTGTTGTGCCCCATCTAGTGCTTTAGCCCTGAGTGTCAAATTCAATCCTCGGTCTATAAATTTAGAAGTAAAAAAAGTTTCAAATCTTACATGGTGCAGAAATGTCACTGTTTTAGAATGAAGGTCAGTACATTTCTATGAATTCCTCAGTTACGTTTATTTTTCGCTTGGTGAATTGACAAGTGCCGTAAGTCGGGCATTTCGTCTCGCCGACTTTTAAATCTTGTAAATCTTTTACCTTCAAATCTCTTGAGCCCGAGACTTAGTTAAAGAAGCTTTATAAAGAAGAAAAGTTTTAAATTAAGCGGACCTTGGCGTCGCAAAATAAACACTGTCTAATTGAGCAAACGAAAGTAACGTACTTCTTCCCCCGGAATCTCGGTCTTTAAAATACCCTCAAGAAAATTAAAACACGTTACACAATTCCTCTTCTTATTTGATTTCTTTTTTAAACTTCATAATGATGTATAAGAAATTAAATACAGTGTCTATTTATTTTAAAGAAACTTGTCTGTAATTATGAATTCATGTTCCTTAAGGACAAATATATGTATCAAAAAAATTTTTTATAAGTAGTTTAGTCTAAGGAAATCATATTGAAGCAGTAAAATCCATTGCCCCAACGCTAACTTACGTATCGATGATGATTGACGTTGGACGTTATAAATGGGTATCGCTCAATATCATTACCATTGGCAGTATGACGAGCCCTGATTAGAATAATTACAATGAACATAGGGATCTAGTTCTCGTTTATGAAGTTGTGGCCTCGAGATAATACATTCGACTCACGTTTCGTATTGTAACACGTTCCAGTATCAAGCGTTTGCGCGCGCGTGCAAACGAAAACTGCTAAATAATGGCGCACTCTCGAAGCACAATGAAAAATGACTGCGACACTACTAAAATGGGGTTATGAGGAATCTATGGAAGGGTGAAAAGTTTACTTACTGCCTTACTTCTTAAGTTCTTTAAAATAGGCAAGAGAAAACAATTTAAACCAATTTGGTTAAGGGAATTGATACACCAGGATAAATTATCAGTCTGGAGAAGTCTCGGAATCACAGACTTACTTCGAGTCTCTGAAAGGATCTTGTTATTGGCACTAAACAAGACGGTAGTCTCGGAAATTTCCGCCTCTAAGGGGAAGACTGCAGTCTTTAAGACTGCGGTCTTTAGGAGAAAGGTAGCAGACTTCGAGATTTCAGTCTTAAAAGACTGCAGTCTCTCAGGTATCAGTTTTAGGAGGAAGGTTGTGGTCTCTCAGTGAGAGAGTATGAAAGACTGGAAGAGGCTGTCTGAGGATTATAAATAAGGGAATCTTGATCAAAAACTTTACAAAGTTAGCCTATATGATTCATTGGGTAGATCTTTCACCAAGTTTGAGGTGGTTGTAATGTAGTCCAGTATCGTCCACGTTTTCGTCAACTTCCATCACAGAACCAAATGCACTCTTGAAAATCTTACAACGTTCTTGGCTTTAGGGGAACATAAGCAGACAACTTTCGGGATAATTTCGATAGAAAGATATTACCCAGATCAGGACGCCCAATTCAACATACTCAAGTATAAAAAACCTGTCACCTTCTGCTCATTGAAAGAAACACAAGCTCTTGTTAGGGGTACGATACAAAAGATGTCCACTTCTGGCAAAAATCCTTTTTAATCTGAAGGACATATTTTACGTATTTTCATAATGTCAAAAGCAAAGTTAGAACTCCTGGTGGAAATTGTCGGAAACACTGATGGAACTCAATCATCTGGATGAGTGCCAGTTGATCCAGAACTCGTACATTAAATATTTGTAGATTGTACCAAAAACTTGATGAGTGTATCTATATTTCCGTACATCATCCCTCTTTGTGCGGTGTATATGTACCTGTCAATAGATGGTGCTTTGAGACCCGATGATCCAGGCTAACCTTGTACTACGTATATGAGAAGAAGGAGAGATAGAATGGCAAGGCGCCTTCTGGAATATGATGGGCTATTCAGAAAAATGTATAACACAACGTAAATATTCTTCGCATGAACAGTTTTAATTGGATGATCAGATGAAAATGCTATTCTAGAAAAATGAGAATGAATTTCGCGTTTCTTCCCATTTGTTTTAATCATCATCAATTCACCAAAAAAAATTATTAAAACCAAGAACCATTCAGAAACAAAACTCATTAAATTTAATTACTCGCTGACCCAGATAGCACAATATTATGAAAAGCAGCAGCAACCATTCATCACTATTTTGTAGTTTCTTGGGAGATATAAAATCTAATTAATTGATTATCTAGTTCACTGTACATTCCTACACGTTTCGAGTAGGTATAATTCGATTAATGTCGAAGTCCAGTCAATTCCAATTTTCACGAAACTTCCCCAGTCTTTGTTTCGACATCGTTGGCTAAAATGTTTCCTTAATTTTGTTTGACTGATTCTAAATTGCTTAGAAGACTGTCTCCTTCTATATAACCCAGACGAATTATTAACAGTGGCGTGCCTAAGAATTTTCAAATTCGTAAACTAATTTCATTTTAGATCAGTTTGTGAAAATTAAATTTGATGTGAACTTAGGTATTCAATTAGACAAAATTTTGCAAACAGAAAAGTATGGATCTTGGAGCAGCGTTCCGGGCATTAGAGTAATAGCGATCAATTAAAATGCTTCAAAATGTTCGAGAATGATTTGAAAAGACTTAGTATGATCGAAATTACTTGAGGTGGATCTAGATTGTTTTCAAAAATGTAATAAAATATTTTACAACGTTCCAGGATGATCTGGGATTTACAAGAATGACGTAGAATATTCTAGATGTTATAATGAAAACTAGAACCTTCCAGCTCATTCGAGAGTGGTTTCAAAAATAATCTAGAACCATCCAGAATGTCTCAGGTTTTTAAAGAATGAGTTGAAATAATCAAGAATGATCTAGAGCGTTCCAAAATGTTGCCTATTTTTCTAGAATAGTTTGGAATGATCTAAAATATTTCAAAAGGGCACATATTGTTCTATAATATTTCAGAATTATGTAGAATGAATCGGCGTTAATGTAAAGAAAAAATAGATTTTGAAAAATCATTTCATCAGTTTAAACATTAATTGCACTTACAAGCCAATTATATAGGTTATGTAATAATCACGTCGAGCTAAAGAGACGTTTTAATTAATTAAACTAAACACCTGCATAGGGTAAATTGTTTCTGCTTATGACAAATTGTAAGCATTTTCTGACAAGATGTGAAATTGATAGTTTGACGTCACTTTGCGAAAGGAAGATGAATGTTCTAATTATGTCAAGGTCTATCTTAAATCCCCAATATCTCCAACAGGGTTATGACTGCTTTGACGTATAATAAAATAAATTGGCAAATATAAAGTGACACAAAAAGGAATGACACAACAATTTTTTGTTATCGTGATTTTAGGTGATACTATTCTGCATATAAAAAAACACTCGGACAGGTCAAGTTGATTTTGGATCATGTCCAAAAACGCAAAAAAGGAGTTCTATGGATAATTCAATTTTATGCTCTCTAGACACTGTTCTTGTGACACAGTTCCCACAGGACGTCGCAGACGCTACTAATTGATTTATGAGTCGCGCTACTGAATCGTTCTTCAGTTCTTTCCAACAATTTTCAGCTATCAAAAGTCTAAGATTGATGTCAGTTGTTTTTATTTTCCAAAGTAACTTTCCCAATCCCTCATGAACCCGGGACCTTCTCAACCTATCCATACCAGTTTAATAAAGTGGAAATTGCTAGGAAGGACGCTCACACCGTCTTTATATATGCCTCATTTATCACGCTTTATTTTCAAAAAAAGCAAAAATGTGCTTTCAACTTCTAACCAATCAATCATACCAAAATTAAAAACTTCAAATACTATTCAGGCATAAAGCCAACCGAAAACTATATTGGCTTAATCTTTAAGAAATTAACCTCCAAATTTAATCAATAGAAGTAAACAAGTAAAAAGTGTACTTGTCAGCTCCGACACGCGACTGGAGTTTACTCTTTGAGAACTTGAGGTTAGATTAGGTTTAGGTTAAATTGTTTTACAATAAATTAATATCACCTATTTTTGTGATTTGTTTTTCCTTTCGCAAGAATCGTTGTGTATCTTCGTACTCCGCGTGGTCTGACGACTGGACTGATGTGTTCAGGCATTTGCTCTAGTCACCGGACAGACCTAAACGTGTTAGCCTCCTTATGCGTTCAGTATGAGATGGGTAAGGGCAGCATATGGAAGTGGCAGCGCTAGTTCCGTAACGCTTACTTCCGTTACGTTAACTCGATTTTACTTCGTATATTTCTCATACCCCCATGCTGTGATTCATGGAATTTGGCTACTACAGACGTTTCTTCTTTTCTGTATGGCGTCATCTTCAGCGTTGGCTTGGCAGGTGGTGGGTCGGACTGTTGTAGTGCCAAGTGAACGCTGAAGAATCCGTCACCAAGGAATGGAAAAAACGTCTGGAGCAGAAAAATTCCATGGGACAGAACGAAGGTAGGATTTTGGAGCAAAGCTAACCGTCCTGAAAACATATAGTTAGTATGGGTCAATCAAACAAGATAATGATCTAATTTGTTTAACCATAAGTGCTACGATAATAAATTACGGTTTTTATTTGAACTTAAGTAGCGAGCAGTTTGATAAATGATTATTTTCTTTGCTGCCACCCTTTTTCGATTTGGGGTTTTCCCATTGTCTCTTTCACGAGAACCGAATGAAATTGTTCGGTCGAATTTTTGCCATAATTGCTGTCAGAGAAAATCGTAATAAAGTTGGCTGGTGAAATTAACATCGCGAAACGAAGAACGTCAGAGGCCTGATTAATACTGGGACTCCAATTAGTAATTCTACCGCTCTAAAACTTTTAACGTTACGACGCGACGTGCCGTTCGAAAAACAACTCATTTGGGAAAGTTTTTAACCGTTTTTCGCATCATAGGTTTCCCGGTGCAAACATGAAACTTTCGTAATTTCTAGGAAACAAGAGAACAGTCGAATATCTAAATGAAAATTAATGGCTTTCGTGAAGTATTCAATGAGTCACAACTTCGATTCAGTGCAGCAGAAATAGAATTCAGTTTAAAATACAGATTGAAGGGATTCAATATTCGCACAAAATACATTATTAAAGACACATTTTTTTTAATTATTTACCACTATTTAGACAATTTTTAAATTACGTTTAGAACTATTTTACGAACATTGTGCTAAACGCGTAAGTCATAATTGAATCATATTTTGTTTTAAAATACTGTGGCGTTTTATATGGTACGGCAGTCCAGATACTTATGAATGCTTCCCCACAGCGACAGTTGATTATAAAGGTGTGCTGATGCGCGCGCACTACCCACTGGCATACACATAAAGAACGCACCTAACTCTTCAACACAGGGCTGGGTAGGGTGGTCTTAGTCGGTAGCTCTGAAGACACCTTCGTCAGGAATCCGACACTACCCAGTCGCATCGGGCGGCTGGGTGTCTTTTGAAGATTTCCTCTTTCACGAAAACAAAACAAAAAAAAAGTGTGATCAATGAATGCAGTCGAGCCTTTGCGTCGCGTCCGAAATAACAATTTCTGAAAGCTTCACGAACAGCTCAGAAGTATCGCGGAAACGATATGATAATGGATTTCCGCCGCCCATCGAAACACTTCAGGAAAATTATTTCGTCTATATTTATCAGAGCCCCGATTTCAAAGCCCCACTGAGAGTGAGAGAAATGGCACACTATAAACTTGTAATGAATTTTATGTTCTTATTAATTACATTAAAAAGTGCATTTTTAACGAAATAAAAAAAAAAGATGTAGGTTCATTTAGTTTATGATTAAGCCTTTCCCCATAGTTGCGTGTACAACTTGAAGCGGTTCTTTTACCAGGAATTGATTAAATATTCTTTTAATTTTGCATGCAGAGCGAGAGAGCGAATTTTGAATTAGACCGTATTCGTTAATAATAAAGTATCTTGAAACCGTCTTTAATCCAGCCAAAAGCGAAAGCGAGAAAAATTTAACGCTAAAAAATATTCTTCTAAACGAAAACCACCTCGAACAGATTACCAATTCTGAAAAGATATTACAACTACTTAAAGATGTTCTGTCGAGGATGAAATATTAAAAAAGAATTTACATATTTTTTCTCGATGAAGTAAGTATGTAGGTAGGTAAATACTTTCTCTGTAGCGAAATAATTGCTACGAACTTTAAAAAAAATCCGCTGCTAAGAACGGCATGACGTAAAAAAGTAGTTTTCATAATGGGTTGTTTTTATATTACCTTAGAACTTTTTTTACAATAATAATCATGGAGTTCTTCTGCCTTCTCAACATAAATTGGTACGTTAGAAAATCCATAAGGATCAACCTATCTCAGTTATATAAGCGAGGGGTTTCGAGTCTATTTATATCACAAATAATTTTGTTATTTGTACCGCTTGTACTTTTCTATCATCATTTTTTTCCACTTTTTATGGCATTTTATGACTTAATTCTGAATTGCAAAGGAAGTAGCTTTAACTTCGCCTTAAGGTTTATGTTACTTTTGTTGAGTTTTGAGTTTCCAGGAGGAAGTATCCTTTGGATATTAAAGGAAGGTGACGTCTTTCGCATCCAAGGTGTGGAGTGAACAGTTTCCAAGATATTGCTGTTCTCCATGGACAATTAGAACAGCAACCAGGGTTCAACAGTTCTTTTTTTTTTCTGTTGAGACTGAGAAATTCATCTTCCCAGCCTCTGAGAAAAATTAAGTCCTGCATTCCGTCTTATCTTCCCAGTTCCTAAGAATTTCTGTTTCAACCCATCTCTTAAATCCTTAGTTGATGATGTTATAGACATCAATAGTAGCTTCTGGTTCGCATAGGCGTTCCTTAATTCCCTTCTTAACAGAATAGTCCAACATTTAGTTACCCTCAAGAGCAGGAGTCCCACGGCATGTGAATTGGCGACTCTGATCAGATCGACCTGAATCAAAGGAAAACGAGCAAGAGCCGGTTGGGCCCACGTGGATTCGCGGTGCACTTCCCAGGCTTGGCGTGTGGATTGTGCGCAGTGTGAAGCGCAAAGGCTCGCCAATAGATGCGCATTAGGTTGATTCGGCGAGCCGAGAACTTCATCGAAATACTAGAGTACCCTTCAAGGGCATCGATTGAAGGTCTATAAAGCCTCTTGAATAATATTAAAGGGTCTCATGGTCTCCTTAATAATCGTAGCAGATTGACAATTGCACCAATATTTTGATGTATTTCTTGGCAGGTTTGGTAGTAGTGTTCTGGTAATGCCATAGATACATTAAATGAGTTTCTTTAATTCCACCAATACCCTGTAGGTCCATGTTATACACATTGAAGTTAAATATATAGGTATAACGATTACACCTAAACACATTGTTAAACAAATGACCCAAAACGGTCGAAATAATCACTGACCTCGTTTACGTAAACAATATTTAATAATAATAAACAATTAGTCCATTTCAATCACACAAAGCTATCTGAAATGGTTCAGTGAAACTAATTAACCTTATGCCTGATGGCACAACAGAAAATAGAGAAAGAATAGGACGATAATTGTCTCAACAATAACAAAAAAAAATACTTTGATCAATTGGAGACTGAACCACTGAAGCACAAAACTAAAACAGAAGACTTGATAGTGTTCATACAAATAAATTGAGGAAAATCAAAGGTGGAGTTAATTAGTTATGACCGGAATATATTAGGGTTTTCGTTATTTAAAACAGTTCTTGTAATATTATAAAATTGTCGGTTAGAGTAAATATTGTAATTTCTAACAAAGTTTGAAATAATTTTCTTGGAAGTAAATCTTATCAGAAATAATAATCTATATATATTCAGAAAAAGGGAACGAAAATCATTTCGAGAGCATTTATTTTTAGCTTTGTTATTTCCAGCTAACCGCAGTGTTTTGATCAAACTCGATTAAGGAAACTTTAACGAAGTAATAACGCGTTCTGGCTTTCAGAAACGCTGTCGGACTTTCCTCTCCGCCTTCGGGATAACGGAAGACCAAACCCTGACAGGCTGGAGAGGTCGAGAGGACCAAAGTTTTAATTAAACTTCAATTTCTTCGGATTAGGCGTTCGATGGAGAGGGATACAATATAATAGCCAACGCGTACTCAAACCAGGCATCAAGGTATCATCTCAGCGAACTAGGTATCCAGTTTATTAAGCCGAGATTCAATGAGATTAAAGGTAAACATACCATCAAAAAGGCGTCTACTGTGGAGGTCTTTCTTATATTTGTCCACTTCCCCAGTTAAATACAAATTTACATTATTTAATTCATAAAACACTAAACACGTAAAGAAAGGAATCCCCACTGCTCGGTGGTTGACAAATCCATAAAGTTACCTAACCTAACCTAACCTGAACTGATAATCATGGCCCAAGATTATCTCCTCATTATTGGAGAATCCTCGGACGAAGGCTCAAGAAGTGTTGAACTGAAGCATGAGAATTGGCATCAGAAGACTACGTTCCCTGAAGATAGCAGCCAAAATTTATATGAAACGTCAAACAATTCTCTTCACTCGAGGATTCAGCAAATCCTAGATCACGAGCATCAAATCCGGACAACGAACTCGCCATGAGACAACCCTTACCCTTTGACACTTTTCTCCCCTTAGCTGCCGTCAACATCACTTCTACAACCACAATTACGATTCATCGATCTACTTAGGCATTAAAGGTTGTTTTCTTTTTATATTGAGACACGAGACTGCAATTTGCGACAATTTAATTTGTTTGTTATTGTGGCCGATCCACAAACAGGGTGAAAGCGTATTCTAATTTAGATTTGTCTTTTGCCTTAATGGAATTTCTTTATGCACTTCCTCAGCGCAGCGTCGCCGTTCAGTTTGGACGCGTCGCGCCGCCCTGACGTCGTCGGTGTTGCTGCCGCGACGACGCCGATGACAACCCGGCGTCTAAACTTAACCGCATTTCTCTTTTACAATCGGTTTTCCCCCGAACACAATGCAATGTTTTTATATTCACTAGCTACATACCGGTTTACAAAGTCTCCGATTTGTCTGAAAAGTTTTCAGTTTCCAACGACACCGACTGGTGTATGGATTTTCTACTTCTATGACGAAATTATCATAATATTGCAAGGGAAAATGTTCTTTAAGGAACACTCAGTTCTTAGTTAATTATTATTTATTATTTACTGTCCATTTTTTTGTGAAATCATAACGAAATTTATCAATTTATTTTTCCATTTCAATAGGGTTTTCCTCATCTCTCACTTTTTGTACTTAATATTCTCACCACCTGCTACTTCGATGGAAGAAAGCAATTTAAAAGAAAACGTGGACCTGCTTGTGGTTTCTGAACTCCCTTAATGATATTTAAATGTCAAAAAAATAGGATTCTTCTTCACTGCTTGTTCAATATACAAACCATTAGAATACCGACTGTTATATTGCTTACTTCTTGCTTTTGATGGGATACCATTTCAAATGCTTCTTTTATTATTTACCATCTTGTAACATTGGCATAAGTGTAGAAAAAAAGATTAAATTTATGTTGGCTTTAAACTGCCTTTTTCGAACATGCAATGAACATAAACGGCAGTCTAACCACGCCTCACTCTGATCGACGAATTGCGCGCTTGATTACGCTCTCATCCAATGGAGATCAATTAAGCAAATGGTGGGGGGGATAATATTCCACAGATTACCTTTCTCTCTCCTCTGTGTTCATTTAGTTCGTTAGAGATGTTCTTTTTACGCCACACTTTTTCGCAGACGTGTAATTTTGAAAAAGAAGACTTAAAATAGGAAATATGTAGATATTTTAAAATTGTTATCTTTAAAGAGTTTAATTATTAGTCAACGTCTGTTATGCTTTCACCAAAGTCTGGTTAAGTCGTGGTATATTTCAGAATTTTGGCATCCCTTTATAAGATAACAATAACGAGAAAAACAATACATGAGCTTTATGAACTGATGAAACTTTGCTAACAAAATCGATTAAACAATCGTTATCCACTGTAATTCGTCAGCTAATGTAATTTTATTATCCAGATTAATTCATTTAGTGAACGTAAATTTTGGAACACAAAGGACCTCCTTTAATTTATTACGAAAACCCCTTCATCACCGGTTTGAAATTTATCGGATAGTAAAGAGAATAACTCACAAATTACGTTTCTTTTAGAGAAATGAAAATTAATCTTACTATTTTTACGTATATTTCTTAATTATCTTTTCAACTGATGGGTAAACGAGGATTAATATCTAATTACCCTTTAAAAATCAACATTATTCTTTCTAAACCAAGAGTCAGTTAGACTGTGTAGATTAATCCTAATAAATTCTATAGAGGAATAACGAAATATAACTCCCCAAGTGTTTAATTTCCTAATTACAACTATACGAAATAAAAAAATTTATTGTTGTGTTTGTTAGATTTCAAGAAATGTTATATCTAGTCTTTTATATTACCCACGGTCATGTATAATTCACATCTACTGAACTTTAATTTTAGCAAATATTGCTCCATCCAAGGTTTGACATGAATTCGTACTTAAATATAAATTATTTAAGCTTCATCCACTCATAACGCATTCCTGATGTGAATGATCTCTCTCGGGAATATAGAAATCCAGAGAGCCTATTTGGTTCAGATCCTGTTTAGACAAATATATATTAATTAAAGATTAAAGGCAGGAAGGAAGATGTAACAACTGCCTCAAGAACTAGGTATTATCTAAGCCTCTCTATCTCTCCAGTCTTCTATTCCTAATTCTCAACTTTCCATGTCTTTGGCGACTTGCTTTATCCAATCTCCTGGTGGCCTTCCTCTTTTTCTTTTTCCATATGGTTGCCACTTAATCTTCTTGGTAAACTATGATCATGAATCCTTTTAACATGCTCATACCATTTCAATCTTTTTCTGTGAATTTACTGAAGATATTGGTCAGTTGTTATTACCAACATCAAGTCATTCAGAACGAAACAAACTTTGACACAAAAAATGCAAATTACAGTCTTGATGTTGTCAGTCACATTTTAGCTTTTAAAGTGATTTCGATCAGTAAAAACATACAAGCATGTGTGTGTCTGTTTTTCTTTATATTCGACAACGTCGAGTACAAAGATCGCATGATGTGACCTACCCCGTCCCCATAAATATTGAATTCGTCGTGTTGTGAAACGGTTACGATGTCAGGCGACTTGATCGACATAGACCCGAGTTCTCCATTAGCGTCTCTCCATAATGGACAGAGGGCGGAGTCCACAGTTGTCACAAACAGAACGCGTCCTACATTTCCCTTTGAATACCGTAATTGCGCATTGATATGCTGTTATTGTTTGTATCAGTGCTACCACTTAAGGGCACAAGGGTAGACGGGGTAAATTGTCGACGACAGAGCCTCCACAATGGATTGGGCTGCAATGTACAATGTAATCTCACTTTGTAATGACTAATTAATTTCACTTAGAACATCGGAAACATAAAAGTTGTTTAAAATAAATTTATTGTGAGCACAAAAAGCTAATTTTAGTACAATTTATGTATAACGAGAATATTGGTTCAGGATAGAGATGTAGCGGTGCGCATGCGTCTGTATGATTTGATGTGCTCATGCGCCTGTATAGCTTCACAGCGCCGCTTATAAGAGTGGAGCCGCCTGGAGACAAGGCATTTTATATTTTGTAGTTTGCGAGATTCGAATCTGTCGTTGGTGAAAGCCTGATGTGTCTCCACCTAAGAAGCAACCAGATGGTGGTGGTTCGGTATTCAACCTCCCCCTTATCAACTACTCCTCGTCCAATTATTAACTAGTGGTGCATTTGCCCTTCTACTACATATTCGGTGTTCTCTTTAATGATAAAGTATTTATTGAGTATTTACTCACATTGAACATTTTTGTTGGTTTTAAAATTTCTACAGCCTTAGATGTGCACAACACCTCCAATTATCAACATTGTCTATTAGATTTCATCACTAAAAGATTTTCTCATTCTCGTTGTTGTACTTAAGCACTGTTTGACTCCCAAGACACACAGTAGGTTATTGTTTCAAAATAGCTGCTATCGCTTTCAATATTGGTCCAAATTCAAATAAACCCTAAGACTCCATTATCCATTCATCAGTTTATACACAAACTTCGTTCCACGTTTCGATTACAAATATACACTTAGCAAATGTTTGCTCTACTTGAAACTTAATCCGTCTGAGAATATATTGAGTAGCGCGTTTCATGTCTTTATACTTTACCCTCAAGTTCATAAATAAGCTTATACTTGAGATACTTCCAACGCAAGAAGATGGCAATGTCATTTATAATGAATACTGTATGAGTAATGGTAATCTCCAATATTGAATATTGGTACAGTGGATTGTACTATATCATGTGGGCTAACCTACCATTCCACATGGTTGTTTTCGAGAAAATCGCCATTAAACTTTGTTAACTAAAAATCGTCGATCAAATTTCAATTAAAAAAGCTTGATGAAAAATTCTGTCGAGTATTTCCAATTTCTTTTGATTTGTCCTGTTATCCTGTTAGAACAGAGATTACTTTTTGTACCCCTTTCTATGCAGGACATTAATAATCGCCTTTCTCACGTTCAATATCTCTTTCGACGTCTGTTGACATTCGCTTTATTAGACTTTTTCAATTTCATAAAATGGTTCGTTCATTAGTCGAGCTCAGTCGATCATATTCCATAAATCCAAATCAGCATTTTCCTGACAACGGCGAGCACGACATTAAAGGAAAAATTGACGAGTGAACGAGAGTGCGAGAGGGATAGACGGGTTCGAGTAAGCAGGCAACACAGTTGTGAATGGTACAACTGAAGGTCTTTATTTTGGCCTGCGATTTTGATCGATCCCCAAGAGCAACGCCAGTTTCCAGCTCCCGTCCAAATACCAATTTTAATTACTTAGGTTCGTCAACTCCGTTTCACGGTTCACCAAGTTTTTCCGTTCACTCCACAAACGTTCAGCTAGAATATCGCACGAAACGTGGATTCTAGTTGCCATTATACCTTTCTCAGTCTCTCTCTCTCTTCCTCTTTTCGTCCCCGCACGAAACGTTTCATTGCAAAATCCACGACTCGGCATACGAAGTCGTAACGTACATAATATGTTCGAGTAACATTCAGTTCGATCAATATGAACGACTGAACCCAGTTAATGCAAAGTGACATTGATGTAATATTGCGACTGCATTTTGCTGCTAACGAGCAGTTATTTGTATCGGAATCGATTAAACTTCACCACAAATTCCCCCGCTAATCTACGGTATCGGAATGAAATCCGTCCCAACGGTGTCTTTCAGTCCGGTGTGTGTAGAGATCCAACTTTCCCGAACTGAGCACCATTTCATGCCTCTATGGATATTTAAGTGACCGGAGAGTGGAATAATTCGGATTTGAGAAGCTACTTAATAAAAAAAAGCCAAGGTGGTCGAAGGTGGTGTTTTGGGTATTAACACCAATAAGTACAAGACCATAAACTTTCATTACCGGAATCCATAGTAAAAATAATGTTTGAGATTGTAGGCCGTGGCCCATAGAAACTATTTTGCCCAAACGTTTCGTCGGAAACTTCGGCTGACATCTTCAGTGGAACTGTATCGACGAGAAGATTATATCTCGAAGTCTCTACAGCGACTGAGTGGAAAGCTAGGTGTGCATATATGTATTCCAAATGGCGGTGGGCGGTCATAGAAGACGTAGACGCCTTATACGTCGTTCTCTCTGTAGGGCTGGATGTCTTATTTTATACAAATGAAGTTATTCCTTTCTATTAAAATTCAGAGTGTTTGTGAATCCATGAAAAGAGCAGTCAAGAGAACGACGCAGAAGGCGCCTAATCCACTGACGAACCATTCAGAGAACGCCCCTTCTACGTCACGCCCACTGTAACCTGGTATATATATCAGTGCACAGCCAATTCTCCACTAAGTTGGTGTCTAGATTTCGAGGTATGACCTTCACTATCGTCAACACAGATCCACTGAAAATGTCAGCTGCAATTGCAGACGAAATAGTTGCTATGGACCAAGGCCTACAAGCCCGAATCTTAGTTTTACAACCAATAAGTGTATTCAAAATAAATTACAGCACGAAAATTATTATTAAGTAAATATATAAAAAGGAATTAAGTAAATGCCATTTGCTAATCCTATGGCGTTACAATTGAGCTGCAGAGACTCATTTCGGTGTCTATTCAAACTACCATTGCACGTGGAGTTGGCAATTGTTCCATGAATAAGCAATACGTATATGTAGCTGGCTCTGAGACCGGATATTGTTAAGATTTAATGTTGCAGCGGCTAATGCTGCGGTCATGATATGCCGCCATGGTCATAAATCATAAAGAGCATACGTTATCGTCCTTGCACTCGATTGTCCGTGTCCGCTTTGGTGTCACCGGCTACGCGAGTTTATATAATCCGAGAATATGTTTTAACAACAACATTCGCAACCACGAGCACAATCGGAATGTTTTGAACGTATTTTACCGGATTTGTGATAGCTAATGGAAACTGTTGTGACTGACAATTTTGAGACCATTAAATATTCTACATACACACACAGGGAAGACCGGGATAAACTGATATTTTCAAACAGTATGTTGGGAACTGAAAAGTGGAAGGATAGTAAAAAATATACCTGGAAGAAAAAAGATGGTCCATTGATTACTATTTACAGAAAACAGTAAGAAAGTCTGTGTGGAAGCAGAGGAAATTAGATTGAAAAGGATAAAAACTAGAAGAGAAGCTGGAAGCCTAAAATTTTGTCACCTACATGGCTGACTGAAGGATGTAAGGACAAGAATGTACTAGAAATTAACGCAAGGTTCGGGATTGTTAATATACGAGAACTAACAAGTATCTACTGGTTATCAGATAGAGATAAGATATGCAACATGTGCAAAGCAAAAGAAGAAACTCTTCAACATATCCTTGAGGACTGCGTACACACAGGAGTAGGAGGTAAAAGGTGAAAACCTTAGATAACAAATCAGGGAGCTCAGGCAAGAAAGTGAGACTTGCCCTGGAAATGAAAAAGAAACGAAAAGAAGATACTTAATGACACTTTAACGACATAATTGCAGAAGAAAATCCATTGTATTTTTGCAACCGGAAGCCGCAGGCGATCGAAATCGGTGGCGGCGCCCTTTAACTGGTTCTCGGAACGACGTCGCGCCTGCAGGGTAAATAAGCGGTATCGGAGTCATAAATCAAAAGCAGGCTTTTAGTGATACATGTGAGAAAATAATGCTCTGGAATTAACTAGAAACAAGGAATACGGTATAAACGGTTTCCCCAAAACTATCTCACACTGGTGTTGAATTATTAGCTTCAAGACAAGTCATTGGAATATCTCACTAACAATAAAAAAGAAATCAAGTCATTTACTCCCGTAGTGTGTCAACGCAAACCCAAAAAACTTATTATTTCCAACAGTAAACTAAAAACCAAATAGTAAATTTCCCATAAATGTTGTTTTAGGATCGCCCTCTAGCCATCGCAGGGGAATTAGGTTTTAATAATATAAAGGCTGTAAAGTAGAAATTTACTTGGATCCGAGATTTAGACGAGTTATATAGGTATCCAGAGGAAATTGAAATTAAATAAGACGCTATCCGTCAACCTCGTTGTCGCCTCCCTCGTGTCATTTGATGCCCCTGTCATTCCTCCTGGTCCGCGCTCCCTCGCCAACCCCTTCCGCCTTTCTATCCATTGCGAACGACGAGGCAAAGTTGCTCATTCAAAATTCATCGTTACATCCGAAACTGGGACGTACAACGGATCATTACGAATTTACTTCTCGCGCTACATCCGACCGGTAGGTGTGTCGGCCTTATATTTTCACGAAGTACCTTATTAAACATAAAGGACCGGCTTTTGACGTAGCCGTGGTAACGGACGATTCAAACAATATTTCCCAGACAAAGAACGAAAGAAATCCCAACCCCGGGGGGTTTAATAATACAGTTTTTATTGATTTATTCGGAATCTAATCGGTAAATGCTACGTACAGGTATTTGCTCAATCAGAAAAAAATATTATCAAGTCCCTTCTCATCATTTTGAGAATCTTATAAGTGCTTCCACATACTGAAGTTCAAAATCTTCCACAAATTTAATCCTTTTTTGGTTACTGATCAGAAAATCCTTTACTTGTTTCATTCTCCTGCACCTTCTGATGAAGAAGAGTGGGCATTCCCATGGAATTGCTTGTGGTGCAAAGTCCAAATGGAAGACAGAATGTCCTCTTCACCCTCTTGCTAGGAATCGTTGAACTGGTTGGATAATCGAAAGAAAGAGAAGGATGTAGAAGAGATTATTTACGGAATGTTACTGCCCTAGTGTTTGCCCAAGTGATCTATGAAAACCACAGAAGAACTTTAACCAGAGTAGTTTGACCTGGAATCGAACCAGAGACCGTTTGAATGCTAAGCAATGGTCTAAGTCTCAAAACAATGGATAAAAGGAAGCTGAGGCACCTTTTGCCATTTGTAGATACAGTTAGATCCATATTGGAGGCAGAAATAGAAGTTGTGGAGGGCAGATGGAGACCTAGGTTATATTACTGTAGGAATCCAAGTATTCCAATGAAGAGTATGTGTTGATGATGAATGAAAATGTTACTTCTCTTACTTTTGATGTTTGAAACAGAAAATGTTACAATTATAGAAATCACGGCTAGTAACTTGGAGCAAGGAGGTATAGTTTTTCTAATCTCAATTGAAAACGATATAAAAATCAGGGTGCGGAATCCCTTTGTAATGTGAATCGAACACATGCCGATCCACTGTACTTCGCAGATTCGGGTGTTCAACTATTATTTTACAATGAAACATGTATATATATTTAGGGGATGATAAGGGTTAAAATCTACCCTTAGATATGTTTGTGTAATAATTAAAATTGAGTGATCTTCAGATATGGACCTGGTACGTTTTCTCAAACTATTATGAAATTCAATGTATGGCCAGTGGTATCTAGGTGTCAAAGCAAACAGTTTTTGGAATTTTCGTAGACTAGGCTCTCTAATCAGGACGTATAGTCATACTCCTGTAATTCCCTTTGTCCGAGTCGGATACAAACTGAAGTATCGATCGAGGGTGATATTCAGTAAATTATAAAACAGCCGCAATTTGGGTCAGTCGTTTGCGTGACGATGATTCATGAAAATTGTATCGAACTTCGTAATTACTAATACTTAGTAGTCGCAATGGTACCTTTCTGTGACGGCTTTTAATAAAGTAGAGGGAACTAATGCACCTGACTGTATTATATTCTAACATTTTATCAACTAAGGACGTCCCTTTTAATAACAATAATTACTATTCATGCTTTCAACTACCGTCCAATTCCATGTAAAGCAGTGGGTCGTTTCGCAAATAATTGTTCCCATCCTACGCTATAATATTTATAAAGTCCCTTAAGGTCAAATTCTGGTGTCCACCATCATGTTTATTATACAAACTACAATCACAGCATAAACTATTTTGAAAACTTTTGACTGGACACCAGTCATTAAGTCAGTAAAATTAGAATTTCGATATAAAATAGTTGTTCATCCTTTTCAGTTAAGTGGCGTTTTACAGTTTAAACGGACTCATTAAGATTTTGTGAGAATTCGGATTTTTCACCAAGATAAAATTCAGGCTTGGCATCAATAAGGATCCTTTAGTTAAGAGCCATTCATTGACGAAAAGAACTGCTACCATCGAGAAATAGGAAGGCCAGACAGCTTACGTGTGACGTCATTGTAGGTAGTCGACATGCGGATCCTTTTACTCTAGTAGCTTATTGTTTAAACATTTTTGATGGCTGATTCTTATAGAGGTCGATGAGCACAGCATTTGTGAAAATTTTGAGAGCTGGCAAAAAATCGTCCTGGACTTTCTTGTAGAGAAATCAATTCTATACAAATAAAGGTCTCTATATTTCTTTCATATCAGTCACTACTTAAGCGTCAAAAGAACAAAAACGTATTAACAAATTATTATTAAACAAATAATATAAATAATCATTCGCCAATGTTAGAAATTTACAGAAATACTCTCCTTAATGACCTCTACAAGAATCAGCGATCAAACTAGTTTTTGCATGATAAGTTCCTTGGTTACTGGAATGAAAGAGCTCTGTAGAATCGACTACCTGTAGTGACGTATCAGGCTTTTTACGTCAAAGCTGCCTGGCCTTGTTATTTCTTGAGAGTAACGAAATAACCCACAAGAGGCGGCTAAACGTTACCATCGTCAGACAAGGTGTGCGCGCTGATTACGTAATCACCTATGCTGACCATGAGCTTACAATCATAGTAGGCTCACAGACAGCGTAGGTGGTTACGTAATCAGCGCGCAGGCCTGTCTCACGATGGTAACGGGCTAAACCGTTACCATCGTTAAACAAAGCCAGAGTGCTGATTTGTCTTAAATAACGATCGTAACAGCTAAACGCGTTATCCTAAATTTATTTAAGATAAACATAAGTAATTTTTTATTTGACTATTTGTGGTTTAACTTATTAAACTTCTTAAATTGGTTATATCTATATTTATTTCTTATTTTGCTTCACAAACAGCACAACAGTCGACACAAATGAAAAATAATATATCCCTGCATGCGGATTCCGAAGTTTCCAAGTCTGCTCGGCAGTAAGTAGACTTATACTTCACAACTAACACGCTACTCATTATTGAACGCAAATTGCTGTATGCAAACTCGGTTATTTAGTCTTGTACGTATACGTAGTGGAATAGAAAGTTTCAAATCAACTTTGCAGAGAGTCTGTAGAGAGTCTGCTGATTTATTTGTTTATTATCTGATAACATACAACAACTGCCGAGTTCTGGTTAGAAACTGAAATACATATCTCGAGAACAAAGAAAATTTGCTAAACGAACAAGAATATTCTATGTATCTATGGATCGATACGGGATGGGTAACTTCAAGTATTTTAATAAGTGAACTGAATTATAACAGAAGACCTACCTAAAGAGGTCAACCAGTTGACGAAACGTCAAGGAGAAACTACTTATTCCATGACAGTCAGAAATCCCAAAACTTCTCCTAACTCCACATTTAAAAAAAATAAAATAACCTAAAACTTGCAACCGCCCATTTTACTTCATGTAGACGAATAATTAATACCGAGTTTGTTAAAAAGTAGGTTTTATTTGCTTTTAAGTTATCCAGCGAAACCACTTTCAATAGCAACCTAATTCAAGATCACTGTAACTACTTTACCACAACTTTACGTGACTGATGTGAGCGAACTAAAAAAAAAAAAACATTGAAGAAGTAGATACGATTTTGTCAAACGTGCCATGCTTTCTAACAATTTATGGACTTCAAGCTTTCACAAGAGAAAAACATGACATCTTTTTCAGAAAAAGTACCACGATTGAAAAAGATAGAATATTCAATTACAAAAATGTTAATTCAATTTAGAAGGAATAAGAAAAAACGAAAGCACTAGGAACATTTGAGAATGTCTTCAAACATCCAGTTCAAGAGAAAATTTTTAAAAATTTGAATTATTGAAAGTATTTCAATTTACGGAAACATCCCAGAATTCTCAACAAAATTTGGAAAATGGTAAATCTATTAGCAATTTTTCAGGAAATTCTAGGGAGTTCAAGGAGTTTTCCAAATGTTTCGAAACGTTCCGGAACATTTTATAATGTTCGTATCATTTTTTCACCGAGCAGTACATCGTTCATCTCACTTTTTGTAAAAAACAAAATTGAGTTTCGGAAACATTGGAACTTTCTAACAGGGTTTCCGAAAAGTTAAAGAAGTTTCCAGAACACTCTGCCATAATCGTATATCTATGCCACTCAGCAGTAGGTACACTACACTTCTAAGTGAATTCTAGAATATTTTAATTGTTGAAAGGATTCGAATTTTCGACAATATCCCAGAATTTTCAACTAAATTTGAAAAACGTAATTCTTTTGCAAATTTCAGAAAATTTAGTTTAAGTTTCTCAAATGTTCCAAAACTTCTGGAACTCTCTAACATGTTCCTACATCTTTGCCACACAGAAGTATACTATGCTCCAGAGTTTATGTCTTTACTCTAAGCGTTTCCAGAACATCCAGCTACATTATTCTTCTCCTAAGCCTATTTTAAAAAATTTGGATTGGCAGACATTGGGGCTTTCGAAAGAATTCTTGAACAGTCCATAATCTACAATAAAATTTTGAAACATCTAATTTTGCAGAAAATTTTAGAAACCCTAGAATTAAACATGTTTTTCGAAAATTTTAGAATATCCTAGAGCATTCGGACACACTCTTACATCTTTTCGACCAACAGTGCACTTTACTTTTCAAGTTATGAGTCTGTTCTAATGTATGGGAGCATTCGAGAACATACTGGAACAGTTCAGAATTAGCAACAAAGTTTTGAAACATCCAGGTATTTAGAAAATTCTAGAAAATGCTTAAATATCCAGGAAGTCTTCCAAATGTTTCAAGACGTTTCGAAACATGCTGAAATTCTCGTACATTTTTGTCATTCAGCAGTACACTTTACATGTCAAGTTAGGTGGAGGAAGTATTGGAGCTTTCGAGAACATACTGAAACAACCAAGAATTCGCCACTTTTGATACATCTAATTCTTTAGAAAATTCTAGAAATTGCTAGAATATCCAGGAAGTTTTCCTAAAGTTTCAAGATGTTGCGGAACATTCAGAAGTGTTCCTACATTTTTGCCATTCACTTTACATCTCAAGTTAGGTGGAGGAAGTATTGAAGCTTTCGAGAACATACTGAAACAACCAAGAATTCGCCACTTTTGATACATATAATTCTTTAGAAAATTCTAGAAGATGCTAGAATGTCCAGGAAGTTTTCCAAAAGTTTCAAAACGTTTCGAAACATGCTGAAATTCTCGTACATCTTTGCCATTCAGCAGTACTTTTCAATTTATGAGTCTATTCAAAAAAAAATTGGACTATGGGGAGTACTAGAGCTTTCTGAAACATACTGAAACTGCTCAAAATTTGCAGTAAAATTTTAAAACAACTAATTTTGTGAAGAGATTCTAGAATAATCGAGAAGACCCTCTAGAACATTCTAGAACACCCTAGACACGTAGCTACAATTTTTTTCCATTCAATGGTACACTGTGCTTCTAAGTTTTTACTACTCTTAAAAATTTGACAATTAAAGAAACTGAGATGAGAATATGATGCCAGAAATAAACTACTGCCTTTTTGAAAACTCGTCAAATATGTTTCTTCTTTTTCTTCTACTCAAAGGTAATGACGTTCACGTCGCAAGTGTTCGATTTGAACGGATCTAACTAGTGTGACCAACAGTGGCTTGTTGTTAAAACGTGCGCGTTTCCCATTACAAATAATAAAGAATAAATAAACACACTGAATTGCCTAGTGAAGTGACTCACATGACAAACATGCAAATGGAATAAATTAATTAAGCGATTCGCCTCGCCATCCTTAACTAATTCCATAAATAGGTCGACATTTACATTTTTCTATAATTATAATTGACATGTACAAGAAATGGCACTTTATTGGAGCGGAAACGTCCAACAATGATAATATTTGAATAGGAAGTTAGTTATAAAGTGGATACAATGCAGCAGCCATTTTAATTACCATTGTAGGTAATATTGAGTTAAGACTAATAGACAATTCGTATTGACTATTTAAATGGGCATCAAAATGCGATATTCAAATATAATATAATACTAATGGTCTATATTGTAACGAGCGTGTATGTGTGCGAGAGCGGCGACGAGATCCGGGAGCAGATAAGCGGAGTTCAAAGATAAAACGAACACAATAGGAGCTCGAGTAAATTTTAGAAGGTTTCTCGATCTTTCTGGAACTGTTCGCGGTGTCTGTATAAATACTTGTTGACGTGATCAGTGACAGTAGTTTACAGTTAGCTTCCGAACGAGTAACATAAATACCGAACTACGACATACAGGGTGATATAAATACGCATTTTCCTGGTCATATAAATAAGTTGTTGAATTGTTATTAGTGTTTAAGTATTAAATAAATAGTTGTAAATAAATATCTGTTAAATAAATAAGTTAAACTAGAAAAGTCGTTACAATATATGAATTATAAAACAATTAATTTAATGATCTATAATTGGGCTATTTTTAGAAGCATTTTGTTGAGTAATTAATTTTAAAAAAATTACTCTTCATTGTAAAACAATAACGACTACAATAAAAAAGTCAAAAAAATGGAATTTTAGATGTTTTGTTACAATATAGAATTTAAGGTGGAAGTTTCGTAAAAAATATGCAGTTCATGGCACCCAAAAAGCAACTGCTGATCTTGAATTTTAACTTGGTGTCAAAGAACAAATGAAGCCATATTTTCCAAAATGTCAATATTGCTGTTAAATTATAATTAAAGCACCAAAGTATAAACGAAAACGATTCAAAAACATCCCTTTCAAAGCATGTTTCGTTTTGTGGTGTCATTTGCAAACAACAGTATTCCGCACAAACCAGAGATAATTTAACGAATCGCTGCGTCAACGAATAGGAATCAATAGATACCGAAGCAGATAAAGGAAGAAATAAAAAATCCTTGCTGTATCATTACTAGGGTTAAACACACCAGAAAATGTAATCCCAATTCAACCCTTAAAAATTTATTCTAATGATATCACAATTTATTTTTGAAAAATCGAAAGATATTCATACCTCACGAATGGCCTAAACGACTTGACTATAATTTTAACATATGTTTAAAAAATTAACATTTTTCGAATCTCTTTTTTATTAACTTTCAATTTTAGTACTTTGACCAAAGTTTTCTAGACGTGCTTCGCTTTGATGTAAAATTAATGTTGGAAAATTCGGACAGTGACCGAAGAAGAGAAAATGACATTTTTATCATGTCTAACACTCTAAGGCAGTTTTTTTTGAAGCTCAGTTTGAGTTTTTGTTCAAAACCCAAAAAACTACGAATTAATTTTTTTAAACTTCAAAACTTCGTTCCTTCAGTATATTATAATTATTTGAGACTTACTGGGGTTGATTACTGTATTTTGCTTGTGAAAATTAATGACGAATACTCGAAGACTCACCTGTAACAAAAAAAGAAATTTATTAGTTATGCAATTGGTAAAGGTAAAGCGACAATTACAAAGCCAGTAAATGTTTTATTCGCGTGTATCACGGTCGCACTTTTAATTAACTAAAATGAGGTGTACTACATATAATAAATTGGACATTTATTATACTGGAAACGTCATTCATTCTCAAATGAAGTCTTGACACCTTTTAATTAAATTGAAAGCTGAAACAATTGTGACATACATTTATTGCAGGAAATTGACGTTTTATTAATTTTATGGATTATATCATGCGCTCAATGGGGAAGAGGGACAGACATTCAGCTTTTGTTTCTAGTCTAATTTATCACAAAAAAAAAACTTCACAGACATTTCAAATTTTGCAAACTAAATTAATTTTTTATAAATCAAAGATTTTCTTCAGTTAATTGCTAGATACCAATAATTAAAAAATACAAATAAAGTAATTAAAACGTAATATCAATTAAAAAGTTTCACTTGTAACGCTCGTAAATCCCATGCTATTTTTTTTTTGTAAACGAGCCTTCAGAAAAAGGAAACTTTTTGTTTCATTATAGTTCTTATCTCGTCCCTTTTAACAATTTGTCTTTTTTCAACAATTCGTCTTCTTGAAGCAATAACATGCTCGTGATAAAACTTCACACAACAAAGACAAATTGGTTGTCAAATACTAAAGATACTGAAAATGTTCATAACTTCAAACTTGTGCAACAAACATCCCTAAGGATATTCTTCGGCCCTTCTTTACCTAAACCAAATGGCCTCCGGTGTCATTTTTGTTTTTTGATAGAAAAAAATAAGATATATTAAAAAAGTTGGACTTATGATGTACGAGTTGAGTAATATTTTCTTATAATTAATAAAAAACGAATAAGAGTAGTAATCATGAATTACTAATTGGTAACTAATCCATTAATATTCTTAATCGTAATCTAATCTAGGATTCACAAAATTTTTTGTGATCTAATTAATTAAAAAAGTTTAATTGAATATAACATACAGTTTTAATGGATTCTGTCGTATTCCCCCATACGACATAAATCTTGTCTTTTGAGGGTAAACCTTTTTCCCAAAAGGGAGTCATAAAAGCTGCTACAAAATCCACATACTGGCACATTTGCTGCCGCTTTAAGTTTTAAATTACACATTTGGGAAAATATCTCAAGTAAATTCAATCTGATATCAGAAATTACACGTAGCATTAGCACATTGTTTCAGTTCTCTACGACTTCCGGTATCCTCCCTTTAATGGATTCCTTTGTACAAATTCCAAGTTAAATCTGTCTGATAGTTACCAAACCTCTACTTCTTGAATGCACTCAAGAGAAAACGACTTAATTTTGAATGTACTGTTGAAGTAATAGTAATATATAATTTATTTATTTATTTGTACAAATTTTTTCATAATTACTTTAAATAATAACTCGATTTATCAAAGCTTTTAATTACTTTTCATTATTGCTAATTGAAATTTAATTATGCCACTCTTTCCAGTTTCGAAATCGATACGTATTCTAATTCTGAATAATTTCAAAGTCAAATTATGACGCTAATTTGTCATTTTCTTTATTTCCATAACGGATCATTGGATCATTTATTAAACGTTTGCTCGAGTAAATTCATTAAAGCCCAGAGTTCAAGTTCAGAAAGTCTTTTATTTCGGAATCGAGATATTAAAATTTAAAGAACCGGACTCCATCGAAATAACTCTTAATTAGTGAAGAGCTCTCTTGTAAAATACTCAATCTACTTCAGTTAATTATATACGTATTTACTTAGAGTTTACTTAAAAGCTTCTGTTTATAATTTAAAACAAAATTAAAGCATTAAGCTCATTTTAAGGGTTGTACCTTTGTATATTGTAGTGTTTGTGGGTTTATTAAAAATTTATTTACAAGCCTAAAGTACAGGAACATAATTTATATATACTTATTTAATAATAACTATTTAAAAACACTATTAATTAATACGGAACTTAGCTTAGTATTTATTTACAGCACTCACTTATATGCTCGTCTCTATTTATTTGTCTTTTCACTTCTAATACTATCGATTTATTTCAAATGTTACCACTGTCACAGTCAATTTATTACTAACTAACTTGGCGAACGTCTCTATCACTTTTATAGCATCATAGAACAGTCGGAAAAGAGTCTGGAATATTCGAAAGATTGTTTACATTTTCGGCGAACCGCTTAATTACTTCTTGGAAGGCAGGTACGAGACACACGCCTACAAACACACGCATACACTGCCGAAAACCGCCCGCGGCTAGTTGAGCCGCCGGCCCGCAACACATGCAAGTGTACCCGATCGCACACACGCATGCTCGTGTTCGCTACAATATTTTATATATTATTTGTTCAACAGATATGTAAATGAATTTGGGTACTTTCATCAAATGTGTTATAAATAAATTCTTTTGTTAAATCAATCGACTCTCATTTTTCTACAAAAAGGAGAGATGTTTTTCTTTTTTTTTCTTATTTTACTCCATGGCCACTTACTGCCACCCATTGTTATGGTAGGTAACATTTGATCACGGTGAGTAAAAATGAGTCAAAATAGTCAACAAAAATGTGTAGCCGAATACAGTTTCCTATAAGTATATCTTCGTCTAACTATTCTTGCTTTTAAGAACAATCTGGAATGTTGGAGAATGATCTAAAAATGTTCCACATGTTTTGAGAACGACTTGAAATGTAAAAGAACGGTCCGGATTGCTCCAAGCTTTTCCAGAATGATTTTGAATGTTCCTGAATAAGAATGTTCGAGAATGATTCAGAATGTTTCAGATTTTTTGAAAATAATTTAGAATGTTCCAGACTTTTCGAGAATTATCCATAAAGTTTCAGATTATTCGACAATGATTTAGAATAGTCGAGTATGATATCTGCTGAAGTCTAAGACAGAAAAGTAGGTCTTTAGTCCATCAGGTTTGGGGTGTATTCTTGCCCAGGCTACTCCAGCCCTTTCAGATATTTTTTTAGTAAAAATTTTAGTTTTGTGACACAGTTCATCCAAATCCCAGAATTCCAAAAAGCCAAGGGTTCTCCCGTCGAGATGAAATTTACAATTTCTGTAGTCCATGACATTCAGTGAATCCGGTTCTAATTTGAGCTACATTAATTAATAGACAGCCAAGCCTGGTCTGGAACTTCATCCCTTTCAAAAAATCCAAGATTTATCCCCAGGACTGCCTATATTTCTTTAGCGATAAATGATTTAAAATAATTGAATAAAAGTGAATATTATTAATAATCAACAGCAGTTGATGAAAATAACAATAATTATACGACGTTTTGACCGTCAATTTTGGTCATCGTCAAACTAAATAACTGACAATAGTACTAACTAAGTTGATTATTATGACACAACGATATTTCATGAATGAGTTACATATGTCCTTAAAATTTCCTAATTGCTAACTCTATTGATGAATATCTAATTCTGTATTTGGCAATAAAACCAAAATCTCATCAAAACTGACAAGGGTACGCTAGGTATAGTTTTCGGCATAAAATATGACGTTATTTATACCGTTTTATTTCAATTTATTTGGGCATGGTAGCACGACTAATGGATTAAAACGGTTACATTAGTCGTCCGCTTTTCCGTCAGTGATGGAAATGGCCTGTCGTGCCGCACCCAAAGGCGCACCCACCTTCGAATTCACCACCGTGTAACAGAGGGTTGGCACGCAGGGCAACCGTGTATACGCAAGTATAAATATATATATATGTAGTTATAATCGTTTCTATTGTTAAGCGAAAAAAGGCTGCTAATTAATATTAATTAATTATTTAGAACTGAGAACAAAAATCGACCTCGCTTTCGCGAAAATGTGGCACGGTCAGGGTGAAAAGCAAATGAATTAATTTTTAGACATTTATTAAAAACAGAAGTCATTAATTACTAAACATATTCTCGTCTACAACGATGAACCTGTTTAACGTTAAAAGAGTCACGTGAATTCACCACCCACCCCGAGAAATTAATTTCCAGCCCTAAAACTGTTTTTGTTTAGGTACAGAAAATCGAAGTTACAGTGGACTTTTATGGAACAAGTTTTTATAAATCCGAAGAATTTTTTTTTTTCATTAAGAATTTTTTGTTGTATCAAAATAATATTTGATTTTTGCACCTCATTTGTAGCATCGAACACAGCAATTTTTCAATGAATTTTCTCTACGTAGATGCAATATTTCAATTCAATATTAATTGGAATAATTTGCAAGAATATCAGCCAAACAAACCTAAATATCTTTTGGCAGATAATTTTTTGGTTAATTAACCGGCAAACTATTGGTTGCTTCTCAATGAACTACCAGCTGTTGTCTAGTCATTGAATAATTGAAATGTCCATTTTTGGTTAGAGTATAAATACTTCGTTCCAACTACAGCGAGATAAAAAAAAAAGAAACGATCACAAAAATAATATAGTGACTTTTGACATTTTATACCTTTCCGAACATTCTAAACAATTTTCTAAAGATGTGGAACATTCAAGATCATTTTCTGATGTTTTAAAGTATTTCAGACAAATCTGGAACATTCTAAATCATTTTCTAAAAAGTTGACCATTGTGGATCATTCTCTGATATTCCTAAGTATTCTGGAATAAAGTAGAACATTCTAGATGATTGCTTGACATACCAAAACTTCTAAATCATCCTTGCAAAATGCGCAACAATGTGAATCCACTTTGAACACTTGAAGTCTCTCTAAAAAACTCTTAGAATGTTTCAAATCATTCTCCAAAGAGCTGAAACATTCTGGAAAATCTTAGACCATTCTCGAATATTCTAAATCATTCTCGAAAAATATTCTGAAATATCATAGTCTGGTAGATCGAGAGAAAATTAATACAGCACTTTGTGGCATTCTATACAGATGGTCGTGGAGAATAGTGACAACAAACAGAAAAGCACCTTTCTTTATAATGCATATTGAGTATTTTGTCAGTTCCAATTTTTTGTAGCTCATTTTTTCTGGCTCACTCAACGAACAAGTTCAATATTTTTTTATAAATATTGTAGCGAACACGAGTAGGTACACTTGTGTGCGATCAGGCACACTTGTACATGTAACGGACCGACTCTACTAGCCGCGGCCGGTTTCGGCGGTGTGTGCGTCGTATTTGTAAATTTGTGTCCCGTACCTGCCTTCAAAGAAAGCAATTAAGCGGTTCGCAGAATAGTAAACAACTTCGACGTTTCGAAACAACTCGAGAAAATTCTAGAGTTTAACGGCATAAATTGAAGAGACGATGGCCGAAGGGTGAGTAATAGACAGTGGCAGTAGTGACATAAGAAATAAATCGATAGTGATAGTAGTGTGAATACAAATAAATTGAAACGTGCATATAAGTGAATGGAGTAAATAAATAGTAATCCATGTTTAGTAATAATGAAATAGTGTTTTAAGTTTAAATATTAAATTAGTGTAAATAAATTGTTAAAATTGTTCAAATGCACATTTAGTCTGTAAATATAAATTAATAAACCCACGAACATTTCAATATTTTATTGAATGTATTCTAAATACCAACATAAAAAATGTAGCTTTCTTCAGTATTTAGTTACAATTTTTTCTAACTAGTTTGACAGAGATTGAAAACACGATTTGCTCAAGATATTGGTGGATTAAAATTGACGTAAACAGCAAAATTGCTTTCCGCTAATATTCGACGAAATTGACGAAAGGGAAGGAAATGACGAGATGCCAACTTAGCAGTTCGAATAGAATTATTCGATTGTCACCATTCCGCGTCAGGAAACCGGAAGTTGGCATTCACTGCTCGAGCAGGCAAGTAGTACCAACCTATAAAATTCCATTTATTCCTTTACTTTGGTTTAACATCGCGAAAATGAACGTTATAATTGCTTATCGAATTGTTGGATCGTAAAAACTTGATGATATCTGAAACTCTTACACCCTAACTAATTTTTCTGAGAACAATTCTTAGTAAATGTCTAATATAGTCTATTGGATTACACTTACAATCAATTTTATCAAAATACAAAAGCAGTAGAACTTTTGTGGGCTAAAGGGGAAAGTTTTGCTAAATAATGAAAGGTTGATCACCGTAATATAACATCCTGAGAATTGAGAATTGTTTATCAACAGTAAAATCAACAGATTTGAAATCGTAATCCATCTGCCGGATTCGAGAAAATCCAAATCAAAACCTTTTCTTTTTCTCGTAATCAAATACTCTCCTTCAAACCACAACAATGTCCCTAGTTGAACAACTTAAGGGAACAAAATAAGTCCCTTGCTCAGTAATCTGTGGAAACCACCAGACACAGATCGCGATTTCGAGTTTGTTGGGTCTCATCAGCTGGTCCTAGGAAGGTCCTAGTAAGAATACTGACCAACCAAAGTCTCCTGTTGCCAGAGGTGGATCAACCAGTATTTCGTAGCGTTTGATCCCCCTTGACATTGAACTTTTAGATGCATTTTACTTTATATTAATTTTTCTATAAGTGCGCAAAACTTGCAGTGGTGGTGCGAATCGCGCAACATGGAAAGAGAGCTTGCGCTGAAAACGGGTATCGATCAGGATGCGGTCAACCAGCAGATGCAGAGAGGCAGTGGCCAAGGGTTGTTGGTGCAACATCACTCCGTTTGCTAATATTTACATGAACTTGACATAAGAGGAAAAAATAGAGTTACAGCCTTCGAAGAAAATTATCTACGATTCTTTCATACTAATTTTAAAAAAGACACGTGTGGTCCCTCTGCATACACAACAGAAGACAATTGGACGATATCCCCTACCGGCTATGTAAAGAAGATTACTAACGGTGCCATCCCCTATTATTTTATAGAAGGTTAGTTTATGTAGTTGTTTATTGAATGTCTTTTTATTCTTTATTTTTAATTTTGAATTACGATTAAATAAAATTTGAATTAAATAATCTACATATATTTGTGTTTTTCTTCCACACATCCTTTATAACCTGCAAGTCCTCATCAATTTTTTTCAAAATTTACCATTCATTGTATTTTATCGCTGTATATCCACCCTCTCGTTTCTCTCATAATTTGATAAGAGATATCTACAATCTGCCCTTTTTGATTTCTATAATATCCCCTTCACATTCCTGTCTACATTCACAGATCTGAAGAAGTTAAAGTAATTAACAATAAAGCAGATGATCAATGCCAAGCAGAAACATGAATTTGTACATTTATATCTGTGCTTTCAATGAGTCGTTGAAAATTGATGGCGTCGCGACGTAATGTAGCGTTTTATAGAGGCGCCGCGACGTGATGAGTTCGGCCATAAAGAAGGATCGCAATGCTGGTTAATGCGCAACTAAGTTTTATTGGCGGGTAAAGGAGAAAAATTCACAACTGGTTGCATCTAATCGGGTAATTATTGAGGTTACGTATCGGCTTTCTGGCGTAATTGACCGTTTCATGGAATGTCTAATCGTTTCTTGAATCATTACCAGGCAATAACATAGTAATACTTTACTGAACTAGACAGTTAAATTATAAAGGTTTTGATCTAAAAAGTTTACATTTCGTCGTTGGTTCCATTAGCCAAGGACACCCACGGGTTTTAAAATAGTACGCCAAAGGCACACATGAGCCGAGAAAAGCTATGCTATTACTGTTAAAGCAAATCTTTGTAAAATGTGAAAATAGTTTACGGAAATCGCTAGAGGGGCACAGTCGAGATTCATTTACACTTCAAGTCTAAAAGTCTTTGCAGATGGAAAAGGTTCCAGGAAGAAGCTTGTAAGTTACGAAAATGCTCTTAAAACTTTATTGGAGCTCCTTCTACAGTTTGCTTTACATCATCCGACTGTCTTATCTGATAAGTATAAAAAACAATTCCGCTTAAACATTTACCTCCTTGATGAATAATTTCTATTAAGAACGTCTCCTCTTTCTCGTAGTTATGGAAGTTTAGTAGAATGAAAATTTTTAAATATAGTTATTGGGTTTAGGTTCTACACCTTTCTTCAGAGACTGTTACCTGTACTAATATTATAAAGGGGTATCCACAACTTATAAATGTTGATGTGTGGATGGAGAAGGTGAACTCTGAAACAAATCATCGGATTTCAAAAATTCATCAATACTCAGAAAGGACCATGAGGGTGGGTAACGTGAAAATAATCGAGGGTTTTTAATGGTCGTCGTAACTCTGCTTTGTGGGCACTTCCAATGATGCATAACACATCATGGTTATACAAGATGCACCCCAAACGCGATATGAGAAATTTACGAAGTCCATAACGTATTCCAAGTAAAAAATTTTGTTCAATGTCCAAATTTGGCAATTACGTCTAACATAAAATTTACATTTTCGTGTAAGTAATCTTACCATTTACTGTAATTTCTTGACCATCATTTTCCAAAATACAAATCAACGCAGGTGTTTTTTGTCAAACATTTGAAAAAAGTACTCTAACTGTATTAATGTGAGTATTTATGTATCTTTTGTCTTACTGAAGTAATAGAAAGAGTCAGAAGTCAGTACAGCTTTTTAGAGTACATCACACCAACACTATCATAATAAACCCATGAGCCTTTCGACCCATCTACCTCGACAACGAATTATGAAATCTTTCGAAATGAAGAAGAATTCTCCTGAGTGACTAATAATTCATTTCTGCAAGTGGTAATAGTGTCTGTCTTTAGTTGCTTACTGTAGGTTAATATATGGTTAAAGATTTATAAAATTGATACAGTATCATTAAATAATCATTCCAGAGGAGACAACAAAAATGTACCTCAAGTCTATTCAAAAAATTTCAGCGATCGTACTACGACAAAACTAAAATAAATAAACCTAAAGGTAATATGTAGGTGCACATATGTTTAAATTTTCGTTCGACTTTTCGTATGGTGAAAATTGGATTTTACCACTTTTTTTTTATTTGTCTACCTGCCTGTTTGCTTGTAGTGAATCAGCGAAAAAGCGTCACGTCACTCTTGACATTTTGAGGAATGAAATTCGACTCAATTGCCATTAGGATATTAAACCGGAGAAAAACTTACCCTTATTCCTTTATTTGTCCATCCATCTGTCTTTTAGAGATGAAAAGTCTAACGCTTTGTTTCTAGAATTTCAATAATTAAAATTGAACTTTTCCTTTCCAGTTTATTTTATCTAAATTAGGAAACTCAGAAAAATGATATCTTGTAAATCAGCCTCAAGGGCTCTTCAAGATGCCAAGTATATCCTAAACTATTAAGAAATCCAAATTTCTTCATCCAACGAGAATTGTAATGGTAAAATTAATAGGTGGAGATTATCAGAATTCCAAAGAAAGAACGGTTTTCACTAGAATCGAACTATGAATGTGCTAGGCCTAGACCATAACTCTAATGTATAAATATTGTAGCGAACACGAGCATGCTTGTGTGCGATCGGGTACACTTGCATGTGTTGCGGGCCGACGGCTCGACTAGCCGCGGACGATTTTCGACAGTGTGCGTCGTATTTGTTAACGTGTATTTCGTACCTGCCTACCAAGCAAGCAATTCAGCGGTTCGCCTAAATGTAAACAATCTTTCGAATATTCCAGACTTATCCTGACTGTTTCTATGATGCTATACAAGTGAAGAGACGTTCACCGAGTTAGGTAGTAATAAATTGACAGTGACAGTGGTAACATTTGCAATCAAGGAGTCGAAGTCAGACAGTCAGTCTTGCGACAGAGATTAATTGTGTTGTTATCGTTAATTTGGAAAAGTATTTGTTAAATTTGAGTCATTAATAAATAAAATAGTTGGAAAAATTCGTAACAATACTGTATTTCATCTCTGAATTATTTTAATCCTCATCAAGAAAAAAATAGTGAATTCCTCATCAAGTCCTCAATAGTCATGATTCTGGAAGGGTGTGGCTGATCAGGGACCTTATTAGGGCCACAATTTTTGTTCTAGTCGGGTACTTTCCTTTTTAAATCTTTTTCGAAAAAACTTTTAACATTACTCTACTCCACGTCAACTCTAAAAGTACTCATCATTCAGAGATATCTTAAAAAATCATAAGCATTGAGAAGCAATCAGAAACAAATCCAATTAAACTAAAAGTACCTACCTACTATTTACATATGATAAAAGCTCCATCTCAAATATTTCAAAGAAACCTGACTGTCTCTTAAATTTGTAATTATAGTGGATAAACGCCACATTGCTTTGAACAATATTGCTAGATTTCTACTAGGTAATGCACATTATACCGCAGTAATTGGTGAATGCATTGTTTGCATACGTGTACCGTTGATAGAGTCCATTAATCTTCTGGTAATGCACGAACACGGCGTTTGCTATAACGCGCTTGCAATGTTTTCTAATGGCAACAAGGAAAGGGAAATCGTCAATAACGTCAATTAAACTACCATATAAATCATATAAGAAACTTATATACACCGACTATAGAAAATCAATCGATTTTCCGTGAAATAGTGTTTTTGCAGCTCTACCAACATTCCAGAATGTAGTAGTTAATAACGAGAAATACGTAATGTTACAAACATAAAACAATGCAGAAAAAGTTTGATTGCTGAGTGTGTTTAAGTTTCAGCATATGCTCTATTCAAGTACTTTTTTAAATAAAATATGTCCCTTATGGTTTTCCAATACGTAATACCTTCCAATAAACTTTTGACCATTCTAAATAACACTACTGAGCTTATTCAGAAAAACAATACGTGTGGCACTCGGGGACTGCCGCGGTAAAGCTATTGCATAGTTTATCAACTATAAGGAGCAGCTCGTCTGGATCCGTGCGAGCTTCGTACAGTCTACACGCATACGTCTAGTCGCACGCACACGCCGCACCGCTGTGCCGGTCGGAGTGGGGGGTGTTAGGTTTTTTCGTTACGGAATTTCTTGATTCGGTCGCCGCGCTCAAAGCCCGCGATAAAAGCTATGCAATAACTTAAAAATAGCATTGTAAATCTTTCCACTAGACACACATGATTCAAAAAGATTCTAATTTTCAGTACTATGATTCATACTCGTTACAAAACCTAACGTGCATCTAATCCTCGACCTATATGAGCAATGAATAATAAATTGGAGTATATTATTTGTGCACAATATAAATAGTTATTTAAGATCTAAAATCAACACATAAAGGAATTATAAAAAGAGAAGCGCTTTCTAGTTTGCCCTCACTATCCTCCATGACTACCTGCTGCTGCTCACTCGCATTTGTTATAGCAGAAAGGCCTTGCCATTTCGCCGATGATAAGATAGTTTGATGACGATGGGTGAAAAAAATAAATAGATTGATTCAGAATGCTGAAAATACTTTTGAAAATTTTTTGGTATATTTAATAATGGTGTTTAATGCTTCCAAAGATTTTGGGAGGGTATTAGAATGCTTTTGATCTTAGGAGAATGTGTGGAATGTTTGAGAATGATCTAAAAATTTCCACATTTTTGAAACTGACTCGAAATGTTAGATTCCTCTGGATTATCTTAGATTGCATCACAATGCTCCCAATGTTTCATATTGTTATTATTATTGTATATTTAATAATGCGTATGTTTCCAAATATTCTGGTACGGATTTGGAATGCTTTTCATCTTCGGAGAATGTCTCGAATGTTGTAGAATGATCTGAATATCGTCCACATTTTTTGAGACTAACTAGAAATGTTAGAGATTACTTTGGATTGTCCAAGATTGTTTCTCAATGATAAAAATATTTTTGAAAAATACTTGGTATATTTAATAATGGTGTATAATGCTTCCAAAAATTCTGGAAGGGAAATAGAATGCTTTTGGCCTTCTGAGAATGTCTGGAATGATGGAAAATGATCTAAAAATCTTCCACGTTCTTTGAGTATGATTTAAAATGTTCAAGTCTAGCCTGGATTGTCCTACATTCCTGCAGAATGTTTTAAAACATTTGAGAATGATTTAGAATGCTTGATAATGGTCCAAAAAGCCAGAATATTTCAAATTACTCCAAAATATTTCCAGATATTTTGACAAAAATTTTGGTAAACTCTACTGCCAGATTTTCGAATCTCTAACATGCTTAGTTTCACTAAAACGTATGAACTACCACTCAGTTTGAATGACCCTGTATAATAAAATAGGTAACAAGCAGCATACGAGAATTGTTGTATTTCTTAGCACGGTTTAATTTCCACGCTGTTATTATCATTAAATAAATATAAACAAAATTTGTCATAAAGACCATAATTGAGTTTGTGTTAAGTTTATTTATTTTGTTTAATTAAGGAAAACTTCTGCTATGGTTTTGCTGAAACAATTTCATTTAATTTAAATTGCACCCACTTGCTACAGTTTGTTATCCATCCCACAATAAGGTCACTTAAAAATTCAATTTAAATAACAAAATTTCTCTTTATTCCTCGGAATGGGCTGTTCTTTCTGTAATATAAATAACTTAAGGAGACCCTTTTTAAAGCTAAAACTCTTTGTGTTCTCTTCTAAAGGAACCGAAAAGGTCAAGTCAAAACTCGTGTAGGAAACTTAAGAGAAATATTTCGTGTAAACTTTTCTTTTTCGATTTATAAATAAATTATTCAAAAGTTTAAATCAACCAATCGCATGACGAATAAAAGCTACCAACCCAACGCACAAGATTTCAAATTCAACCAATTAACATTTTGACTTGTGTGTGATTGCAAGACATCCTATAGATATGTATTATAATGTCCAACAATTATACAATTTATTCTTCTTTTTCTTCTTCGTTTTGAAGTAATTTTTATATTTGAAATAGGTTTATAGGTCCCTTGCGCTGAGTAAGTAATTGAGCTTTCTAAGGGAGAATATACTTAAAGAGAAAGCTCAAAGCTGTGTATTAATAAAGAACTCCCTTTAGAATTTTTTATTCGGAAGTTTTGGTTGACTTGGTAACTTTGTAACATGATTAGCAATTTAGCTGAAAATTCTAAAGGCTTCCATTCTAAAGGGAGAATTGTATGACATCCCTCTTTCCAAGTGGATTAAGGGGATATGTTTCCACACGAAAATGAATACCTATTAGTTATGTAGGTTTATATGAGTGGCCACACGCCATTGACCCTGAAATAGATCGATAAAGGTAGTTCCACGTCTTTCAACTCTGTTTCATTTACAAGGACGATTTTGCTTTCAACAGAACGATTTTTAGATTTTAAAAGACTTGTTGCATGCAATCTTTAAATACTTGAGAGAAAAAGCAGCACCCTGTTTTGTAATAATTTTTGTCTAAATTTTTTATACAAACGCAACCTTTCGTACACGTGTACAAAGTTATCGACAGCCTCTGGCGAACGTTCTAGCGACTAGATCTGGAGTTTTCAAGAAGCTTCTAGTGGTTACTAGACAACAGCGCATAAGTATATAAGTAGAGGAGTCGAGGTCAGTTTAGTCAGTCAGCTTACGAGAGAGCTTACTAGTGCGCGAACCAAAAAGAGAAGAGCGGGGTAGTGACTTTGAGTAGTGAATTGAATTATAAAAGTCATTCGTTGTTGTCTATTTAGTGCTGTTAGTTAATTTGGAAAAGTATTTGTTGAATTTGAGTCATTAATAAATAAATGTTTGGATAAAAGTCGTAACAGTATTTTAAGTTGAAGTGCTTTATTTAAAAGATATGATTTGAGTTTTGTGGGCTTTGTTGCTGTCGTATAGAAATATACTGAAAAAAATATTCCTAAATAAATAATATTTTTTGCAAGGCTTAGGAATTTTTTTATCAATGTTTACACAATACTTGAATCAGGCATAGAAAAGATTTGAATCTCGAATAAAATATTCCTGAAATCATTTGTAGCTGTTGGTAAAAACGAAATTGATGTTGAGTTTATCAAAAACGAACAAAGTGAAACTACACTCCATTCTGGTGCAACCCCCTACCAAAACATCATCCCCGGATTCGCCCTTTCCCTCAACACTATCACCATTCCCAAATATGATCCTAAACAAAAACTCAAACTAAGAATATCTGCCTACTATTTTTAATTTAGCAATAATTTTATTCTTCAGGAATACTTTTTGAGCGTAGTTTAAAAAAGTAATAAAGTCCAATATGAGTTATCATCAGAACGAAAAATAAAAGTCCTGATGCGCCTGCAATGCAAATGAACTACACGCAACTAAAACGTAATAAAGTAGAACAGTGGGAAACATATTTCGTGTATAAATAGTTTTTTAATTATTTGAGCTGTATACATAACTCATGCAGAATGCAATTTTGAGTTGGTAATGAAGTTACAGAAAACTCACGGTGTTCCCAATTATATGAAAATCGAATAAAATTCGAAAAATACAGATTTATTTGATAATGTTATCAACACATCAGGATGTGGAAGGCATTTCACATGTTCGATAAATTCCAAGCTTTCTAATCGATACCTAACTGTTTTATTCATTTTTAACAAATCTTTATATGAATATACTTCTGATTTTGCCTCTAATATATACAACTGATATAATAAATAGGTACTCAGTAAATATTTATTTAAAAAATTTAAATTTCACCAGTAAGCTAAGCTAAGCTCAGGGATTTTGTAAAGACACTTATAGGAAATGGTACTCGGAATATCACGTGGAAGTATGTAAAGCCTTCGTACACGCTAGGACTATTTATTGAACTGAATTTTTGAAATTTGAAACACTGAGGGTGTTAAACTACCAATATAGTCGACTTTTAAGGGTGAAAAACAATTTATTTAAGTTTGAGGGTTAAAAAAACAGAATATCCAAGCTATTAGTGAATTTTAGAACTGTTGCAGCAAGAGACTGAGTAGGGATCCAATCTTTCAAAAATTAAAAAAGCCCAAAATAGCCAAAATAATGTTGGATGGTCTGTTTTTCATCCACTGCTTATACAACACCCTGTATGTTGCACATAAACATACACTGTACATCTGCTTTCTCAATGCTTTCAATGAAGTAAATAAAGAAAAGATGAAAACCCAAAGGGTTCTATACAATAAGAGTCCTTTCGTGTTTCCTTTTCCTCAAGGTACGTGTGGCAGAGCGATTTTCACAAAAAAGTTTCCTTGCTTAAATGGAACCCTATGCAAATCGTTTATCGTATAAAGGGGACGAAAACCAATTCGTCGAAAGTGGCCGGGCTCATGCGAAAGCAACCTTGTCACTATATCGTTCACATAAATCTAATCTTTTCTTTGGTCGCTGCCTCGTGCCTGTTACGAAAATTTTGCCCTCTCACGCTCTACCACCCCCACCCACTCACGGGGCTAACCTTTCCGAAACCCTTAAATATTGTTTTCTGGCAGTGACAGGCACAGGCACCTGCGATTTTGTTTTTTTTTGTCATCCATGTCAATCGTAGATATTTTCCCCAATCTTGACTTTAAATAATTCGTTCAGTTTCTATTTTGGTCTCGCAATTGGGAATAAATAATGCGATGGTTTGCCCCTTTTCAATTTGTCTCCACCTGTCACCGATCCATTAATTTATAATGCATTTAATGTTCCAAAACTCGGATGGTACTGGTTTTTGATTTGACTTCACGCAACATTATGATCAGTTATTTTCCATTTAAAATAAATAAGTTGGTATCAACTCCCGATATAACCGGAAGTGCTACAAAATTGTAAATACTTTAGAAATACAGGGTGGTTCTGATATAAATACGGATTTTTGGAGGGTGTCAACTAGATGCAATATGTAATCGAATGGTCACTACAGCAGCGCGGTGAAGAAACAAAAAAATTTTCAAAATTTTTGAAAAACATCTTAACATGAATTAATTTGAATACGGTCCTGTGCGTTTTCGCTTTGACTTAAGCAACACATTTGGCAACTGTCACAAAATTCTGATGAACTAAACGCCATTTTCGAACACACTTGTTTACGTTACAGAGGTTACAGTAACCGAGTAACCTCATTCACGGTCAGCTGATTGAAGACAGCGTTGCCACTACACACGACCAGGTCAATCGAGGACACGTTTTACACAGGACCGTACTCGGTTTTGCCTGTATTTTCACATACGTTTTTCTCGAAAACGGTAAACTTTAGGACCTGCGAAGTTTTGCTTAATTTTCTTATTTTCTACTGCCCTATCACCTCCTTAAATATCCGCAGTTATATCAGTAACACCCTGTATAGACCACGTGTTGTAAGTACTACACGATTTTTTCAAAATTTTCCTACCATTAGTTTTCCCTAAACGTCTAATATGACGACTTTGGGCCACCCTGTATATCTGACTTATTGGATTCAGCACAAAAGCTGTGAATAAATATACAATCCCAAATTAGACAGTGAACATCCATTGAAATGTGACCTAATTCCTTTAAAAGAATTTTCGCTTCTTATATTTTTGACATTTTTCTGTATACTACAAGTTGAAACTTCTATAATCAAAATAATAAGAGGAACACAATAAAAGAGAGTTTGAAAATGTACAAGGAGATGAAATCCAATAACTTAATCTTGTTTATAAACGAACGTAAATTGGGGTACGCACTTATTGCCACCTTCGTAGAATGAAAATATAAACAACTGATTCAGATGGAATGAACAATGAACAAAGATGATTTATGAGTCAATAAATTATTTGTGGTTAATTTGTAAACAGAAATTAATCCATATTAAGAAAGAACAGAACAAAGTAGGAATAACAGTATTTTATTTGGTGTGTACCGGTGACCCTACTGCGCTACTACAGTAGCAATTTCTTTTCACCCAGTCAAACCGTTACCATTGTTATAGAAGGCCAGAGTGCTGATATGCGGCGTAATTTACGGGAGTCCTCGTAGAGAACTGTTTTAATTTAAGAGCCAACAGATTTTGTCATCCTAAAATTTTTTTGATCACGGATTCTTGAAGAGGATGGTCAGAGGAATATTTTTTGAAATTTTTAAACTGCCAAATAATTGTTACTACTTTTTATTTAGCGTTAAGTTTTGCAAAACGTGTATTTCAATTTATCAACGCTTACGTAGTCCAAACCATGGTAGATACGAATAAAGTATAAAGACCTTTTTGTAGACAATTGAAATTTATATAAAAAAAATCCGGACAGCACCTCTGCATCTTTTACAGGTAAAAAAAAAAAACAGCACCACAAAAGCGCTTAGGCGGTACATTATACGTTGAAGTGCGTCTTTGAAACGCTGTATTTTTTTACCTGTAAAAGGTAGATAGTTGCTGTCCTGGACTTTTTTGTAGAAAATATAAATCTCTATAAAAAAGGTCTATACACTTTTTTCATATCCGTCACAGTTTTGGCTACGTAAGCGTCGAAAGGTCAAACAACACGTTCTGCAAAAGTTAACGTTAAATGAAAAATAATAACAATTATTTGCCAATGTTAAAAATTTGCACAAATGCTCTTCTGTTCTTCCTCTACAAGAATCCGCAATCAAAAAAATTTTTGCACAATAAATACCGTTAGATTAAAACAGTTCCCTGGGAGGCCCACCTTATATGACGTGGCGCGTTAGCGCTCTGGCCTTTAATATCGAAACTACCAACACCAATAAAAACGGAATGAATTGAAGAGGTGACACCCTAATTAATAAATTTTAGAAATATAAGAAGCGTTTCGATACCTCAGTTGTCATCCCCAGTTAATGAGTAATATAATAAAACTTCTTCGACATATTATTTTCGTATTTTAAAGATACGTCGAATAAGTAGGAGCAATTCACGATGACCCGTTTAATCGATAAAAGTCAGGAATGGAGGAACGGTGACGTGGCACGACAGGAAGGAAATGCTAGAAGTTCGCGAAATCCTACAGGAGCGGAAACAAGGTACAATTGCATGCGTTAATAACGAGATCAATTTTCATCGCAAACAAAAGAACCCAAAAAAGGAGCTTTTAAAAAACACAATGGTGGTATTAATTTCTAAGTAATAATGCTGAATTATAAGGCGTTTTAAATGTTGCACTTTATTTCATTCTTTATTAACATTTTCCACCAATATTTCCCTTAATATCGTTCTCATAATTCAATGATTAAAACACAAAAACCGGACAGCATATATCAGAGCGTCGTTCTTAGCAAAATCATCGCCTTTATAACATACTGTATGAAACGAAATCAGTGCCGAGGCGCATTATTAAAACTTTCCGCTTAATTGCAACCCCCAAGGAACAATGTTCCGCGAAGAAAAACGGGTCGTAGATAATAAGGTCGCGACAGCTTTACAACTCAAAAGGTACAATATAAAGCTCACTACCTGGTCGGAAGCTACTTTAATTAAGGTGTTGCTTCATGAGCTGCAACATCACTAAAATTACATGTTCCTCGTTTTAACGAACCCAGATGCATAGTTCATAAATAATGTACAACCAATATGGTGGATAGGGATGCAAAATTAGAAGTCGCGGATTTTAGATATCCAAGAAATTAAATAATCCATGACAGAAATAGTGTAAGAAGCATTAGACAAAGATTGGTACAGGTTGAGCTGCACCTTGTGTGCTCACAAACGAACAATCTGGAGATTTGAATGGAGTGCGACAGTAGAAACATTGGAAAATAATTGTTAGCAAAGTGGTGAAATCGGAAAATGACGAAGAAATAGAGGATAGAAAAAGTAAAAAAGCCAAATTTGCCTGTTTAAAGATTTCAACAAATGCTTCTATAACCTTCCTCTACAGGAATCCGTGATAAAAAAATTTTGGACGATGAAATCTCTTGGCTAACAGTTCCCTACTTTTGGCACTCTGACATTCTTTAACGATGGTAACCGTCCAACCAGTCTTTGGACTGATGATCTAGTGAACTTCATGACCATAGTAGTATTTTGATAATTTCTGTGTTTATCGGATGAATTTTCCCTTCTCCACTTTCATAATTTTACAATAAAGCGATAGATACTCAAGATTAATTATCAACGTTACATAAACATTCTCATAATCACATAGTCCTCAGTCCAATGATTATTTCAACACGCATCTCCACTTTTTAGAACGAAGTTCCTCATGGCATGTTCTGCTGCATATGCTTGGCGGAAGGGAGCTGGGTATATGTATAGGTACTGCCGTATAGATGCTCGGCGCGCGCATAAGCTGTATGCGAGTATGCAGTAGTGTCAAATTTTTCAACTGAGACTCAACGGCTAGATGCGCACCAGCAAACCCCGCCCTAAGAAAGTAGGTACAGTGTTGGAAGGGGCAGGCACTCTGACTATTTCCTTCAAGTACGCGCCTATGAAATATGCAGGTATATCGGCACACAGATAGGGAAGTTGCACGTGATTGGCTGTCGGTTAAGTATAAAGCCCTTCAGTCTTCCTATATCTGACCGAATTCAAGTCTCGGTTGAAACATTTCACTATACGTGTCTACGCGGCTATTAATACAGGGTGGTTCTGATATAAATACGGATTATTGGAGGGTGTCAACTAGATGCAATATGTAATCGAATGGTCACTACAGCAGCGCGGTGAAGAAACAAAAAAATTTTCAAAATTTTTGAAAAACATCTTAACATGAATTATTTTGAATACGGTCCTGTGCGTTTTCGCTTTGACTTAAGCAACACATTTGGCAACTATCACAAAATTCTGATGAACTAAACGCCATTTTCGAACACACTTGTTTACGTTACAGTAACCGAGTAACCTCATTCACCGTCAGCTGATTGAAGACAGCGTTGCCACTACACACGACCAGGTCAATCGAGGACACGTCTTACACAGGACCGTACTCGGTTTTGCCTGTATTTTCACATACGTTTTTCTCGAAAACGGTAAACTTTAGGACCTGCGAAGTTTTGCTTAATTTTCTTATTTTCTACTGCCCTATCACCTCCTTAAATATCCGCAGTTATATCAGTAACACCCTGTATATAATATAAATTGTTGTCATTATTATTAATGAAAAAAGAATTGTGAAAGTGTAATATTACTATTCTGTAGTTAATTATTTTACTAAATTCCTTATTGAGAAGTAATTTTTTTTTAATTACTCTCAAACGATATTGTTTCTTTGTGACAGTTAGTATATAGGTGTCCTATGACACAGCCCTTTTTTCTCTTCATTACGAATAAATCTAATCGAAGTCTTCCTTTGCCCTTCTAGACAACATCGTTTCCATAAATGGAAATAAAATATCTACATAAAGATCTGTAGCAGTAGATCACCAAAATAAATTGTCACTATTCAGTCATATTCGTTGAGTTGTTGTGTTTCAGTAATTTTAATTTTTTTTTTGATGTCTAATTAATTGGAAGTAAAATATTTAATGGAAACAAAGAAGCAATTCTTTATCTAAAGTAAGTGCTTCAGCTATATCTGCAACATTAAGTTACTATAAAGATAAGAACAGAGTGGATGGACATGGCAAATTTCCAAAATTGATAAAAAAACCTTTTAGTTTGGTTATTTATTTCTTCCGCATTCGTTTCTGCAATGGAAAAGGAAATACATGGGCTTATGCTGTTATAATTTTGATTTTATTATTAGTAGTACTTTTATAAAATTGTTAATCAATAAAAAAATTTGTTTTTTTTTTATAAATCAGTAACTGCAACCAAATAACCGAAATTAAGCAACATTATAGGACTAAATTATTTTTTTTAAAATCAAATTTTGGGAACGTCCTTTCGTACAATCCGTGTTTTTATTAAGTCAAGATAAGGTTGAAGAGCATCATGCATCCACTAAATCAAAGTTTTCTAAAGAGTCTTATCGTTAAAGAAGACTCACTTGGAAATTTGGCAGTCAGTGCCTCTTTTTGGATTCCTTAAACTACTACTTCTAGTTTTTCACCCACCACCCCCTTTTTCTTCTTTATTTTGATGTAGTCCTCACTCCAAAATATTTCGCGGACCGAGTTCGTGCACAAACTATTCCCCTTGGTGAACGATCGTACTGCGGTCATTTCTGTGAAAAACTAAGAGTCCATTACAAGTCATGCAACCTGGCGTGTTGGTCGTTGTATTTTTTTTTATGGTCTAGTGTGGTATGGAAATGTGATGTTATTACGGGAATGTTCTTTGGGAGAAAAAGTACCTACTGCCCGCTGGGTACTGCCCATAAAAATTACGATAAGCAGTCGTGTATTAAGCCGCAAGAAAAAAATAAAATACCAACTACTTTGTTGCATGAAATGTAATGTGTCATACGTACGCATAATTGGAAGTCCCGCTCGTACTAAAAGCTAATTTTTTTTTTTTAATATTCATTGCTCTAATGCTTTTCACTTTATTACTACTAAACTTTCAGTGTTATCTAACATGCAACATATAAATTTGTGCATTAGGGTTGGGAAAGACTCGGTCATAAATTTATTTGTATTGTGGTCAAAAAATTACTTCGTTACAAAGAAAGGCAAATCCTCACAAAGTATATTGAATTTACTGGCAACGAATTAGTCGATTTGTATTATCAATTTTGACTTGAGCTAAATATCTCAAAAACTATTAGAGCAATAAATAAAAAACCAAAACGGTCTTCAAATTTCAACACCCTGTAAATGGATAAGGATGCGTAGGAGGACCTATGTTTATAGGAACTTTAAGCTATTAAATAAGCTAATGTTTTACCCTCTTTCGTATGTGTATGATATTTAGAAACACACTGTAGGTAGGTATACCAATATTTAATCTTGTATAGTCAAATGTTTCAACCGAGACTTGAATTTGGTCAGAGATAGGAACACCGAAGGGCGGTATTATTTAACCGACAGCCAAACACGAGCAACTTCCCTATCTGTGTGCCGATACCTGCATATTTCATAGGCGCGTACTTGAAGGAAATAATCAGAGTGCCTGCCCCTTCCAACATTGTATCTACCTTCTTAGGGCGGGGTATGCTGGTGCGCATTTAGTCGTTAAGTCTCGGTTGAGAAAATTTCACACTACCTATTTAAATAATTTTTGATCAATTCTCAAAGAGTAAATAAAAAAATAGAGCATAACGTAAAATGTCGGCATTAATTCATACATTACATACAAATTGATGTATTGTAACAACTACGTTGCACTGACAAGTAGAAATAGCAACTAAAGAGTGAACATTTCTGATGGTTGTAGCTAGAGTAAATACAACATTTGCTAAATGGAATTAAATTTAATTTATATGTGTGATGTTAAATAAACAGCGTTCATGTTGAATTTAGATGATTGCCGATTAATTTAATTGTATATCGAGTAAGCGCTTCGTGGATATGTGTACGAAGGTACACAGTGTGCCAGCGATTATTATGATTATTTTATTGTTATTGTCAACAATAGACACATCTACATCAACCAGTCGAATAAACGAATAAAGTGTCTGTTGTCATAGTAATAAAATTGTTGTAGTCAAATAACCAATGACGATAGCTGTGGGTAAAATAGTCATTTGTATGATGCAAATTAGGGGTTTCAAAAGCTTGTCGAAGTGAATAACGCTTTGCGATTGTTGAGGATGTTGCAAATGGACTTTCGTTTTGCAAAAAAGTGTTCAGAAATGGTATCTGTACCAATGCATGAAAAATTTTGTTGACGACTTGTGATTGCCAAAATATGTGACGTTTTGGTCATCCTTGATTTATTAGGATACCATTCAGGCACTCGAATATTCATTGTCTGATATGAAATCAATAAAGCTGTTATTTTTAGAGTCAATATCAGTCGTTCTATATTTTGAAAGTGCGATTAATGGATCAGGGCGAGCTGTGCTACTCACAATCATTCCTCCATCGACATATAGTATCAATTTTGCGAGATTAGAGATAATTAAAATAGCAAGTGCAATTACCCACAACCATTTCTAATTAATTCAATCTGCTCAAAGATATGGCGCAGGTCAATGACTGTTTTCTAAGAATATTTCACTAATGACCGTTGAAAATGGTAAAATTATTCTTCACAATAAAAATCGAACATATTTCATAAATTGTAAAAACATACCAATCAATACCATAGAACCTTCGCCCTCAGATTGAACCACGTGTTAAAGTAGCTTACCTGAAACAAAAACAAAGATTGTATTAGTAAAACTAATTAATTCCAATAAGTTGTCTAATATTTTTTCTTGCTTTTGGCCCAGATCAAAAACCGTGAAAAATTGTTGTATTATGCCAGAACCTAGCTTAGAAAAACCTCACGTATTCTAAACCCAATAATTAAAAAGAAAAAAACGAGGGCAACTATTATTTCAGCAATAATTATTATTGGTTCACTACTTTGATTCTTCAGTTATCAAATGGGTAGTACAAAATAGTTTTTCAGTAAATGCGGTTCAGTTTTTCGCAATTAGGATTACTCAGTCTGTAATTTCTCATTAAATTACAGATTAATCAATTAAAATACAGAAATTTCTTGCAACATTTCTTAATCTGCGTAACATGCCCACACAGAAACAGAACTACGCAGCGTATAACTACTAATTTGGAATTCTACTGATTACAGAGAAATCGTAACAGCAAATTTCACAATTTTTATAATTAAGCCAGATTGTAATAGATAAGAAATAGTATAAATTGAGATACGACGTATGAAATTACCATAAACAGTAAGATAACGCCATCTGTGGCGCCCATAGCTTAAATTACATACCCAAATAAATGGAACTGAACGTTCTTAGTAGACAGAATCTTGATGAACCTACAATTCACAGTAAACCGCCACAGATGGCGTTCATTTGCAGCTTGTGGTAATGTATTAAGCTACTTATAACTGTTTTCAGAAGATGCACGACTTATACGATACTGTGCACCTTTCTTAAGATATAAATACCCCAATATGAATCAAAAGCAAGTGTTTGGGCATTTTGACCAAAACATGCTGAATATATATCAAAACTATTTTGTGTTGGAGAATATTTTCTTGTGATGCAATTTAAAATATTTGCCTTTTCATTTAAAATTTGAAAGATTCGAGTTCAACTGAAACATCCTGTATGTACAAATGTCAGAATCAATCAATGTGTTGGTGTTTTGTGTTTGCGTTTTCACCTGTATTTGTATAAATTACTGACAGAGAGAGGGAAATTAATGGTAACTGCTTTATTGGCTTACCAGAAGCTTACCTAAATAAATTCGCTTTGAACCAATGAAATACGGCTGCAAATTCAATTAAAGCACAATTGGTCTCGATACTTGGCATATTCAAGCGCTGAAATCGTTTAATTGGATCCGTACAATGTTTGTTTACGTGGGGGTACTCTATGAATTATTAAAATTATCAGCCATTATAAAACTGCCCATCGCTTATCATCGAATCAACTTTAGCTCTCGTAATCTTTGACAAAATAATCATAAAATCATTGGAAAAACATGATGTACCGGAAGATCATTTCAATTGCAAAGCTGCACAGCTTCAGAAAAGAAATTCAACCCCTGGTAGTTTAAAAATGCAGTCATTAATCTTATTTATCATCATCGTATTATGAGCCATTTTAATTGGAAAATTTTATAGATTTTAGTATCAGCATTTTTTGATTTCCATCCAAAATGTACCCAAACAAGAGCTCAATATTTTGTGTTGAGGTGGAAGTAGTGTTGGAAGTAAGAGTGCATTGAAAGTGAAAGTGAAGGAGGAGGTTGTGTTAAGGATGAGGAGATGTACTGGTGTTGAGGGTGGCATCCGGATGGGTTAGTGTGATATGGCACCGAGGCTGGAAGTGGTGCAAAGGGAGGAGGTGGCTTTTAATCCACTATATCATCCATTCGTAATCATTTAGTTAGGTTAGAGTACATTAAGTTGGTTTAAGTTTCACTTTTACCAACAACTACAAATATTTCATGCATCACCCTGCCTGAAATATTCTTAATTTAAGAATTTCAGTGTATGCAGTTGGGCTTTATGAAATCATGGGCCTGGCTCTGTATGACATCTGAAAACTTTTTTAAAAGTGAAAGCTTTATGACCTTAGTATGAAACGCTTTTGCTTCCACTATTTTTTACAGTCAGGAATACTTTTGTGATGAGGTCTCATATCTAATAAATCATGTTACGTGATAACACTTTTTAATTTAATTCGTAATTGGTCGTATGTACATAGTAAACACAGATATACCAACAAGGCAATCAAAATTCTTTTGTAATCCTAAGTGCTTTTTGGATCGTTCATTCTGATGGCATAAAAAATGCGGAAGACATTACGACTTCCTCTACGTAGGTATTAGATGTCGATATTAGGAACAATGAAATTGTATTATTACTTAAAACCAGAAGAGAAAGTATTAATATGCTGATAGGCTGATTGATGCTCGTAAATAAGCCGATGGATTTTTGTCTGTTGATAATATCTATTCAATAAGATATGTCTGAAATGCACGTGTGATTTTGTGTTAAGCTTTCTTAGCAAAACGTTATCTCTTATGTAAATTTTCATGCGCAATTGGAGAATGATCACGAAACTACCAACTGAAGCGATTATATTGCTGAGAAGTACCAACTGATGCAGACCGTTACCATCGTTAAAGAAGGCCAGAGTGCTGTTTTGCGACGTAATATACGAGGGTCCTCGTAGGGAACTGTTAATATAATAGCTAAGAGATTTTATCGTCCAAAAATTTTTTGATCACAAATTCTTGTAAATGAAAAATAATAACAATTATTTGCCTATGTCAAAAGTTTGCGCAAATGTTCTTCTGATCTTCCCCTACAAGAATCCGCGACCAAAACAATTTTTGCACGATAAATACTTCGGTTATAAGATTGTGTAAGATTGAAACAGTTCCCTACGGGGACCCCCTTTATATAACATTGCGCGTTAGCGCTCTGACCTTCAATAACGATGGCAACGGACAGGCGCATTAAGTGGCTCTCAAAGTGGTAGGATAATTAGGTGTCCATAGAATACAATACCATAGAGCTAATGTATGCTCTAACACTTACTACCAGTGTCATGTTTTTGGTTAGGAAACAGGTACACTGTTTTGATTTTGCAGTTCCTGTTTTCATTATTGCCACTGCTTCCTATGATTTAGTGAGGTGACGTGTGTAATTATATGTGCATACGTGAATGTGTGTGTGTGTCAACTCACGGTTCCTGAAGGTGTTTCAACGTTGCATTAATGCTTGATTTAACTCCTGCGAGACGTATCCGTGAAACTGTCAACTAACTGCATGCAAAGAACGAACGACGACATGTCATGGAGGCTGACGGAGAAATGACATGGATACCAGTCACCGTAAAATCATCGGAGCTCTCAAATAGGCACATATACCTACTTTTCAAATTTTAAATATAATTTTGATTTAATTAACAAGCTGGCAATCGAGTTAATTTGTCCTCACAACTGAAGCATTTGCATATAGTAGTAGAAAATTGAGGACTTCAGAAACGAAGATTGAAGAAATATTAGAAAAAATCAAGGGCCGTCATTTGATAAACAAAAAAAAAAAAAAAAAGATCGAGAACTGAGACATTGAGAAACAGCAAACGAGATACTATGGTCATATTAACAGTTTACCAGAAAAAACTATTGACAAAATAGAGATTAGGTATGGACCATTACTTAAAAGCTCGTCAACAGTTTAGCTGAACGGAATTGGAAAGGATCTTAAAGATGTAAGTAAAAGATCAACTGCTATTTGGGCCCTGGGCAATCAAAATTAAAGCAGCACAGATCAAAATGGTCTAAATAACACAATTGAGCTTTTATAAGAATTAAAGCTGCAATGACCATGAAATCAAGGTAGACATCTAGTGAAACGGGTGTAAAGTGCGTTGTCGTGGCGTGGGCTTTGCTGGGATTTACTAACTGGGAACTTTACGTAGGTAACAAAAAAAAGGAATGGGTTCATCGATCTGGGTGATGAGAGTAGTGATGATGTGAAGGAATTCAGTTTGGTGGACATCAATAAAAATTATATGAAGAAATTAATAAGCATTTTCGTACATCGATATTAATCAAATAAAAAAGTATATTTTTGAAAAGTTTTTGAAGATTTACTACTACTACGAAAAGGGGGAGCGATGGACATGTTGGAAGTGGTGAGGCCTCCAACGGTCAGCGAGGACACAGAGATCGGAAACTTTAACAAAGGAAGAGTGAAGAAATAAATAGGGAGCTAAGAAACATTGGATGGAATGGCTAATAAAGTATTTTCTAAACTGTTACCTCTTGGTGTTGTTCTCTTGTTGCAAGTCTTCTATAAAGACATTAAGGTTCTATTCAGAATATCTGAAACCATGTGACCCAAAACATGCCTGCATAGAATTTTGTCGTTCATTGGAATGATGGATTGAGTTCTCATTTTTGTTTTTCTTGAACAACCAAAATAGAATGACCAAAAATTAAGCGTTGCAAAAAGTTCACAAGTGCATTACGAGGATTATGGCGGATAAAAACAGCACAAAATTCAGAAAAAAAAAATTAAACACTACGCAGTACAGATTATTACCCATATGAGATCTCCTCAGAATGTATTTGATGGTCTTTTTTCAAAATAAAATAATTTTGCTGATGTGTGTCGTATTCATGTGTGTTTATATTTTAGCTACCAATGTTGATTAACCACAAGCAAATACATGCATTTTTTGTACTAAACAAAGCTCTTCCTGTCGTTATTTGTGTCTTTTTCTCATTATTGTGTCATTCATACACGAGACATTATTACACATGGTTAGCTCAAATTTGCTCTAAAACTGAACAGTAAAGAGGAAATGACGTAATGTCGTAATCATCGTTCGGTCTAGTGTACCTACTAAACTTATACAATAATACAATTTCTAAACTGGTTACATAATCTATTGTCATATTATTAGAAATAATTATTATTATGGTACCTAAACATTAAATTTCTATGGGTAAGTAAATTGTCTAATACATGAACTAATTCCACACAGTCTCATAAAGTAAATTACTTATGTAATCTATAGTGAAACTGAAAAAAAACCTTTCGGTTTTATTCTGCAACTGGTTCTGTTGTTCGGCTTAATTGCATCTCTTTGGGCAAAATTCCAAAATCCCAAAATTCCACGTAAATCTTTTGGAAACCCAAAAGCTTCAATCTCTAAATGAAGATAACATGAAACGTGCTTTATATTTGTCAATGATTCGCTGCTTAACCTAGCCTAATCTACTCTAACCTAATTCCTACTACAACTACCTTCCGTTTCCTTTTGGAGGAGGAAGCATTTTTAGCATACTTCAACAGTTCTGAGATAGAGAGATTGTAGTTTGTATAAGAACCTGATATAGAGCTTATCTGATCTGATTTCAAAACACCCTGTATCTTTTCTAAACCCCTGAGTGCAAAATCGTTCGATCAGATACTGGATAAAGTTGCCAAGAAGCAAATTTGTTCCTCCACTTTTACGATTTAAGCCGGATATTTACGACCCTCGCTACGAATATCCAAAAAGCTTCTTGCAGTGAGCAATAATTGACACATTCTCCCTTGCAACATCGGATGTAGGGTTCAAGTGTTTCCACTGTTTATTTACCATGTGTAATTTAGCGACCGTTAGCCAAGTGGGCCTCGTACCAGATATAGAATATTGGAATATACGACACAACAACAACCAACCCCCAGAGCTGATATATATCAAGTGAGTCGTTTCCCGTATCACCCTATTTTCCTCTTCAAACACCAACAACTTTATATACGTACACAAATAACGTTGACCTGCTTCTCCACTATCTTTACACAAAGTGCAACCGTTTGATATTTTCAGTTTTGAAGTTACGATGGTGGATTAAATATTGGAGAACGTGATGAAACCACAAAATTGCACAAACTTTAATGAATAATGTGCAAAATTGCTTCCGCGGATTAGAATTAATATATCAGAAGGCCTTTTGTGGATACGCCCTTTCATATGAGGAATTACTTCAACAGCAACTGAATGGCAAAATTACAAGCAAACGTTTTTGAAAACACAGCGTCACCGCTTACTCCTATGCTGAGCCAATCTTTACATGAAACTGATACAACACCTTGGAACCGGTTCTCGGAACGACGTCGCACCTGCAGCGCGAATAAACGTTATTGGAGTCATAAATCAAAAGCAGGCCTTCCGTGAAACTTGTAAGAAAAGAATGCTCTGTACTTTACGAGATCTCTACCAAAAGCGAATACAGTATAAATACTGTCGGGATGCGACAACAGATAGTTCAATTTTCTCGTCTATAAAACGTTCCGTATTCAACGTTCATAAAGTAACTCTAAACCTTTTGTCGAAAATCATTTGTCATTCGGAAATTTTTTGAAGTTTTGTGAATAAATAGTAAATCAGCCACCAAGTTAACTATACCTCCGTTTTATTACTGACTTCCACAATATCCTAGTACCTCATTACCTCAAACTTTTTATACTTATGGTACTTTCATCACCTACCTAACACCACCAAATCCTAAGGGCTTCTAACTTTTTTTGACAACCCTCATCTTTTCAGATAATCTTTTTTACGTTTTGAGATTGACCTTTCGCAAGTAGAAACATCTTTCATCCTAAATATTTAGCGACCTTGGAGCAAAGATAAAATAAGAAAATATATCCCTGCTTTTACATTCACATACATTATATGAATCTATTCAGGTACACGGTTTTTCACTTTTATTCAACATTTCATTTCATAATCAACGTTGCTGACACCAAATCATAAAAAAATAACGAAGTCAGTTGAGTGGTTGGATTTTTTTCCGGAAAAACAAACGTGCACGTCGAATATTTGTATCCATGTAAATGTGTGATAAAATCGATGATCTTTGAAGCCACGTTATACAACGGCGGAGTGGTGTAATCGGACAGATCATTATTTCCTCTCGTCAACCCGCCGTTCGACAATTAGTGCAGATGATGTGGATAGATACACAGTTGAACACTGACAAGAGCACAGTGGTTTCCGGAAACAAAAAGAAACCCAGTATATGAAACAAACACAGATATGTGTATCGATAGACTCGAATTTATGGAACGAGAAACTGGGTAAAAATAATGTGCAAGAGAAGTCTGGATTAATTAAAATCTGTGTGATTTGAATGGGTTATATTGGAACGTCGAACAATTGGATACGATCGGTAAAGCATTCTTTTGATTTTTTCTTTTTTTCTTCCTTTTTGTACCTATGATGAGTAAGTACAATTAAAATTTTTACAAAGAAAAGTTCATTACTACATTATGAAGTGTTCTAAAGAATTCATTGCTGGTGGCCATTTCTGGATAAAAAACTGTTTCAACAAAAGTTTTAGTTTCGAACGTTTTCGACAAAGCACTTGACCATGAAGGCGACCGTCCGGGCAGAGGAAGAAAGCACATCCTCATTGAATCCAGGAGAAAAATCCAAAAACGAACGTCATGAAATCCCAAAAAATCCATGAGAAAAAATTTACCCCATACTACTTCAAGCCTGCATTGATGGGCCAAATAACCAAGAACGATCATGGAATTAAGCATCATTAGGTTAGATAAGGTAACGACTGGGAGATGGTCCTCTTCGCTGACCATGTGGAGCTATTATTCACCATGTAGCAAACCTTACACATGTAAAATTACACAATTTTGATACCAAAATTTTCTGGACATTGTGTCATCGTTGAAAACGCCAAATCGCTCATGGGTTTGAGGAAGAACTTGCTTGTCTTAGATGCAGCTTCTGGAAAAGGTATATCCATGGGTACAAAAGTCATTCGGTGATCAACATTGGACGTTCTTACAAAAGTCAACACCAAAACACAGGGCGAAAACTATTCAAGAGTAGCGCAAGACTTACTCATGTTCCAGGAGTCGCCTCTACTAACGAATTGTGGTCGAACTAGCCAGACCTCAACCCAATATATTACACTCTGTAGTCAATTTTGGAGGCAAGAATTCGTTTTAGCCTATAAAACTTTGAAGTCGTTGGAACAACACTGAGACGGGAGTGGAGTATCAAGGGTGTCAAGCAAGAAGAGTTGCGTTCCATTTGATGAAAATATTTGCAACTGTATATTTTATAATGAAAAATATTTATCCATATTATTTCTAAACACCTTTTACTATCAAGATATTGGGAAAGAAATTGCGTACACATGTAAACTCAGCCCTTGATGAAGCCAATAAAACTAAACCTAAAGCGAATAACTTCAGGAGCTTCCAAAATTGCTGTCAGTAGCATAGATAGATATCGAATCACAATCATAATGGGATTCGTGTCGGATAAGTAATCAATCATAACATTATAAGAGTTCCGCATAAAAAACAAATATATAAAAGGGATAAGAAATTCGTGTGACACAACATTAGATGATCGTTTTCCTTCTTTTTCAAAAATAACATGTACTACAAGGATTAAAGGATACACGTCTATAAGGAAGACTTTCTAGCTTAATTCAAAACCAAATATACTTAATAAATGTATTTGGAAAAAAAGAGAAAGAGGTAGTTTCATAATGGAAAATTTTGGTTGAGTAGAAACGAATAAAATCGAAACAAATATTTACCTTGGCGAAACGACCTAAACCAGAGATGTAAAAATTCGAGCTGTTGTAGTCAAGTGCGAGTTTATTGAAAAGTACCAAAGTTTTAATAAAAACAATTTCGTCATTCATTGCATTAAATATAAGTTTTCATAATCAACTACACAAATAGTTAAATGAACTCTTACAGAATCGTCAGTCCTAAAATTGAATACTCAGGCACTTCTACTCCTTCCTATCTTGAGCTGACTGATCTTTACATTACTCGAAATAGTTTATAAATATTTAAAAATTAACCATTTTAATAATAACAAACAGACAATGTAAATTATTATAAAATATTATATGTATGTTGAATCTGTAAGACAGAGACAAACGCCGACATGGTTCCGCGAAGTCCCTGAATGGCGTCAACAGTCGCATGTCCTAACATACATATCCGTTTCCTTTTTACTATGCGTTCAGCATTAAGTTCAGTGGGGAAAGCGTATAAAAGTGACAGCGGTAGTTGCGTTACGCTTACTTCCGTTACGTTCGCTCGATTTTACTCCCTACATTTTTCATACCCCGGGCCTGAAGAAGCAAACACTAATAAAAAATTTGTTGAAAGGTCTTCGAGTCCCTATCTCTTCCCTGAATTTGAGAATGGATTTAAATCAACCGTACAACTATACAACCCTTATTGCTTTGATTTAACTATATACGTATTTTGGTTTTTGAAACCACTGTGTTTGAATTTTTACACTGCAATGATTTCAGCCGAAGTGAATTTATGTTTATGTTGAATACATAACGGATCCGACTTAATGAATGAGTGCAACCGTTGCACCGTGCGATGTATCTCGCAGAATTACCGAGGGAACGCACATAAATTAAACGTAACATACCTCTGAATTATTTCGTAACCAGAATTGGCGACTTTATGTCTTATTTTACACGTTGATTTCGATGTATGATTTACAGACGTGAATTCATCATAAATTGAATATCACCTTTACGTATACACTCAAAATATTTAAAAAACTGGGTAAGTACGAGATTTTAATCGTTATCAGATAATATGAACCTTCCATGAATGATAAAAAAAATCTTTTACAACCAATTGAATGATTTATGTCAGTTTATGTGAGACAAAGGGTCAATCATCTATGTGACTGTGTGTTTAAGGAGGTTAAGGGCGATTTTTTCTTCCTTAAGAGTGCTGGAACAATGTGTAGCGAACGCGAGCGTGCTTGTGTGCGACCGGGTACGCTTGTATGCGTTGCCGGCCGGCTCGACTAGCCAAGGCCGGCGTCAGCAGTGTGCGTTGATTTGTGTACGTGTGTCCCGTACCTGCTTTCTAAGAAAGCAAGTAGCCGTTCGCCGAAAATGTAAACAATCTTTCGAATATTCCGGACTTTTTCTCGATTGCTATAAAAGTGGAAAGACGTTCGACAGTGAGTTAGTAATAAATTGACCGTGTGTTAGAAGTGAAGAGACAAATTAATAGAGACGCGCATATAAGTGAGTGTTGTAAATAAATAGTAAGCTAAGTTCCGTATTAATTAATAGTATTTTTAAGTAGTTATTATTAAATAAGTATATATAAATTGTGTACCTGTACTTTAGTCTTGTAAATGCATTTTTAATAAACCCACGAACACTACAAGTGTATTCCAAACAGTGCGCCATTTTAGCAACATCGAAGGGTAAAATGGCGCTGTGTAATGGCGTCATATAAAAGAGGACCACGTGACTTCAAACGACGTAAGCACTATGACTACTCCACAACTGATAACTGACAACTGAAAATAATTTTTAAGCTAAAAAAACTCCTTTTGAACATCTTATCCTACGAATTACAATAAAACTTTTCTCGCCAAATTGTAATTAATTCGGTATCTTCTTCCAAACTGTTCTGTGCCATGGTTTGTGCAGTTTTGCTATCCAGTGGTCCATGTACATCAAACTAGCTCAAAAAAAGAAATCAAATCCTTATCATTGTTAAATAATGGCCGAAAACAACCCTGTCCACTATCATCCCCCGTCCAAAACTAATCTTTTTTTCTTTTTACAAAATTGAAACAATTAAAGATAATTATAATTTACAAACAATCAGTTTGCACCCCTACGCTTATTTCCATGTTTTCTCTCTCTCGTGCTCTTAGGAATTTAGATACGATGCCATTACAAATCGTCCCATGTCGCCAACATCGTCGACCTTGTATGGGTATATTATTTGTTCGACGTAGCGTCGATGGATGTGTCAGAAACAAAAGATTTTGTTATGGATAACGGAATATGAGAACGTCGATTAATTACACAAAATCAATTAGTACGACGCCGTGCGCATTGTGATCGCAATTGCATTCGAACATCAACTTCGAATAAAATCCGGACGCTTTTGAATGTGTATGTATGCGGGCATGTCGTCGTCGGGTTTTGTTTTCGGCTATTTCACGATTTGGCAGCCAGTAAAGCCAACGCTACCCAATCAGCGGAAACCTATCGACTAGGCAATTTAGTTAATAAACAAAAACCAGTCGGGTGCCTAATTACCGGAAGGTGACTAGTAATAAAAAACGCCCTTATACAGGGGTAACATGAACGTGTTAATTGAAGAACAAAATTTTTTTTTTTTATTGGCAGGGTACCTTACTTATAATAAATAGAAAGAAATTAACCCTCATAATATACCCAATATGAAAAACATTATGTACGTTTGCTCATTTATTTTAGAGGGAGGAAAATAAGTAAAGAACTGAAAAAAACTTTTTTCGATTGTATCATATCGTAAGACAAAAACTATAATTCTGTAAATCATTATGTTTTTTCGGCTTGGGGGCTGAATTGTTGCCTGACGTTCCGTCAGCGGCTGCGACGGATATCTTCAGAGGAACTAGTTCCGGACGTTGAAGAAGCTTTCCTTCCATCTCGTAGTCTTTTAGGCTGTCTGGAGTCTATTGTGCATCGCAATCACATGATGTTTCAAGTGCTGAGCACTTATGACTGATCGATCTAACGTATTCCCTCATGTTTCCGTTTTTTACGGGAATTCATATAAAGCTATCACCCATACCCGGGTTCGAACCAACAACTACCTGCGCGGTATCCGCTGTTTAAGTCGCCCGGTCATCATTGCCTCGCGGCCACTTGGCCGCCCATAACTGCCGTTTTTTTTTTTGGTCCATATCTTTATTGTTTTGTATCAATTATTACAATTATGACAAATTTTCATCTCCAAATGGAAAGTTAGGTTTTTCATCGTGAAAAGCTTGTTACCCATACTCGGGTTCGAACCGACAACGACTTGGCGGTAATCCGCTGATCAAGTCGCTCGGTTAATCATCATTACCTCACGGCCACCTGGCCGCTACAACTGCCGTTGCGTCTATCCCGCTATTTATATTGCTCGCTCGAGGGGCGGAGTTAGTTGCTGTCGCGTGAGACATTGTAACCAATGGGAGCGTCTTGGTTTTCTTAATGTCCTGTTGTTTGGCGCATGCACAGAAGAAAAACTTAGACTGAAAGATTTAGGTGGTCCCGAACTGTCCTAGCTATTCTAGTGGCATGTGTTATAAAAATACTTTCTGAGAAGCTGCAATAAATTCTGCAGTAGAGAAGAGACTTATTAGAGACAGAAGCATGGATTGAAAGGTGTAGAAGAAGACTTATATTGAAACAAAGCAATTATATATGACAAAGATGTTCAAAAACCAAATTTCTCTTGTAGTAATTCTCTTTCATAAAAACCATTAGAAATGTAAGATGACAGTTCTGTTTAATGAGAATCTCAAAAGATATGAATTTTTTGAATTTTTGAGCTCTTCAGTTTGAAAAGCGAAAATCTTCTTATCGTTTTTCCCTTCATCAGAATATTTAGAAATATGACAACCAAGGTGTCAATCATCGCCAGTTAGACTCAGAAGATGACACAATGGATTGAGGAATTTTTGGTTCATTAGTCCAAAAATCGAAAACTCTCTCCTAGTTGTTCTCTTCTACAAAAACCTTTAGCAATATAAGATGATATTTCTCCTCATTTCAATTCAAAAAACGAAAATTCTTTTGTAATTATTCTCTTCCGCAAAACTTTTAAAAATCTATCGTGTTTCGACAACCAAGGCGTCAGTCATCATCGTCAGACTCAGAAGAGGACGCAGTGGATTGTGGAACTTTTGGACTCTTCATTTCGAAGAGCGAAAATATTCTTGCTCTTATTCCCTTCCACAAAACATTTAGGAATGAGAGACGTTTTGACAACTAATGCGTTAGTAATCCCCAGTAAGAAACTCAGAAGATGACAGGGTGGGTTGAGAAATTTTAAGCTCTTTGGTTCAAAAACCGAACATCCTCTTGTAGTTATTCTCTTCCTGAAAACCTTAAGAAATTTAAGATGGCAATTATCCTCAGTTAGAAGTTCCTCAGAAGATGGCAGGTTGGATTATGGAATGTTTAGCTCATTTAATAAAGCTAAAATTCACCTGTAATTATTCTCTTCCACAAAAGATCTGGAAATATATATATATCCTTAGAGACAGAGTGGATGGTGGAATTCTTGTCTCTTCAATTCAAAAAACGAAACTTCTCTTGTAGTAATTCCTTTCCACCCGTTAATTTTATCTCTTTGCATTTATTGAGGACACTTTAATATCCTCTTTGGCGACGCCGCTGTGCCAGACAAGTATGGACGTGCCCTGTTAGGTATAGAACAATAGGTTATCGTAACAAAATGCGAAGTGTAGGAAGTCAGCCGATACGGGACGCTGCACTTGAGCAACCATGTGTATCTCCATTGTTTGCGCAGAGGACGTAGTCGACTTTTAATTCTATTTGGCGCTTTTTCGAACATCAAGCAACCCTTGGAAACTACACAATAAATATAAATAAGTTCACTATCAACGTCAACGTAGTGTCTTTATAGACCATTGAGAAGGATGTTGAGTAAACTAACCTCACTTAACCTAATTCACTCATGGTATATTTGCAATGAAATGGAACTTTTTTTAGTAATAAAAAATCTTTCCATTTTCCAAAGGATTTATAATAAAAATGCCATAATCAATATTCGTCCATAATTTTTTTGTCGAAAAAATTTTTTGTACTTCTATGAGTAGGTAAGCGTTACACAGTATTGTACTGTGGAATTGTAGGCGTAATTAAAAATGTTTTTTCCGTTACATAACACACGTATTCACCCTACATGGTAATTTAAAAGTTTAATATGGAAAAGAAAATCAAAGATATTCAAGTAATTTAAATTTTAACTGCGAATCCGAGACTTTTATGTATCAGTTTAATTAAGAACCAATTAAATACAACACCTACAACAGCCGATGATGTGGGTGAAAAATGAAATCAAATACGGAATTCCATTATTTTTTGTATTACAGGATGTTATTTTATTTACTTCATACTTAAATTGATTTCATTAATTAGATTATTTATCGAATTTGTAAGTTCCCTTTGTGCCATTTAAAGTTCCTACACAATTTGGAAATATGATCGTTTTTAAGCTTATATCGTTTTCTGATGATAAGATTTTTTATGGAGCAAATTTTACATCTCTAAATGCAAAAAAAAATATTTTTCGACATGTTCTCACAGTACCTCTCATTATATTTAATTTAAAAACTAGTCACATTCCAGATCTATATTCCAAATCATTCTCGAATAATTATAAAAAGTATTTCAAATTATTGTCCAACATTCCAAATCGTTTTCAAAAAATCTAGAACTTTCCATATCGTTCTGGAACATCCTAAATCACTCTTTAAAAGTCTGGGACACTTAACTATACTCGAAAAATCCGGAACATTCTAAATCATTCTCAAAAACTTCTAATTATTCTCGATAATATTGTAAAATTGTGGAGTACTCCAAATAATTCTCGAAAAACTTGGCTCATTCTGGATTATTCTCATTTAAATTCCAAATCAGTCATTAGAAATTTGGGACATTCTCAACCATTATCGAAAAACTTTCTAGGTTATTCTCAAACATTCCAAATCATTAGCGAAAACCTTAGAACATTATGGAACATTCTAAATCATTTGCGAACATTATAAATTATTCTCGAAAAAATTGTAAAATTCTGCAACACTCCAAACCATTCTCGAAAAACTTGAATCATTCTGGATTACTCTCGAACATTCCTGATCATTTACGAAAAATCTAGAACACTGCACGTTATTTTCGAACTTTCCAAATCGTTCGCGAAAAATCTCGAACATTCTGTAATTCTGGTACGTTCCAAATCATTCATTAAGAGTCTGGAACACTCTAAACCATTCTCGAAAAAAAAACCGGATATTCTAAATTATTCTCGAACAGTCGAAATCATTTTCGAAAAGTTTTAAACTTTTGGAACGCTGAAGAATTCTCGAAAAATCTGCATCATTTTACACAATTTTTAAACATTACGAATAATTCTCGAGCATTACAAGTAAATCTCGAAAAGCTTGGATCTTTCGGGATAATTCCCGAACATTCCGCATCATTTTCGGAAAATCTAGAACATTCTATATTGTACTGGTACATCCCGAATCATTCATTAAGAATATGAAACACTATACCATTTTCAAAAAACCTAGAACATTTTGGAACATTCCAAAAAATTTTCGAAATAATTGTAAATTTCTGGAACACTTCAAACCATTCCCGCTAAAACCCGGACCTTTCTAGTTTATTCTCGAACATTCCAAATCATTTTAAAATAATTTAGATTATTTCATGTTATTCAAAATCTGGGACACTAAACTATTCTCAAAAAAAAATCACCAACATTCTAGTTTATTCTCGAATAGTCCAAATCATTTTCAAAAATTTTAAAACATTTTGGAATACTCTAAAAAATCCCGAAAAATATGTATCATTTTATATTATTTTAGAACATTACAAGATATTATAGAAAAACTTGGATCATTTTCGATTATTCTCGAATATTCCGGATCATCTTCGAACACTCTTCTATATTATATTCTATATTATTCTGGTACATTCCAAATCATTCATTAAAAATTTGTAGCACTCTTAAGCATTCTCAAAAAATCTGGGGCATTCTTTGTTATTCTCAAACATTCCAAATTATTGGCGAAAACCGTAGAACATTCTAGAACATTTCTAAAAATTCTCGAAAAATCTGTAACAATCTAAATTATTTGCCAACATTTCAAATCATTCTCAAAAAAATTCGAAACATTCTAGATTATTCTCGAATAGTCCAAATCATTTTTGAAAATTTTTAAACATTTTAGAACACTTGCAAGAATTCTCGAAAAGTCTGGATCATTCTACATTATTCTCGAACATTACAAATCATTCTCGAAAAGCTTAAAACATTTTGAAGCACTTTCAAAAAATTTCGAAAATCCTGGAATGTTCTAGATAGTTATCCAACATTGTAACTAATTTTCGACCACAGTAAAAGTTCATTACTTTTCGTCTAATTTGCGCCACCAAAATTCATTAGTTTGTTACACATATTTTTCAAAATATCCCCACATTAGACGAGTATAGAAACTCATCATAATTTTTAATTTAAAAACAAGTCACTCTTCTAACATCATCCATATCTACTGTAAATAATGAGGTACTTAATTAAAAGCAAACAAAACAATTCATTAACGTTTTTGGTTACAGGTACTAACAAACGAAACCAATTTCGGTTATAATGCATACATTATTTTAGTAGACCTCGCCAATTGCACCACATTAAGTAAGCCTACCATAATAGGGATTAACTCTATATCATCAATTGGGTCCTGTCAAATACACTCGGGATTAACAAAACGATTTATTGTTTGATAAAATACTTCCCGTGATTTATCCTCGTGACAAATTCTTTCAATTAGTTTTTGATAATAATAACTTTTGGATGAGAAATAATATATAATACAAGAATTTCTTTATTTTTTATTTTTTTTTGACTTCTATATTTATTTTTCTATTGATTTTAAAACTAGAATAACCTTTGAATTCATGAATGGAGGGATTACATAATTAATAAAAATTCATAGACCTCTACAAGAATTCGCAATCAAATTATTTTTTTATTTTTTGAGAGGTTTAGATTTTGGTTTCAAGTACGTCTTCTTTGAGCTTTAAAACAATGACAACAACTAAAAAATCATCCCCTTTTGTTGACTTTGTTGAGTAACAGATTTGATCCCTTAATGGAGATCTCAGGAATTTTATGTACTTATGTAAAACGTTGGTACATATGTATACATATCTGAATGGAGCTTTTGGTGTACGTCTCATTTTCCACCCGATTGTAAAGGACATCGATTCTATCGTTTCCCGAGGCGCCGCGCCGTTGACGCCACGACGCCGTGATCTTAAGACAAACAGAGAGAGAGAACGCCGGAGACAATGAAAAACAGCGTTCACTTAGAGGTCGATCGTTGCAAGAACGAAACAAAAATAAAGACGTTTGTTTGCTCTTCGAATCCATAAGTATCAACTCAATCTCTCAAGTGTTTAACATATTTATCTTGTGTAGGTACGTAGAATTCCTTGCAGTTCTCCTCCATTTCACACAGGACACGTTCGAAATTTATTATAGAATAGAAATACTTTTATAAACACATTTTGAGTAAGTTGAGTAGATGAACACAACTATATGAGATTCAAATTTTAGAAAGTACGTGGTTTTTAAATATTTGTTTGTATTTCTTTCTGCCCCCCCCCCCTATATTCCTACTTCTGCCTCTAATAAGGCTTTAATTAGCCCTTAATGTCCCAGAAAATCTCCTTTCCTTATTGACTTCCGTTACACTTTTTGTGTACCGCCTCAATTCTTATATTTTCTGCATTAATGTGAAACTAACCTAACTTTTCTGTCCACAATATTCCATCATTCGTATTTACCTATAACATCATATCCACTGTGCCCATCGTCAACGTTTCGAATCTGTACCTATCATTCCTTTCATACCTTTCATTCTTGAGCTTCCAGAACTCAAAGACAACCTTTGGTGAAACATATTAAAAATAAGAGGATGGATTTTAAGACGGGACGTAAGGTGAAGTCCGTTTGGACAATGTTGCTCATCTCAACAACTTTTTTATGTCTCTATTTTAATTTTTATTTCATACGTCTTTTCTTTAATTCTAAAGATAAATTATCGATTATCCTCATTCGTTTATAGTACATACCTACATAGTTATATTTAAATGAAAATATATTCGGACGAAATGCCAACATTAATAATAATAACTTACTTCCCTTATTATATCCCTAGGTGGTTGGATGGCCCACACAGCGCACCTTACATTTATGGGTCAACATAAAGTTTATGCCCGTTTATGTTCCCATAAAACTTACAACCCCTTAAAGTATGAAAAAGCACAGCCAGAAAATATTATAAATTTCGATATAAAAAAAAAATTACAGACCTATAAAATTTTCTTGTCAAATACGACTCACGTAACCCAACCCTAATTCAACATAAAACACTTATATTATCATTTGCACGAAACTGAAATACAATCGCAAATAATTTCCTTATGATAAAATAAATACAAAAAAAAAACTGCAACGATTTGCCATAATTTGTAGATTTACTAAGATCCAATTGGAACATCTTTGTTTGAAGGATATTAAACATGTTGACTCTAACGTGCATCAAAAATGACATACCAATGGCTTGGCTATCTCACTACACCCACCCTGAATGTCTTGCTTCTCGAACCCTGGCTGTCTCGTTCACCCCACTTGCCTATTTCGCATTCTCCAGCCCTGCCTGTCTTGCTACCTCCCGCCCTGGCTATCTCGCTGCCCCCACTCTGGCTACCTCGCTGCTTACCGTCTCGTCTCGCTTCCACCCACTCCGGCTATCTCCCCCCTTCATAGCTGTCTCGCTCCCGCCCACCTATCTGTCTCGCATTCTTCAGCCCTATCCGTCTGTCTCGCTATCTCCCACCGTGGCTATCTCGCCCCCTCCACCACGAATCTTTCAGTCCACGCCTGTCTCTCTCGCTTCCCTCGTCTGTGTATCTCTCTATTTCTATCTATCTATCTCCAGCACGCTTAAATAATTGTTGAGGATTCAATACAAATAAATTTTGTATCTGAAAGATAATTTTTGTAAATTAAGAGAAATTTGAGACAAAGATGAATCGTTGCTTGCCAAAATAAACCGCTTTGTATAACATGTCAGCATGATTTTACATTTAGAAGCAGATTTGTGTGTGGAGTGTTAAAAATAAGAGGAAATTCCTGTGATGTTAGGTAATTACCACTAAAGATCCAACCGACGACGATTTTAATTTAATTGGGACGACTTAGCACCCACACAAACCGAATATTTCGGAGGAGCATTAGCGGAAAAATTGTCACAACTCAAATTTAGAATATGCGTTCAGTTTCGCGGTCGTAAGCGTGGCTTCCTCAAGAATTCATGCGGATTTATAGTGACGATCTAAGCTAACTATAACAGTTTAACTTTGGCCCAGTGCCATATCCCGATCAGACTATTAATAACAGTAATTATTAAATCGATATAAAAAGTGCAACGATTTTTGACGAAACAAAAGCACACCGAAGGTATACACGCGAACAATAAAGACATATAACACCGACGTTTACGATGTAGTTTTTCAAACGACGCATAAATTTCGTACGGTAATAAAAGATTAACCTGCCTATTCGCTTGGGTAGAATTACGAGACCTTTTTATTGCAAGAGAGACGAAAGACATCGTAAATTTTGAGGGTTTCATCGAGTAATTTAAATGGTGGCTACGTTTCGTTGAGCAAGGATCAAGGATTCAATAAGTACGTATAGATATTTGGCTTATGTTGTTGTTTGCGATAAGTTCTTGCGGAAAATGGAAGGTAAAGAGGTCAGAAAAGCCAAAATTCGGTATTATTCACGGTTAAAAAACAATAGGGCTTTGAAAACAGATTTTTAGCTCTTTAAAAACAGTTGAGGATGACTTTGAAAAATTAAAACTAAACCTATTGTGAAAGATTCATTCTCTGTGCTGTTAGTTCTAAAGGTTTGAAGTAACTATAAGCAAGTTTTTGTCCTGATTTTCTAACTTTATCATAAAAACACAAGTACCTACTTATTTACTGGTGGTTTTATGTTTTACAGGGTTCAATGCCGCTTAGGAATTCCCGTTGTCTTTATTACTAGTTGTAAAGGCTGTAATTGTCTTGAAGAGACTGAAAACAGATTTTAGCATTGATTATTCAACTTTCTTTAAATTTACAGTTGAAGATTTACTGGAACATGTTTTACAGGGTTCAAATTTATTCTCGAAGATCCATTATTGTCTTCAAGAGACTGAAAACAGGTTTTTGCCTCGATACAGACTTGGGTGTATTAGTGCCTGCATATTTTACAAGGTTCAAATCTATTTTCGAAGACCCATTATTGCCCTCAAGAGATTAAAAACAGGTTTTAGCATTGATTTTTCAACTTTCTTTTAAATTTACAGCTGAAGATTTACTGGAACATGTTTTACAGGGTTCAAATTTATTCTCGAAGATCCATTATTGTCTTCAAGAGACTGAAAACAGGTTTTTGCCTAGATACAGACTTGGGTGTATTAGTAGCTGCATATTTTACAAGGTTAAAATCTTTTTTCGAAGACCCATTACTGCCTTGAAGAGATTAAAAACAGGTTTTAGCATTGATTTTTCAACTTTCTTTTAAATTTGCAGTGAAGATTTACTGGAACATGTTTTACAGGGTTCAAATTTATTCTCGAAGATCCATTATTGCCTTCAAGAGACTGAAAACAGGTTTTTGCCTCGATACTGACTTGGGTGTATTAGTAGCTGCATATTTTACAAGGTTTAAATCTTTTTTCGAAGACCCATTATTGCCTTGAAGAGATTAAAAACAGGTTTTAGCATTGATTATTCAACTTTCTTTTAAATTTACAGCTGAAGATTTACTGGAACATGTTTTACAGGGTTCAAATGTATTTTCGAGGATCTATTATTGTCTTCAAGAGACTGAAAACAGGTTTTTGGCTTGACACTGACATGGGTGGATTAGTGCTTGCATATTTTACAAGGTTCAAATCTATTTTCGAAGACCCATTATTGCCCTCAAGAGATTAAAAACAGGTTTTAGCATTGATTTTTCAACTTTCTTTTAAATTTACAGCTGAAGATTTACTGGAACATGTTTTACAGGGTTCAAATGTATTTTCGAGGATCTATTATTGTCTTCAAGAGACTGAAAACAGGTTTTTGGCTTGACACTGACATGGGTGGATTAGTGCTTGCATATTTTACAAGGTTCAAATCTATTTTCGAAGATCCATTAAGTTTGAAATTAAGAAAAAACTGGAAAAGTCAGTGCCAAATTATGTTTTCGATTCCTTATATCCTCTACTACTGATATCTTTGGTATTTAATACATTGAAACATTGAAACTAATTATATTTAAAATATTCTACATTAAGTATTTGACATTAAATGTTTTAATTAATGACACAAATTGTTAATGTACACATTCATTTATGAGAAACGAAAATTTCATTTCGAAGTAAATCATCTCTTAGGTTAAAGCGTTAAAGACAAAAATCTTTTGAGATCTCTCCTTTCCCAAAATCCTCAATCAGTCTCTGCTTGCAGAAAACAGCAATTTCGAATATAACGTCTGAAGAGGATTGTTTCCATCGAGAACCAAGGAGATATTACCTTTAATTTGTTATTGCAATTGCGATTTTTTTATGGAAAAAAATTGACAGATAACTGAGAAAGCGTGTTATAAAAATTTTTACATAAGGAACACTTTTCATTGCAGCCAGTAGAATATAGAGTACCTAATAAATTTCAATTCAATTTTGATTTATTCTCAATAAATAGATTTATGTTGTCAAATTTATGCAATTAGCATAAATAAATAATTATAAATCACGCATGATGTTTCCATTCATTAATGAGAACCGTAGACCCAGGCTAACTACCTTTGGTAATTAACAACAAACGTTTAGGTATTCTGAGAAATAGAACGGTTCATTTATGTAAAAGCAACCTTGCAGGTGCTGCAGTTCCTGCGATTTAACAGCTCAATTTTGCACACTTAATTGCGGCAACGCAAACCATTAAATTTTCCACGGCACACAGGAAAGTCATTTGATTAAAAACTTTCTAAGTAGATTATCTGATTTTGAAAACATAAAGCGCGTGACGAGGCAAATTGAGCATTGAATTTAAATCGCTCCTGACTCAACTTAAGTCTCTTAAGACCTTCTCGAGTATTATGCTTCCGAATTCCATTTAAATTATAATTGATTTTTTGTCAGGCGACGCTTTTCAATGTCAACGAAGTTTGCATGTGAGTTAAATTTAATGTATTTTCACTAAGTCTGTTTGTTTAGTAACGTTGGTCATTTCGAAAATTGCAACCATTTGCATCTCATTAAAGTTGTTAGAGTCCTCATTTCTCTCCATCACCATCTACTGCCTCATACTATCGTATTGAGGTGGTGGATAGCCCTTAACGTTAGTCTCTCCTCAATAATAAGCACTTTTGATGGTGGTGGGTGAAATAGGGTGGAACAGGGTGACAAGAATACATAATCAAATATATCTTTTGTAACACAATTGCGTTGTGTGTTTTGTAAATTTCTCAAACTCCGTTCTGAGCATCAGAATCCACAAAATGAAGTGATGACGACCATCGAAGGAACACGAGTTTTCAGTAATGATCTGAAACAAGGATTCCCGTAAAAATAGGGGTCGCTTCTTAAACCTCGTTGACTCCCAAAGTCAGTTTTCGTTTATATCGATCCCTGAGAAACCGACATCGGCCCCATGGGGAACACTTTGGGAACCATTGATCTAGAATGTTCCATATTTTTTCGAGAACTATTTGGAATGTTCAGGAATCATCTAGGTTAGAGAACGTCCTGAAAATTCCTGCAGCAGTGTTTTTAAACTGTCCAAGTTTTTCAATTCGTTTGTTATTAAAATTTTGAATGTTTATAATAATCTTTATCAATAGAGAGTATAGCCGGGCTCACTAAATTCATTGACCACCATCTCGTGCGTTCTTAAACTGCGCACGTCATATGTATACGATTCGCCCACTACCATTCCTAATTTTGGAGGGGTAAAACAGTAATAAAACGCGTTCTCTTTTTCGTATTGTACCAGTGCACCTTATAACCAACCACCACTGATTTCCAGGATAATCTGGAACACACTTCCCAGTTTTAAAATGATCGAGAAGGTCCTAAAGCATCCCAGGATAATCCACAATATACAAGAAGATTATAAGATGTTACTGTACATTTCAGGATGATTTGGAATGTTCGAAAATTTAAATTAAAATTTAAAATAATTCTTGATTTATATATAATAATATGTAATAAAAAAATATATCAAAACTTACTGCATCCCCCAGAAAATTATTGAGAACTAATTCTGCTTACCTGAAAGAGAAATTTCAAATGTTAAATAAATTCTATAACAGTAAAATATCTGCATAAAAAATTAATAAAGAAGTTTAGAACAATCGATAAAACCTTCAGCCCTTAGCATACATTTATTTTAAAACCATGTTAATGTTAATGTTATGAAGAACTTCATTGCATTCGATCGTAGGTCATCACATACATGTCTGATTTTTTAAATGTGTCTACAGTGTAGTCATTTGTGCAATTAATTAAAAAAAATCCCATATGTTACACACTAATAGGTAATATTTTTTACTGATGAGGAAAAAGTTTTCTCTTTTGAATTTCATAAATCAATTTCCTTTTTATTTTTATCCAAGCAGCAGTCAACACTATACACAGAGACTCTAAACTGTAGTTTACATTTCCATAGAATGACCGCGAAAGCCCTCAATCTCATTAACCGGCAAATGTCTCGAATACCGCGATGTAAACAGAAAGAAGATATAAATATATTTTAACACTTTAACACTTTACTATTTTGTATTTCTTCAGTACGTTTAAATTGGAAGCTTCCCTGAATCGTAATAAATGCAAACAGTACAAGGGAAGCTAACTTTTTAGCACTTTTTTGAGACTATTTTTGACTATTTTCTAAAGTCACAGTATTTCCGTGTAGGACGAATCGGAACCAATTATAACTGTCTGATAAATAGCCGTCGATTATTTCATGTCGAAATTAGGATCATCTAAATTTACCAGGTTGAAATAAAATACCAGCTGTACAAATGTGGGTAAACTTTGTCGGCAGGTGGAATAAATTTTTAATAAAACTGTCGTGGCGAGTGCAAATTGAATATATTTTGTAAACTATTTTTGGTAATTATGTACCTTAGCTTACCCCATTCCAATTTTCTTGAAAAAAATAAAAAGTATGTCGTAGAGTTCGTCATACTGATCAAGAATATACATATATTTTGGACGCGGAAACCACCCCTTCATGGTGTTTTTGAGCTTCTTCATTTCGTGTATTTGTCGAATAGGGTGATTGGTATGTAAATTTAAAGACACCCATCCTGAACCGTAACCTATTGCAATACACACAGAAGTATTATGACTGTTGTTTGTATTTTTTGAGGCTGAAAACCAGTATGAAAGCGTCATAAAATACAACAACTGTCGTAATACTTCCGTGTATATTGCAATAGGTTACGGTTCAGGATGTGCGTGTTTACATTTACATAATCCTCACCCTATCCCAACATTTGTATTCGTAAAAGACTAAGAACAACCTTTCAGAGTTAATACAAAGAGGCAGTATCATGTTTCACCTATAGACGAAAACTATAGATAATTTCGTATCTAATCTACAAAATAAGCAAACAGAATATGATCCGAATATGCGAATAAATCAACAACAACAACATTCCGCGCCCAATATATATGTATATTCTTGATTAGTATGACGAACTCTACAACATACTTTCTTTTTTCAAGAAAATTAGAAGGGGGTAAGCAAATGTACCTACATAATTACCCTATTTTTTAAATTATTTACTAAGATTACATATTAGGTAAATAATGATAAAATTTCGTTGCAAAAGAGTGTCCACTGTTTTTGCAAAACTTTTAGGTAATACGTCTTTTATATAATAAATGAACCCCTGGTATGTAAAATGATGTGCTAATTTGCTATTTTCGCGTGCAAGGCGTATCAAATGCATTCTTTCCGCGGCATTTAAAAAAGATAATGGTACAACAATATGCAAAAAAAAATTAACAAAACAATATAATAATAGATACGTAAGTAGCACTGAAGTAATTTTGCACCTCAATCTTCTCAGAATTTATTGTACCTAACAGAGACCTACTTTTCCATTATAGTCCGCAATTTACCACGCTTTCCCCTTTCTTATTACAGCAAGACCTCACGCACGTTGTAGGTACGTGGTTTATACTCGACCTTACGCAAAACAACGCAATTCTTATCAGCACACACGTGAACATTAATAACAATTTCAATGAATGCATGAGAAAATTAAATTAAACTTATGACTTTCTAGTTTACTTTTAGATAGACTGGTTCCTTCCCCTGGGTTACGAAAGCCCAGACGTATAGAATTAAAAATTCGTAGAATGTAACTCAAATTCTGTGTTTTCTCTAGGTAAAAAATCATATCTGATCATAATATACAACTGTAACGAGCGTATATGTGTGCTAGAGCGAGCAGTGTAACGAGCGTATATGTGTGCGATGGCGGCGACGAGATCCGACAGCAGATAAGCGGAGTTCAAAGAATACCGGCGTCGGTCGGCGCTTTGATGACAATAAACAAGGCCATAAATTAAACGAACACAATAAGCACTCCAGTAAAGTCTAGTACGTCATTCTGGAACCTTCTGGATTGTTCCTAATCTGTATAAATACTTGTTGACATGGTCAGTAACAATAGTTTACAGTGAGCTTCCGAACGAGTAACATAAATACCGAATTACGATACATAGTGATATAAATACGCATTTCCTTGTCATATAAATAAGTTGTTGAATTGTTATTAGTGTCTAAGTATTCTATTAGTGTTTAAGTGTTAAATAAATATCCGTTAAATAAATAACTTAACTAGAAAAGTCGTTACACAACGTTAGAACATGTATACAGGGTTTTTGTTTTTTTTAGCGTTCATCGTGAATGCCGATCCAGAACGTATGGTATTAATTATTAACACCTCAGCTTAATTTTAGCGAAATAACATAAACATTTTGGAAATGTTTGACGCATAACGGACGAATATCAAGTAATATATTGCAGCCACATGTGAATATAAATCATAATGCCGAGTGCTCGATGCTTTGCAGATATGAGATGCCAAAAAGTAACTCTAAATTTTGAAGGAGAGCGACCTGGATTAATATAAGAATAAAACATTTTGATACTAAATTTCTTGTTGTAAACAATTGAAAAAGAAAAGGGTAGAGGCGAGAAAGGTTTTATAGTTTTTAGAAAATATGAAGATTAGGCTTGGATACGAAAAAGTGGAGGCGTATGTTTAATCATCAGTCTTCAAAGTAGAGGACTTTGTGATGATAAGTAAAAAGAAGGATAATAGTAAGGAGCTAAAACGGTGTGGAAATTAATTAGGAGATTTTTGAAACATGAATTCCAGGGGCGTCTCCAAGTTCCTTTATGAAAATAACAATTAAGAAGTAGAAGTACGTGTTCATCCACTATTTTAAGAATGATCATGAGAACACATAGGAAAACAAAGAGCTAAATCACCGCGAAAGCTAATAGGGAACAGGAGAGATAAGATGGTCGAATACCTTCCGAGATATGAATGCCAGAGGCGCCTTCAAGTTCCCTTATTAAAACAACAATGAAGAAGTGGAGGTGTGTTTCCAACCAACGTTATGATAGTGGGAACGCGTAAGAAACAAAGGGCGCTAAATCAACCATGAGGCCAATAAGGAAAGAGAGAGATATGATGGTGAAACACCTTCCGATACGTGAATGCCAGGGGAGGCATCAAGTTCCTTAATGAAAATAATCAAGAAGTGGAGTTACGTGATCAACCAATCTTCATACTATGGTTCTGAAGCTATAATAACACGTAGGAAAACACAAGGGTGTTAAATGGCTATGGAATCCATTAATAGAAAGGAGGGATAGGATTGTAACACTTTCCGGGACATGGAAACCAGGTACGCCCTCAATTTCCCTTATAAAAGCAATAATAAAGAAGTGGAGGTTCGTTTCCAACCAGCATTCAAACAAACGAACCTACGATAGTAAGACCATGTAGGAAAAAAGGGCGCTAAATCGATCTAGAAGCCAATCAGAGAAGAGAGGAGTAGGATGGTGGAACACCTTCATAGAAATGAATTCCAAGTTCAAGTCCCCTTAATGAAAATAAGAATCAAGAAGTGAGGTTGTGTGTTCAACCAATCTTCAAACTACGACCCTGAAACTATAAGAACACGAAGGGAACCACAAGCACGCTAAATAACTATGGAAGCCAGTAAGAAAAAGGAGGGATAAAATGGTAGAACACTTTCCGGGACATGGAACTCAGGTACGCCCTTGTATTGTAGCGTATGAGCTAACATGGATAAGGTGCGTGCAGTGGCATTGGTTCTGAGAAGAACCGTTTGAGATACAGATGTTGAAATAAGCATGAAGAAGTGAAGCTGCGCTTCAAACTAATTCTGAAGCTAACGACACTGTGATAATGGGAATATGTAGGAAAAAAAAAGGCGCTAATTGGATCTAGAAGCCAATAAGAAAAATGAGGGATAGGATGGTGGAACGCCTTCCGAGGCATGAATTCCAGGAGAGCCCTCAAGTCCCTTAATGAGAATAATAATCAAGAAGTGGAATTCCGTGTTCAATCAATCTTTAAACTATGGCTCTGCAATGACCAATCGGGTCCTAAATAGCTTACAAGGAAAAAGAAAAATAGGATGATAGGACGTCCTCTAAGACATGCATTCCAGGAATGCCCTGGAATCCACAAATGAAAATGATAATCAAGAAGTGGAGTTGCATGTTCAGCAAAGCTTCAAATTAGCGACTCTGTATTGATGACAATACGTAGAAAAGCAATGGGCAAAGTAGCTATTGAAGCCAACAAAGATTATGTGAGATAGATAGGGTGGTAGTATACTGTTTGAGACATGGCTGCTAGGGGCGCCCTCAAATCTCCCTACGACTAAATTGGAAATCTATTCCAATCGATCCTAACACGCTCTCCGATACTTTCAGTAGTCAACGAGAGAACATCTGTTGAAACTTTTTCGTGATACTAGTTTAAAACTACAACTGGACGAGTAGGTGGCGACACTTTCTTTTTTAAGGGGCGCCACAAGAAGATACAGAATGCAAAGGGAATCGCAGTACAAAAAAGGTTTATATGGAAATTTCTCACCCTTTTCTTTCAACTCGAATGGCATTGTTTCATTTGGCGTACAATCTAAAACAATTTGAACTTAAACAAGTTTCGGTTTAGTAATACCTACTAAAATTAGTAGATCGATTGTTATTAATTGGCTACTGAATTTATCCTACGGCATCTCCACCTGTTTCAGCTGAACAAATTATATGCATATTCTAGGTCAATTGTTTATTACATAAAACTCTGACCATGTAATAGCGTAAATAATGAACGTTCACCAAATCCATTGTTATAATATAAAAACCAATTTTGTTCGAGATTCGACCAGATAAAAACAAAATTAAATAGAGTATGTAAATTATGTACATATGTATGAATCATACAACTTATCATCAATCGATAGATTACATCACTCGACTTTTTTATTTTGTTGTTTGCACGAGATATTTAGAAAGTATTCTCGAATTCCACACAACTTATTAATTTTGCAACGGAACCGATAGGGAGGAATGTAAAGAATGGACGTTAAGTACTGTAATTGTCATAGCAACTATACTCATAATGTGACAACGTTGATAACAGTAATTAATGTTTTCATAGATTTCTATGTTTGCCTAATGACCTTCTATCCCACTGCAAACCAGTTCTTCTAAATGCAGAAGGAATAGGATGTGAAGTTAACTTATGGTGTATTGTGATCCCATGATTTTAAGCAACCAATTAAAATCAATTAAAATTAAAACTGAACAGCGTCGATAGTCGCATGACGTGAGATACATATCCTTTTCCTTTTCCTTAAACGTTCAATATATGATGATGGGCGGAGAAGGCATATCTATGGAAGTGGCAGCGCTAGTTCCGCAACGCTTACTTCCGGATTTTACTCACTACATTTTTCGTATCCTGGGAATAAACTCCAAAACTAAGATGAGGTTATGGTAGATTATTGGTTCATGAAAGAATCTACACTGCTTAGACCATCATTAAAATAAAAATTTCTACTTTTAAGCTATTGCATATCTTTTATCGCGGGCTTTGAGCGCGGCGACCGAATCAAGAAATTCCGTAACGAAAAAACCTAACACCCCCCACTCCGACCAGCACAGCGGTGCGGCGTATGCGTGCGACTAGACGTGTGCGTGTACACTGTACGAAGCTCGCACGGATCGAGACGAATACGTAAGCAGCTGTTTGTGAGAAAGTATATAGGTGTATTATTATATTAATATCAAAAAAAAAAATATTGCATAAATATTATAATTGCATAAGTTGATAAACTATGCAATAGCTTTACCGCGGCAGTCCCCGAGTGCCACACGTATTTTATTTTTGTGGAACAATACGAAGTTGTTAGAGAAGGTAGTAATTAAAAGAAGCTCTAAGTCTAACTGGAACTATCATAAAAACACATTTAACGATCGTTTTTCTGGAAGTACTAAACCACGAAAATGTTTATGATCTACATAATTGCCCGTCAATTTTTCAATTAATTCTGCGCAGATAGTAACAATTTCGTACGGTTGTTTAAACTGACTGTCCTAGAAAGTTAAGAGCATGTCAAATCGTTAAAAAATCAGCGCATTAGCAAATCCACGTTTTTTTCCAACTTTCGCGCACTTAATCGATGTTTTGTTATACAACAACGCAACACTCGTAATTTCGTTTGATGTTGTAAATTTTTGGCGAAAACTAATTTTCTGTTTAGGTTTCGACACGCGCGCTTTTCGAACCGGTGCTGCTGAACAAACCGATTATGTTCACTCGAAACGACCTGGAAAACTTTAAGACCATGAAATCAGGTTACGTATTGTTTAAAGAGAGAGAAAATTCTTTTTTTTTTTAATTGCACATTGGTCGCGGCCAAAAGATAACAAAATCTTACTAACTGACCATGCAGTTTTCCAGTCGTCCGTACAAATTATCTAATTGACTTACCGTTAGGTAGGTACATTCCATTCAGAATTTAAAGTTCAATACAAAATATTAAAAACCATAGAATATCGTTTGGTTCATTTGAAACTTGATGCCAAAGAAATTGTCCAAATATGGAAAAGATACATCTTTATTTTACTTGTTATTTTTATTTCAAACTAATAGTTTTTCCATCTTCAAAATATTAAAAATTCCTTTCAATTGTATTAGAAGAATGATCTAAGTATTGCAGCAAGTTGTCTAAAACCACAAATTGCTGCTTCATCCTGTCCTGACAGCTGCGGTTCAAATTGGATGCTCAGTAAATTCCTAATAAATCAGCTGTTCTTCAAATGCAAGAGGGTCGTGCTTCAGGGCCGGATCACTACAGGTACCAGGTACCTGTATACCGTCCTGTCATTAGGAAATACTTTGACCCCAACAGATAGAAAGAGGAAACAACATGAAGGGGGTCTAAGATAAAAAAGTTAAAAAAAGATAATAAATGATAATAACTACTTATAGTTTTAAGGAATCCTCCGAAAAACAACCACCATTTTAAGTTTAAAGTAACGATTTCTGATTCGAATTGTCACTGGGGACGAGATATGTCTTCATTTAAGAGTCGACAATACGAGGAGGCACACCAGTGTCCAAAGTTAAACAAGATCTCCATCTAAAAAGGACAATAATTTTCGTCTGGTGAATTGAGAAGGTGATTTTTCTTAAAAAAAGTGTTGTCGAAGAAACAGAGAGTCAACAAAAAGCACCAAAAACCAAGCAATTTAGAAAAAATGGGTCTACCAACGTAGTCAAACCATCTCTTTTAATGGTAGGCTCCGATTGATCTCGAATGGGTGCTACTACCCTCATCCATCGTACTCTCCAGACCATGAGCTAACCACCATTACCTAACCTAACCAAACTCAATGCTATGTGTTACCATTGCCAATGGTAAAGACCTCCAAAACTAAGTTTTCCAGCTTTTTCGAGACGATTTTTGACAAAATGGCAGTGACACAGGTATGCCAAATGGGTATGGAAGCCAATAAGAAAAAGAAGGGATAGGATGGTAAAACACATTTTGAGATATGAATGCCAGAAGCGCCCTCAAGTCCCTTAATGAAACTAATAATCAAGAAGTGGAGCTGCGTGTCCAACCAATCTTCAAACTATGACTGAAATTATGGCAACACATAGGAAAACACAACAGAGTGCTAAATGGTCATGAAAAAAAGAACGAGAACGAAGAGAGCTATGTCGCTGTGGAAGACAATAAGAAAAGGGAAGTATAGGATGGTAAGACATCCTCTGGGACATGGATTCCTGGAGTGCCCTTGAATCCTTTAATGAAAGTAATGATAGAGAAGTGGATGACGATACGTAGGAATGCAAAGGGCGCTAAATCGCTTTGAAAACCAACAAAGATTAAGTGAGATAGGGTGGTAGGATACTTTTTGAGAGATGACTGCTAGAGGCGCCCTCGAGTCTCCCCACGACCGAATTGGAGATCTGCTCCAATTAATCCCAATTGGTGTAGAGTATAAGGATTTTGGTGACTTCAGATGACTAAATAATAGGAGTTCCCTTTTTTGGCATTTGACTTATGAATTTCACGAAAAATGAAATAATAATAATAATTTTGAAATCTCGAATTCACCCCTCCCGAACTGCCTAAATGATAGGTTAGATAACTCCAATCTTCTCTTCCAAGTAGTTCTGAATTATCAAAAATAAGTCTTCGGATAAGTACGGTCCTGATAAAGTCTTTTTTATTATCCTCAGTTATTGCAGCTGTCCAGGTATACAGAATCGCCCATGCAGACACACACACATCATATAAAAACACATAACAAGCGTAGGGGTGACCAGGTGTAAACGCTGAAGACGGCAGGTTGTTTCTAGCTTTTCCAACTGCTGCTGAGTTTGTTATCTGCTTCGATAATCAGCTGGTACTGCGGGGTCGTTGTATTGTAATGGTTGGACGTGCAACAACAGTGGAAAGCATTTTAGTTGAGAAGTTTTAAACGTGGAAGGATTTTGTTAGTTCTTACTCAACAAATTTAAAAACAATTCCATAAGTGCAAGGAAACTACTCGTCCAGTTAAAACTTTCAACAATTTAGAAATAACCAACAATGGACACTTCTGTTGTCGTATTGTGGATGTATAAAACTGTTTTAAGTAATAGTTAAAAACTAAAACAAAAATTAAAGATTTTACACCATTCCCATTTCGGATATTCCATATAGGTGTTAGTTAATCATCATATTTGGACATGACTGACAAATTGGACAACAAAAGGGAGAGACTTGTATTATATTGTTATCACCAACTTGTCAAAAAGTGTGAGCTCTCGAGATTTTGGTTTGCAAAAAATACTTGCCAAAAACGCATTTGACTATACCTTCTGGTTCTATGGTTCGGCGATACGATGGTGTCTACGTTATTATGAGGGCAGCGGGTTCAGTCGAACACCAACCAATAATTCAAATTCCGCACGAGTAGACAACAGGAGGAAGTCGTGTAAAGACCCAGGAAGCCGGCAGACAACGAACGCACGTGGCGAAATTCTACTGTACTTTATTATGCTGTAACATTGCGGGACTTTTTGACAATTTTGTTGTAGATAATATTTTTTTATTGCCATCAAACATTAAATTCACGATGAATTTTTGACTAAAGCACATTATCTTACCTCATCCTCATCCCCAATCCTAAATGAATTCCTGATTCCGTCTTGTTATTGAATCTGAATAATTTTTTTAATCCACTTATCAACTTGTAGCATTTAATTAATTATTTACCTTGATGCTATTTTATGGAATTCGGTTTCAAATTTAATGTAAGCATTATATTTAATGACAATTAGACAACTGCAAACCAAAGCCTTGTTTATGATTTGATTCGCATACTACGGTCATTAAATATTCAGGGAAGTCAATAGACACTGGTTAGAATTTCCGGTAGTATTAATTGGCCTGAAGTGTTTTATTTTAAACTTAACCTTCTAACGTTTTATTAATAAAAACATTCAAGGGTCTTTTTACAAGAAAGACATAACACGAATTTCGCGATGTGGATGTTTTTTAATGACCACATAACGAATTCCGAACGCAATGAGCGTTTTTGTTCTTTGAGATCAATATCGTTCCTTTATGCGTTTTGGCAACCGCAAGCGATCCATGTATTTTGAACATTTCCCGAAATCAACGTTTGATCCAAATGATCAAGTATTTAACCAAACCCTAGGTTTTTGGTTTCATACCTATTATTATATTATTATTTTGGACATAGGTCCGGGCTTATTCAGACCCCAGATGCATCCCTTCGGCATCCCCCTGTTAGTATGCCTATCCTCTGCATTCCCCAAATGAGGCTTTCCAAAACGAATTTAATCCGCTTGTATGAATTGGTGTCCAAAAAATCGAAGCCTATCTTAATTTACCGTGGGACAGTGGTGAAGAATGTGAATGGCCTTTTCCACTTTCTACTTCTCTTCCATAGAAGCGATAGAGAGGGTTAGCTGATAGCCCCAGCTTGTATCTATGGTATTAAATTGTCCATGGCCCGTAAGAATTCCTACCAGGGTTTTACAACTTTCGCTGTTAAGGTCGAAAAGTTGGTTTTCCGAGTCTCTACGGTTCTTGGAAGAGATGGGTTTTAGCTTGTCTCCATCCCAGCTGATTGTCCCAGCGTCTGCGTATTTCTGTTTCAACCCATTTCGCAAATTTTTGATTCTCGATGCAGCCACAGATGGGTCCAAAGGATTCTGAACCGAATAGGCCCACTTTTGCATGTTCTTGGACCCACCAATGATGAGTCTCCATCACACGAAACAGAGGCTAATCCTGTGAACCCGTCTAATTTAGTTAATAGGCTGATCCTGTACCTTTTATCAAAGAGAAAATTGATTTTGGTACGATCAATCAGCATCTCGAGGATCCCGCACTTGATCGTGTCCCTCTTTATCTTCTTTTATAAGTGAATTTTGGGTCCTATAAATAACCTTCGTATCTACTACTGTTCAATGCCAAAGAACATTCCAAAAGCTACAGCAGGAGTTGGCCTATTCGCTCCGGAGTATCATGCCTCTTAGTTTTTCCAGAGTTTCATCCCTAAAAACATTCACACTTTTTCTATAACTTCTATATAATACAACACAAAATCTTCGCTTCAACAAATTAAATGTCCTATTTGAAACACATTTTAATTAAACTTCATTTTGTGAAGTCTCACCAGGAAGACAACTAAATTTTTTTCCTTTCTGATTTTGCCATCTACTACCATGAATCATCGTAAAGAGTTATTTTAAAGACTGAGTTAATTTAATGCCAAAAAAAATCTATTTACTCAATCTCCGTTGCAAGTATCCTGTTTGCAATTTTATTTCGATTAAAGCGCCATTGCTTTTCACACCATTAAACGTTTTTCATCTGCAGATTTTGCAAGTAAATTACTTTTTTTTTTTTTTTTTGACAAACTCCATAAACGTCGATTAATAAGTACTCGGAATTAATAGGTATCCAATGTTTTGCAATAAATTATAAAATTTTCTTCGGCGAAGTAAGTTCTAGTTACTAAAACCATGTGCAGTGCGGAAGGAAGTGGAGCACAAGAATGCAAATGTCCCAGTTCATCTAGACCGATTTTACTTTCTCTTTTTCTGAACTGCAACCAGGAATATTTTATTGTACAGTCCTTTAAAAGGAACAAGCATTGCAGAAATGAGTTTCAAACTAACTTAAAATATAAGTATCGCGTTTATAATAAAACTTGTGCAGTAGAAAGTGCATGTCCATTTCAGAAAATGCATACACATGCACATGCGGACATGCACATATCCTAGACACGACATCATGACGCTAGCATGTACACCATGTCACATTTATGAAGCAATCCTATTACGGTTTTCCAGTTAAAATAATTACGTGTCATGAGAAAACAGAAAACTAATTTCATTTTTTTTATAACTCGTCATCTAAATTTGTTGTAGGTACAACCCTTGGTCACTTAATCAACGCAAACTCAAAAACAGTTTCCTCCCTTATGATCCACATCTTCGATATGAGTTTCAAAGTACAAATGGTCTGAAAATAAACAGTTGTCTTTCGAAAATCCATTTGGACTGAACCATGTCCATAGAAGATATTTAGAGTCGTCTTATGTAGCTTCTGGGTCTTCAAAATCTGTACAAAAGAGACATCTGAAGGATTAATGATGCGAAATTTGTGTGTCCAATTCTTACTCAATTAACATATGGGGTTTAGTCACATAGTCACAAATGTAGGTCCAACACCAACAAGGATTCCTTGATTTAATGACAACGTTGCCATTAGAGTCTTAGTCTATCAAGAGAGGATTCTTCCTTTTGGCTTTTGAAGGATGAACCCGAATAGAATTTAGTTTGTAGATTGACCATTGATCGTTCCATTTCCTTTTCAATTTGTCTAGAAGCCATTTTTTGATGCCAGTGATGGGAATTGAAATATTTCCGAAAGGAATGGAGAGACGAAAATTGTAATGCACAACTTCGTTATATTCCATATAAATCCTAAGTATATGACTATTGAAATTGAAGAGCAAACTGCTTTATTGAAAATGGGACAAGGTGTAGATGTTACAGCATAGCAAAGTATGTTGTAGTAGCATTGGCATGTATGCAATAATACAATAGTAATGGCTAACTTTCAATAGCCCGATTAAGGAGCCGCCTTGTTTGTCTGTAAGTTTGGACGTGGACATATTTCATTGAAATTCCGAACGTCGCGATGCCATAACTCAATCGTTATATGTATGTGTATATAAAGCACATTGTCTCTAAATCGATTTTGGCAAGATATCGTTACCAATTAAGAGGATCTACATGTATATAACCAATTTCTATAGAGATTGAACAGCAAAATCTCTACATATTATTCAAACCTCAATTTGTTAAAGAAAGTTGACTTTTGTTCCTTTAACTTCAGGTGATGGAACTTCCTCTACTATTGAGGTGTATCCAAAGAAATTTTCTCTTAATGTCATATTTATTCATTAAATTGGTGTTTGTTTTGATTACATCGTCATGGAACCATTAGTTCGATGGCACAGGGTGCACATCTTCATATTCCTCGATGGTCTTCCTCTATTGCCCTTTAGATATTTTAGCCTAACTATCCCTTTATGTTTCAGAATCTGTTTAACCATTGTATCTTTGGTTTCCTCATTATTAACTTCCATAGATCAAAGGAATCTACTACCCACTTCTCTTAGTTCCTAATTATTAGTGATATTGATATTTCTTCTTATCTTTTCCATATGACGCTCCAGATTCTTTCCAATCATCTTCCAAGAATTTGTTACCTCCAACTTTCGTGAATGCACATTTTTTAAACATTATGCCCTTAAGTTTCGTTTCCCTCTTCACACATCCTTCATAGTCTAGGCATTCCTTAGATTCCCAATCTCCCCAATTCCTTTCATTACTTTTTGCCATCCTTCAAATAATCTGGAGTCTCTGCTGATACAATATTCCTGTATGAATTCCGTAGATTTCCTTCCAGCCCCTCTATGTTAAATTGTTGTTCATTTCCGTCATCCTCCTCCTTCTAAATCAGGAATGGCCAAAGCTACGGCTATGTCTAGTCATATGCCTGTCTAGTATGGACACATTTAGCACTACAGCATATTGAGTCACCAATAATAACGACTTGTGGCAGCCATAAGTCGCTGAGGAGACTTTTCATGGACTTCATATGGTTTCAGATGCAAACTGAAGGTTCGAATAGCCGTCTTGGAGCTACAGGTTGTGGTCTCAGTCAAAGCTCGTTACTTGTGGCAACATACAGACTACCAACAGTCTCAGCAAATAGAAAAGTTAGTGCAACTTGTGGCCGCATCCGGCCACTTACAACTATGACTGCAGACTGCTTCTAGCAGCTTGGCAGAGCCAGTGGTCTTGGCCATCCGATGTTGGTAAACAAAAAAACAGTGATTTATGCCGGGTCGTGTCCACATTCGAAAACATATGCTTTGTAATTTACCTGGAGAAAAAATTCTTCAAAGAAAGGAATTCAATTCTGTAAAGTAATATCCTTGTATGTAAGAGTTTTAGCAGTCGAACCAAACTTTTTTGTAAGATCATCATCACTTTGATGTACTTCCTTTCCTAAATATATATATATATATATATATATACACCAGTCTTATCCGTAAACAAAAGAACTGACGGCCGTCTGTCCAACTGACAGATGGCTTCTACTCAAGGGAATTGAGAAAATTTCCGGATAAAGTTTTGGGATCAAAAGAATGTAACAAAAAACATCAACTCGAAAGTAATATCTATCTACGTCAGTCTTATTTTTATACTTACATAAAGGATACTTTAGAAATTCCCTATTTCAGTTGTCATCTTTTCTTACAAACAATTATCTACCCACTAGCATGGCCCTTTCAAATAGAATAATTCCTGCTCAACATTTTTCAAAGTAGAGGTTACTTGATGTAACATTTGGCAAACGACGAATTATTTACATCTAAGTAATTGTTATTTAAAATTGAAACTTTTGAAAGCAATTTGAAACGTGGATCGAGATTCCCAACCGGCTTCGTTCGATTACTGAGGAATGATAAAAGAACCGAAACAAATGGATCTAGTGGTACATCCTTTAATTGTCACTTTCTTACTGTAATTAGTTATACTTTTTTTAACTTTTGACTATTTTGTTTTGAAATTAGCAAAACGTTGAAGCAACAATTATTTTTAAAAACCGATCAAAAACAGTTTAATGACAAATAATGACCCCAAGAACCTTAATGAAACCACACTAACTAGTTTGTGCAGGTTTCCTTTGAGTCGTACAGGATGAACTAACTAAACATTAATTTAGCAAAAGCAATTGACAAAAAAATTGCCTTGTTGGATTAAAACACAGTTCGTTCCGTTTCGTGTTTTCATTTCCTGTTTCATTGTTGAGAGGTGTCATTTCGAACGTGAATAAATACAAAGTGCAGCAGCGTCGTTCCGGCTCCATCATCATCGGAAACGGACGTTCCTAACCTTCCTTTCCACCTAATCGTTTACAACAGGTGCGGCCTGAACAAAATAATGAACAACAAAAGCAATGCTCGACCCGTTTTGTATACAGGTATACAATATGTCCATAAAATATGGACAATGGACATATAAAACTATTTTTCGAAGGACGAGAAAAAAAAACGGAAGAGATAATTGAATGGATTCAATGAAATTCGAATCGTCATTTCATCACAAGTAAAGCTGATCATACTTGCATGAGCTGCTTTGTAGCACGATCATTGGGATCATGGTACTCTTTCAACCGTATGCCGAAGTACCTATGTACTGTTTATTTATTGTTCAGTCCAGAATTTAAAAAAAAATGGTAGTAATTTTTTCAAATGAAAACAAATACTTTGCCCATTTAGAGACAACAACGCAATAACAACTTTAAACAACAACTCAATCTTTCGCTACTCGCTCTTCTCTACATAAAATCACTTACTCAGTCTTCTTTCTCCCCCTCTAGCTTGCGCGCTCGTAATCTAAGACTGACTCAGACTGACTGACTGACTCCAACCTCTTGATCGCCTTATATAGTCGTCGTCTAGTAACTACTAGAATTTTCTCGAACACGCTAGATGGTTGCTAAAGATTTCGTCACAGAGACTGTCCACAACTTTGCACACGTGTATCAAAGGTTGTCTAAATCCGTAACAATAGATATTCTTGATCAGCATGACGAACTCTACAATGACCATCAAAGATACTCCATTGGAAATCCCCAAATTGTAAACAAAGGAGGAAAACATAAACTCACGTGGAATGAAGGGGTAAATGACAGAAATAAAGAGATGGAGACTGGCAAGGCAGAAAGAGGTGGAAGCTCGAATTAAAAAAATCATCAATTGATGATTGAACTGTTTATCTATTTGTAATAATTGTTGACAACACCACCCAGATTCCAGATATATGTCATTATCAGTCTAGAGAGAGGATACTGCGACTGTAAATCAGAGAAATGCAGATTTGACTTCAAGTCTGTGTCCACGATGGGTCTAAATTCGATAGAGCTAAGGCACACTTAGAAGCTTCAAACTTTTTTTGGATAATGACGATGTTGAGCGTTCTCAGATTTAAGAGGATCTCATTCATTGAGTGTGGAATAATCAGAGCCCATGTTGTATCTATTGTACACGACTGGGTAAAAGTAAACTTACTTAGTACAAAAGTCGTTTACGTAAATCGTATAATTTTTATCAGAGAGTGCTGTTCATTAATAGAAGCACAAATCCGTTATCGTTGGTTCTGTGCAATTGTTTTTGTTACATAACGAACAGGTACATGCACATGCCCATGCCCATATTGTTGACATGCACACGGGTTGTAAGTTAATCTAGTAACCGTGTATTTTTGCGAACGAAACACGACGTCGACCTTGCGCGCGTGCAAAGCAGTTGTGCTATTGTATCTAATGTTGCATGTACATTTCGTTTTGTGCAATGCAATTGCAGCGGAATGCATCCTTGGCACGGATCTTTTCCATGCTTTTATCATCCGTTCGAATCTAACATTGGCCGCCAACGCCGCCTTTGCCTTTCTTCTTTATTTCGCCACCAAGACAACGATGACCAACGTTAACGGTCGCAAAACACCACTTGATAGAGATTTAGAAAAAATTTTACAAATCGAAAAAACTCACAAAGAGAAAAAGGTTTCTCAACAAAAATTAGAAGATTTTTTCTGGCACCTCCTCTGCAATCTTGGTTTTATAAAAATAAAACCCAGTCTATAACTATCGCATGGTTTGGACGATGGAAGGGTTCGAGCATATGGAGATCTCCAGTAGGGAGGCTACACTAAAATTAGGGACACCCTCAAATTCCTCACTGAAAGTGGAAAATCCAGTGGAGACTAACATTTGTTTTTAAAGAAATCAAGGGCACTTTCAGAAATCTACAGGAAGTAGGGGCGCACATACTCTTACTTAGGTCACTGCCTGAGACATGTGCAATGCTTAACCATTTCTTTGAAGTCGGGGGAAAACAAGCAATTCAAAGGTGGTACATTAAACCACATATAGTTGTCAACAATATCCATGAAGACCCTCGAAATTCTGAAACGTCAATACGTGGTAAATTGAAAAAAAATACAATACTGGACAAGGGCGAGTCGATTCGCCATCGCAGCAATCAGAAATGACCCCTGGAACAACCTTCACCAGCTATTGGTCAAGTAATAAGGTTACCAAATAGGACACATTCATGAAGGAACCAGTACCCCTTGGCTGGGGTAAGCAGAGAATAGAAATATGGGAGAAAATAATGTTTTGGTACTGAAAAGCCAAAACATCAAATGTCATATAATGACATATGAGCAAAGGTTTATCTTCTGTAGAAATGGTAAAATTTGCTCAAAACACCTCAAAGTTCCTCCTAACAATTGTCTGGTGTTTTTTGAAAAAACAAGTTAGGTTAAGTTAATTGGGTCAAAAGCTTCTTCTCCATTACTATTTCATTTATCTCACAGTCGAAGCATGACTTACTGAGTCGCTTCAAATAATTTCCATAGTTAAAAAAAGAAATCAATTTATTGGTTTCTAGAAAGTTCTGGAAAAAAAGTACTTGGTTAGTAGGTAAGTAATTAACTTGTACATCGGCACTTTGGGTTAGGAATGAGCGTATCTATAACGAGAACGCTGATAGTTATTTCGAAACAAAAGGTGGATGGGAATCCGCCGCTTTCGAGACGATTAATTATGCTAAAAGCCTTCCCGACATCGTTCGAGTCTCGTCGCCGCTGATGCAGCTGGTGCAACGGTAATTTCCCGGATAAACATCTGAACGTTGAACGAAAACCCTTATTATTTCACGAATTTAAGGATCTCTAAAGCTCAACTTATTACATGACGTTTTTACACCTGCACAAAACGTATGGCATCTAGGTACGTGACGGGTCAGGTACTAAGTGGCGAAAGCTTTTCGCCTAACTTTTAGCAAAAAGGTTATGTATTTAAAGGGTAGTACAATAAATATGACTCGTTACTTCCGAATTGCAATCTTCCATTATCGCAATCATAATAAAAAGTAGAAAATTTGTTTTAAATTAAGTACCTTAAATTTTAATATGACAAAGGGGCGCTCAAGAATAACGGCAGAAAGCTTAGGGAGCGCGGGATTTAATGTTTTCACATTTTTGCTGACAAAGGAAACGGGTGGAGGGTTTTTTTAAACCCCTCATAATAAGAAAAAAAATAAATTAAGGCAAAAGTATGTTAGCCAAAATCAGTTTTCACTTACGTAAGTAACCAGGGTTTAGTGTCACAGAAATGCTTACCTGCAACAAAAGGTCAAACGTTACATTTACAATTACAGAAAATACATTATTTATTTTTAGAACACAAAGGAGCATAACAAAACAAGTAGGAAGGAAACATAAAAATAGTTAAGGTGAAAATAAAGGAATCGCACAAGAAAGAGGAATGTGGAATATATTAAACTAAAAATGCTTAAAGAAACATGAACTAAACTTAAAAGATCTAATCATAAACAAAGAGCATCCCTTATTTCTTTGAAGGGTCCATCATTAATCACGTAGAGTCAAAATTGGTGTAGGGAGGAGTCCAACAAAATCTCATTATATCTTGTTTAAAAAGGGTCATGGGAGGTATCAAAAATCTGACCAACTATTTAATTCAAATAATGTGTATTGTTGTCCATAGCATTCCTTTTTGCTTTTTTTTTTTGGTTATCGTTATCCCATTTTGAGTACAAAAGACCTTTTCATGGCCACTGAAACTGCAATTGAAAGTTATACTGTTATGGATCCCGAGCCACAGTTCAAATGCTGAAAGGGCAACGATATTGCAGAAGACCTTTAAAAAACGGATACCAAAAAGCACCAAATTAAACCAGAATCCACCCTTGGCATCTGTGACTCAGATATCCAGAAGAATTCTCAGGGACTGATAATCAAAAGGTTTCACTTCATTAGAAACTGGAAGAGAAAGAGTTTGAAAGAACAATTTCCAAGCCGCAGTGGATTATCCACTAGGCCTTAACATAATGGCATTACAATTCAAAGTTTTACTGCTTTGGGTCCCGAGCTACCATAAGATGCTAAAAGGGCGAAGACTTTTAAGAAGACCTTTCCAAAACGGATACCAAGGAACATGTAACTAAACTAGAATCCACTTATAGCAGTTGTGACTGATCAAGCTTGTAATACTGAAAGAAGTGCTGAAGAAGAAACTTCGTAGGCATTGGCAAATCCAACAGGAGTGTAGGCATACAAAAAGCCTTCACTCCCATAGAAAATGGTAAGAGTTTGGACAGATCAATTTCTCAGCCTCAATAGACAGTGAATTAGCCCTTAACATAATGGTGTTAAAATTCAAATTTGTATTGCTATGGGTCTCAAGCCGCAGCACAGATGCTGAAAGGGCAACGAAATTGCAGACGAATACCCAATTGGACCAGAATCTACCATAGACATCTGCAGCAGGCTCATCAAGCAAACATTAACTCCTCAGCCTCGACAAAAAAATTTAAAACTCCAATAGGAATCGACCATACCATGGAGAACTACAAAAAAAAAGTAAGACAAACAAGTAGTCACCCTCTTCCGTTTCTGTGGGAAGTAAATCGAAAGAACTACTGATATTCTCTGTCACTGTTCTTCGAAAGGTACTAATGCTGTAGGAGCCACATCATGGAAGAAGAGAACGACTTCGCGCTAAGCTCCCAGAGGAGTTTCTTCTTTGGGAAATCTCCCTCGAGATGCAAGGAGAGTAAGTAATTTGATAGAGGGAAACCAATGAATTATCTAATGTATTTGGAGTCTGAAGAATGGTAGAAAAACCTAACCTAACCTAACCTAACCTAACCTAACCTAACCTAACCTAACCTGACAGATGACGAAAGGGATGCAGTAAGGAAAGCCGAATGGTGTCGATCTATGTCGAAAGGAAGCGGAAATTCATTACCACTTCGGTTCTCATTACCGCGTACTACACTCGCAGTACTTGAATTGTGGAAAAAGGAGAACACTCCAACTTCCTATTACCGCACTCATTAAGCTCATACATAATTTCAGGTTCATAAAATCTTCCCCTTTTCCCACGAATTATTGCAATAAATACTATTTTAAAATAAAGATACTTATTAACTGTTGCAAATTATTGTTTTATTCAGATGATTAGCCATCGTCCAGCACAATTTGATTCGATACATACACATTTTGTTAAAATTGTAACGACTTTTCAAGTTTAACTTATTTATTTAACGGATATTTAATTACAACTATTTATTTAACACTTAAACACTAATAACAATTCAACAACTTATTTATATGACAAGGAAAATGCGTATTTATATCACTCTGTATATTGTAGTTCGGTATTTATGTTACTCGTTCGGAAGCTAACTGTAAACTACTGTCAACAAGTATTTATACAGACAAGGAATAATTCCAGAAAGATCGGGAATGACCTACTAGAATTTACTCGTGTTCGTTTTATTTATGGCCTTGTTTATTGTCATCAAAGCGCCGACCGACGCCGGTTTTCTTTGAACTCCGCTTATCTGCTCCCGGATCTCGTCGCCGCTCTCGCACACATACACGCTCGTTACAAAATAATAATTGCGCATTTATTACAGTTGCGTTTTATTTATAAATTTGCAAATAAATCCACTCACAGTACATGTATGTACATGCTTATGTAAAATTTTGCATGGGTGTAGGTGATTGTAAGCACTTCCTCTCTGTCAATACAGATACACGCTTGTATGAAAATGCACAATGCAATATAATTACAAGCCTGAATAAAACGGTCGCAATCAGCCAGCCGTATTGAAAATAGAAAACAATACCTTTTATTCTTTAATCGATTATACCGTATAAATAGACAAATTATCGGAATGATTGGCAAAGCGGCTGTCATCCTAAGCCATTTTAATTAGCAAGTGGGAGTGATGACATTGAGAGGACAAAAGACATTTTGTCTTGCAAATAGCATACATACAACGGAATATTTTTGTTTAATAATTCTAGGCAAAATGGAAACGAATTAAAAAAAAAAATGTGTAATTGTTTCAATGTGCGTGCATACGAACGCGATAACAACACCGTCAGTAGTTGTAAAATGGTGTAGAGGTTATTGGAACTTTCATTAAAAAAAAAAAATGCTTTCTCGTTTCTTTGATTACTATTTGCTTATTTACTAACATTTTAATAGTACCTATCGAAACAAACAATAAATATTGATTTAATTTATATGGCTATTATTTTTTATTGGCCATACAAATGAATGTTGTATATGCGTCGTTGATTGATTAAACGATCTTTATAGAGCACTGAGAAGTAATGATTAAAAGAGAGTTGCAATATAATCCAGATAACATAAAAATGGGCCAGATAAGGTTAACTACTCAATTAAGCCGTTATTGGACTAATTACTATCAATTAACCCGAAACACAAAATTATTATTATATTGGCCTAAATTTTGTACCTTAAACGAATAATTGCTTTATGAAATGACCAAATATGTAGCTTCCACAAAATATTGTCAGTTATGAACGTTACGTTAAAATTACTCACTCAGGAAAGATGAAACTAATAATTGCGTCATCAACACATAGTCGTCACTTTCTAACTATCCCTTAATTCTTAATGTCCTAGACAGCGCCCTATCATTCTATCTCTTTTTTTCTTACTCCCTCCTGAACATAGCCTAATGAGACGATGCTACAAAGACTAAGGTAGAAGGAGTTTAGTTGATAGGTCTCCTCATCAGAGAGCACTGCCCATTCAATGGAATGACTGGTGTCTTTCTAAGACTTTCTGGACTAAAGCTACCATCTTTATCTACATCTTTGTGCACTATATAAACAATAAAGGGGCTAGCTCCAGTTCAAAAGGAAGAAGGAAAACCTTTGAAACACACTAGTGATCCCAGTGATTGGGTGGTGCTGGATTCCCCCCAATGAGGACCTACTAACTAAAAGCCTTTTTTGCGATCTTCAACACCTTGAATGGATACACGTTTATTTCTGTCGTTACTCTTCAACTACTCCTTACTTTTTTAGAGGACATCCTACCTTGCTATTCCTTTTTTTTTATTCCCTGCTGAAAAGAGCCGAATGAAATGGTTCTATAACTGCCTGAGGTGGAAGGATTTAACTTGGGAGGTCCTCATAGGTATCTTTCAACGATTTTTCTTCTTCTTTCTTCATGAAGCCAGCCTCTTGATTGGTCTTATTAGTACACTATATAATAGAGAGGCTAGCTCTTCCATAAAGAAGGAAGAAAGAAAATCTTTGAAATACACCTGACATCCCAATGAGTGGTCAGTATTGGATTCCCTCCTAGTAGTCATCCCAGGGATATGGTAGTGTTGGATTCCTCCCGATGAGGACCTAACAACTAAAACCATTCTACCTTAGGCCTTAATAGAACCTCTTCATTGAGTAGTTCCTTTTCGGCAAGGAGTAAAAAAAAACAGAAATAGGATGGTATTATGCCTTCTAAGACGCTGAGGAATTGTTAAAGAAACGAACATGGGCCAATTCAATGGAGTGAAGTTGCAAAGAATTTCTGCAGTACTAGTGGAATGAAAGGTAATTCTTCCATTTGAAACACTTTCAGATATATTCTGTACCTTCAATTTGTACCCAAAATAGAGAACTTTTTCAGTATTTTGCACATTTGATGAAGTCTTTTTAATTTTTGAGCACGGGAAGGAGTCAATCGATTGGGGCCTCTCAAATCTCAAAACTGAAGTAGACATATTTTGATGTCGAAGGGGACAGTCGCGCCAACTCGAAAGGTGGTGTGATTGAGGTTTTGGTGGACTTTCTCAATTGGCGTTTTGGAAAGGTTAACGGCCCGAAAAAGCAAAATACCATTATGGTACTCATATTTTTTTAATTATTTATTCGAACTGATCAGTGCTATTAATATTTGTGTCATTTTTTTAATTATCATTAACCGGGTCGGTGTCAGAAATCCACTCTTTCGTTAAACGCGTTAATTAACGAATCCCAAACGTATCCACATAAGGAATTTAACATTTCAGTTGGATACTAAGTTTCCAGTTTGGAAAAGACATTAAGTAAAGCATGCAGGTTTGACGGTAAACCACAAAACACGTACGCCCAGTTTACGTCTACGTTTATCTGTAACGAGATAAGTTTCTCCCTCAACTACTAGTATCTACCGGTCACTCTCATCACGATCTCGACGGAGGGAAAAGACGCGGGAGAGAATATTTTCCACGAACGTGCACGTACACCTTTGTTTGTCTACTTAATAGCAAACAAACGTAATAAACTATATTAGAATTGGCCTTACACAATTAAACTTCTAAAGCGTGAAATGTTAGCTAATTGAAAGCAATTGGGTTAGTCATTGCAACAATTATAAAAAGAAATAAACAAGAAAATGACAACACCAAATACGATGCAAATTAAACTGCAATTAACTGGTTGCACCATGAACAAAAATACGTTTCTCTTTTGAAATTTTCGAGGGATTTATGGATTTAAGCATGTAAATGTAGAGGTGTCCATATTAGCATTTAAAAGAAGAATAAATGTAGAATTGGAGGTGGAATCGATGTTGGGGGTAGAGTAAACGTTAAGATTAAGAATATCATTTACCTCAGCTCCAACGTCTATCTCACTCCCAACACCAATTCCCACCAACACCACTACCCTACTGACAATACCACTCCCAACACCACCTCCACCCTCTAATCTTATTCTTATAGCGTGGTCAGTGTTCTTTATACACCACTGGATTTAAAAGAGGACGATCGGATGTCACAGATGAGCACAAATAGGAAATAGGTGTTTCGATTTGGAAATAAAAAAGGTTATGGCCAAATGGATTTCGAAATGCTTGAACGTTGATCAGAAGCGTGTTCGCGATACAATGTCAAAGGAAGTCTGTGATCGTTTTGAAGATTCCTCAAACTTTATGGACCGAATGGTCACTATGAACGAAACATGGATCCATCACTATGACGCAGAGACCAAAGAACTATCTACACAGTGGAAACTTTCCTGGTCTCCATGACCCAAAAAGTTTTTCTTAATATCGCCTGGGGCACTTTATACTTTCTTATCCGGTTAAGCCCTTTCCATTCCTTTAGTAGTATCAAATAAAACGAGAAAATTCTTTTGAAGTTTTGAAAAATCCAATAGATGAAACGCTGATCAGAAGCGTGTTCTTGAGACAACGTCGAAGGAAGTCTGTGGTCGTTTTGAAGATTCCTCAAACGTCATGGACCGAATGGTCACCATGAAGGAAACATGGGTCCACCACTGTGACCCAGAGACTAAAGAACAATCTACAGAGTGGAAACATTCCTGGTCTCCACGAACCAAAAAGTTTTTCTTAATATCGCCTGGGGCACTTTATACTTTCTTATCCGGTTAAGCCCTTTCCATTCCTTTAGTAGTATCAAATAAAACGAGAAAATTCTTTTGAAGTTTTGAAAAATCCAATAGATGAAACGCTGATCAGAAGCGTGTTCTTGAGACAACGTCGAAGGAAGTCTGTGGTCGTTTTGAAGATTCCTCAAACGTCATGGACCGAATGGTCACCATGAAGGAAACATGGGTCCACCACTGTGACCCAGAGACTAAAGAACAATCTACAGAGTGGAAACATTCCTGGTCTCCACGACCCAAAAAGTTTTTCTTAATATCGCCTGGGGCACGTTATACTTTCTTATCCGGTTAAGCCCTTTCAATTCCTTTAGTAGTATCAAATAAAACGAGAAAATTCTTTTGAAGTTTTGAAGAATCCAATAGATGAAACGCTGATCAGAAGCGTGTTCTCGAGACAACGTCGAAGGAAGTCTATGGTCGTTTTGAAGATTCCTCAAACGTCATGGACCGAATGGTCACTATGAAGGAAACATGGGTCCACCACTGTGACCCAGAGACTAAAGAACAATCTACACAGTGGAAACTTTCCTGGCCTCCATGACCCAAAAAGTTTTTCTTAATATCGCCTGGGGCACTTTATACTTTCTTATCCGGTTATGCCCTTTTAATTTCTTTAGTAGTGTCAAGATTTTGTAAAGATCCAACACAAAAAAAAGTACTCACCAACGCGCGTATTATTACATTTTGATTGCGCTTTCTTAAGGTCTTCATAATCCTCGAGTTCCTTACTTTGCATAAAGCATCAATACAACACCTGCAGTCTAACACACACAAAAGAATGCATGCATTGCATCTACACATTTAGGTCCAACATATGCAAACGTCACGATACCACATCGCATAAATTATCCATTGTTGCGAATTTTACTCATTAAGTGCGTGCGTGACCATATAATTTTAATCATACTGGGTCGCAGGTCTCCCTCTCGTTATTCGCTATGCAAGCACTTTTATTAATATGCATACATATTGAGACCCAGGGCCGGTCCGGCCCTGGACACAACTTCAATGGAAACGTTACATAACTGTATAACTATACTATACATAGGCGAAGTAATTAATTATATTGCGAATATTTAACTACTTTTATTATTACGGAAATATTTGCGGTGACACACAATTGGAATTTACTTAATTCCGAAAATACTCTAAAGTGTAAACATGTTTAAAACATATTTTATTTCTATTTTGATTATTAACAAAAATAAGAAATAAGTGAAAAGGAGTATATATTTCAATGGTTATTATTTTAAGAAGAAGTTGATCGATATAAACCATTCATTTATTAATTAAAATTGTATCTAACAATGACAAAATACAGACGTTTCGATCATTAAGATTTATGATCATTATCAATGTGAATCTAAAAAAAAAATTTTTTTATATATAAAATGTAAAATAATCTTAATTTTTAATTGTAAATAATGAATTAGATATAACATAATTAATAAGTTAACATACCATGGGGATGAAGAACACGTTTTCCAAATCATCATTTAAAAAACCAATCAGGATTTCGTTTAAGAAGTTTTTGTAAAATACACTAAATTTAACAACATATTACCAATAAAAAAGAATGGTGTAAATATAATGATGATTTAAATTATTTTTAAATATTTAAGGATATAAAAATAAATTGTAAAAGAAAAAACAAGTAAAATGGATGTTAACTTGATGAGTTAACATCCAAGAATGAGGAAAAATTACATTTTTTTTTGAGAAATATAATGATTGACATACAAGAGGTCAATAAAAAAACCACGATATTCAAGAAGTAAGTTTCAATTCTTATGTTGGACAGAACACAGGAACAACAAAAAAGAAGGTGATTTTAGATAGCCTTAAGTAATTTGTCATAATTTTTTTTTAGATTCACATTGATAATGATCATAAATCTTAATGATCGAAACGTCTGTATTTTGTCATTGTTAGATACAATTTTAATTAATAAATGAATGGTTTATATCGATCAACTTCTTCTTAAAAATAAGAAAGTTTTGTTCGGAAGTTTTGGTAATTATTTAGAAATGGGGCTCCAGACAAAACTGGCCCCAAAAAAATTTTCACCCTTTGGAGACCATTTTAATACATCAAAATAGTTCATTTACGGTGGGGGAAGACATTTTCAATAATTGTTTATAAACAAAAACATTGTTATAAACAAAAAATTTAAAGTTTTAGAAATTACCAAATTAAGAGAAAATTAAAATAGAAGGTAGTTATTTTTTATAAAAAATATTTAAAAAAACGTCGTAATAATCCAATGTGTCTTGAAATAGGTTATGGTAGAGGGTGGGTGTGTTTACATACACATACCCTACATCCCGTACCCTAACCTAACCAAATACCAAATTAATTATTAAATTAAAATTTTGGGGTGTGGGGTATGTATATATAAACACACCCACCCTCTAACATAACCTATTTCAAGACACATTAAATTATTTGGAGCAATTTTCTCAATAACTACCTTCTATTTTAATTTTCTCTTAATTTGGTAATTTCTAAAACTTTAAATTTTTTGTTTACAACAATGTTTATGTTTACAAACAATTATTGAAAATGTCTTCCCCCACCGTAAATGAACTATTTTGATGTATTAAAATGGTCTCCAAGGGGTGAAAATTTTTTTGGGGCCAGTTTTGTCTGGAGCCCCACTTCTAAATAATTACCGAAGTTTTTTTAGGGTTCCGTAATTCATGATGGAAAAATGGAACTCTTAAAGCAATATGATCACCCAATTTGGTTCGCATCTACTTAATTGACTAAGTTGAAAGATGAGTCTGTGACGCATACCGTCACTATCGTTATTGAAGGCCAGAGCGCTAACGCGTAACGTCATATGATGGGGGTCCTTGTAGGAAACTGTTTTAATCTCATAGCCAAGGTGTTTATCCTGCAAAAATTTTTTTGAACGCGGATTCTTGTTGAGTAAAATGAGAAGAGCATTTGTGCAAATTTTTAGCATTAGCAAATAATTGTTACTATTTTGCACTTAACGTTGAATATACATAATAGACAGATTTTGAGCATGGGGTTTTGGGTGACAAATTAAAAATTTAAAGAAAAGTTTTGCAAACTGTACCGTGTGACATATCAAATGAAAGGCCATCTTGTGGGAGTCTCACATATACTTATATTTTTTATTATTTAAAAATAAATAGTTTTAAAGTTATTTAAGAAAATACATGAAAACTGACTTTTCGTCTCTTATCTCTGAAACTACTGAGCCTAAAATTTTGAAAAAAACAACACAAAATAGTTCATTATTCATAGATTATAGGAAACCCTGTAAGAATATTATACAAGCCAGTTTAACTTGCACTTACCAAATTTCTTTTTATTAAAGTTATATTTGGACATAATGAATATATGGGGTAGTTTTTAGTCAGGGGGTAAAAGGTTCTGGGTATAAAATATCCCGCAATCGTTTAAAATTTGCTTATTTAATATAAAAGTAATTTTACATTATAAGGTTATAAAAAATTGAATTTTCAGTCTGTACACTATCATTTATTTTATAAAAAAAAAATAGTGACAGAAAGGCTCTTAAATTTACAGTGATTGTTATGAATAACGAATGGCAAAGCTTTTCGTTCTCACTGGACAATTTATAAACAAAATATAATTATCGAACAAAATATCTGCTTTTACCTTTACATGAAATATTTTCCGAACACTCTGTAAACTAAAGAAATTGTAGAGCCCTCGAAGAACAAACTAAATTTTTATCAATTCATCTACATAAACCACTTACAACGTCACGTACTTTTTTGAAACTGATGAAAATTTCAAGATAATACAGCAACGGTTAAAAATAACATGAGCATTAAAACTTAAACGTGATTTGAGTACAGAAAATATGAGGAAAAAAATTCATTACTGTTTCATAATAATTAAGAACATGTCTTATTTATTCTAACTCTTTTTAAGGTTGATTTATTTTTTAATTTATTATTTTTTTGTGTGTTAAGATGCACGATGTATAAATAGATACAGGCGATCTCATTGAAATGAATTTTTAAAGTTTAGAGTTTCTCTACCTGAGTACTTGAAAATGCAAAAAATTTATAAATTAATGTATTGCACACTCTTAAATTTTTGTACTTAAAAATTATTTATACAATCCCATCGATAGTATATTATTAATAATTTATTGAAGAAAATAGTCCGCCAAATCTAGAATTCAATAGGTTCTATTGTTTACGTTTAACTGATTTAACACTGTATCGTTATGCGCTATAAAAGCAATTAAACGTTTAATTAAGAATAAATTTCGATTAGTTACTGCTGTTGAAACTAATTAGTGGAGTATAATAAATAATAAATCAATGTGTGAGATCGTTAAAGCAATTCAAATTCTATAACTGATTTATTACCAAAAAGAGTTCACAGGAAACAAACCAACAAGATCGGATCAAACTGTTTTTTTTTTTTTTTTTCAAAATATGATTAAATGCAGATAGATTCTATCATTGACTTCCCACGGTTTTTACGGAATAGTGATCACTGGTCAAGCAAGAGCCGTTTTTATTGAGCAATGACTCAATAAATTATTAATCTATTTTCATTGATGATTTATCGGCTGTGAATAGTGACAAAAAACAATAGATTCTAAAAAATATATGACAAATATGTGACGGTAAAACTTCATTTTTTCTTAATATAATATTTGTCTTTATCTCTACTATTTATATATACAGGGTGTCCCCTCTCAATTGGAAAAAACTTCTAGGGCATATTGAGGAACCATAGACAAGCAGTTTGAGATATTAGACTGATGTCCGGAAGTGCATGGTTTTCAAAATACAGGGTGTCAAAGTTTTTTTCAAAAAACTTTTTTTTTATCAATATCTCAAAGGCACGTTGACCGATTTTCTTGAAATTCGCTGGTGATATAAGCTTTAATAAGACGCTCAGTTAGCACTGATTAAATGGTAATTATTACTTCCAGTGGCGCCCCGAGGGACAGTGTCACGAATAAAAATGACAAAAAAATGTACGAAAAAATATCAAGTGACAAAAAAGTTGTACTTTTAACTGAGCTTTCTAAAAAATATAAAATTTTCAAAAAAAGTCAGTGGTGTACATTTTTTTGTCATTTTTATTCGTGACACTGTCCCCCGGGGCGCCACTGGAAGTAATAATTACCATTTAATTAGTGCTAACTGAGCGTCTTATTAAAGCTTACATCACCAGCGAATTTCAAGAAAATCGGTCAACGTGCCTTTGAGATATTGATAAAAAAAAAGTTTTTTGAAAAAAACTTTGACACCCTGTATTTTGAAAACCATGCACTTCCGGACATCAGTCTAATATCTCAAACTGCTTGTCTATGGTTCCTCAATATGCCCTAGAAGTTTTTTCCAATTGAGAGGGGACACCCTGTATTATTAATTTTTTTAAAAAAGAAAGCTAAAGACAACATAACATAACCTAATCCCCTAATTACTTCATTACTTCAAACTTCCACAGACAGCAAACTAATCGCCATCTAAGGAAATTTATGCATAGCACCATTTAAGGAATTTTAATCACCACTACCATTTCATACCCCAACCATCTAACCTAACTGCTTTACGGTGGTGCATAGCACTTGACAGTTACGTACAGCAGTTATGAAATCTCCTTCACAGCTACCATTTCATACCATAACCACCTAACCCAATTGAATAATGGTGGTTCAAAGTACTTGTAAGCTGGTTTGAAAACAAATTTTAAATTTTTTGAATCGTATCAAAAAGCCTTCTAAGAGTTGGTGAACTAGCCACAAAATAACTAAATAACAGCAAAAAGAAGAAGTATCAAGAGTGTGATTATGGAACAAAAATATCGTAAAAAATTTCACAACATGATATCGGTCCTGAGCGTGATTTGGTAACGTATGCAGTGCAACGAATTGCTATTAAAAATAGCAATAGAATGGAAGCTAAACAGTGCCCATTGTCGAACGACTAAAGTTAACAGGCTTTCTCTAGTTCTAATATACATACATAAAATATTAAATAAAATAATAAATTTTAATCAGCATGGCATAATTGGATCCCTAATGACCAGTTGTAGTTGTAATCTTATAATCTACTTGTAATACCGTTAATATTATACACATAATAATACGTATCTGTGTAAATTGTACCTATCCTTCCATTATTCATTATTAAGCTACTTTATTAATAACAATTTTTCGCATAATCTGACGTAAGTATATTCCTGCAATTTGTAATTGTAATGTAAACTAAGTACTCGATAATAGACATCCAGCGAGCATCCACTTCCTTCCAGAAGGAGTTTATTGACCTTAGTGGCCTATACTCATAAGTCAAAGCCGAGTGTAAACAGTGAAACCTTGCTGTGCGATTTTACGCCTTTATGAACACCGGATACCCCGCAATTATTCCACCGAAAAACAAAACCTAGACGAGTTTTTAACTACTGCAACATAACCCTATTGTTATAGTGAATTACACACATAATTAGGAATTGAGTACAAACAACTGCAAAGATAATGCAAGGAACACAATCGTGCATAAAAAATTACGTTTCTTGCAGTTTTGCTAAATGGGTGTTCGTCAACCCAATTAAAATGAGTCACAATTTTCCTCACGTCCTTTTTTTGAGATAAAGCTGCTCCTCAAAGTTGATTTGCAATGTCTATGATTCTGAATTAAGAAAACATAACTTCTAGTGGACAGAAAGAAAATGGTGTAAAATCAGGTCACACTGACAATGAGTGTGGATCAGGTAGCCTTTTCTACCACCTGCTCACTTCTCCTCCCAACAACTCTCAGTCTAAAGTAAATGATGAAAAAACCTAGCCCAACCCTGGACTGGAGAAAACCTAACCTAACTCCTACCTAATATTAAAAGAAACCTCCAAATCAGTCAAATTTTTAGCTTCATACAACACCAACTTCTTTTTTATGGTCTACACCGAAAAATCCTTTTTGTTCCCGTTAGGATTACAAATTAATTTGGTTGGTTTTTTGTTACTCAAATTAATTTGTAATTATTTAATCATGTTTCACAAAGAATGCGATACGCAATCAGTTAATTTAATTTTGAATCCGTTAGGATTCCTTTGACTCTCAAGCACACCCCTTTAAATTTCGTTAGCCAATTAATTAAGAAATAAATTTCCAACTGATCCTCACACCAATTAACGATTTCGTAATTGAAAAGGAAGAATTTTCTTTTTCTTCATTATCAAGAACAATCGTAAAGTGGAAGAATAATCAAATCAACACGAACGAATGCCTTGGCTTTCCTTTTCAAGGTTAATCCTAGATTCTTTCACGAACGCGAACAATCTAATTGTAACAAGAGCTCAGTATTGCTCTAGGGATAAGGTCACACAAGTGCTGAAAAGCTGAGATACTTACACTGCTCTACTGATATTAAAGTCGTGTCTGAACTCGTTCACGTCACCTTGTCTAATCTCAAGTTGCGGTAGGTATGTTAAATACGAAGTACGAGCGTTGAAAACAACAAGTACTCCATATGCAGTTCAGACTGGCAAGGTTTTAAACAACGAGGCAACCATACTCTATCCAAACATCCAAAAAATCTGTTCTGTTATTATTGATAAACATTTGGACAACAGTTTATGAACTTGACACTCCATATGTTAGTAAAACAAAGGTTCGAAGATTAAGTTCGAAGTCTCTACAGGAAACGAGTGCTTCAGTGGAAGAAGGACTGCCTTTGAATAAAATTTAGCATCCCACGTTATAGAGAACGACCAGAAGGCGTCTAATCGACCGACGAGCCATTCAGAAACCACTCCCTCTACGAAACGCTCCCCGCCAACCGATATATATATATCAGTGCACAGACAGCTCTACACTAGTAGCGGCCAGGTGGCCGTGAGGTAATGATGATTAACCGAGCGACTTGATCAGCGGATTACCCGCCAAGTCGTAGTCGGTTCGAACCCGAGTATGGGTAACAAGCTTTTCACGTTGAAAAACCTAACTTTCCATTTGGAGATGAAAATTTGTCATAATTGTAATAATTGATACAAAATAATAAAGATATGGACCAAAAAAAAAAAGCTCTACACTCAGTCGCTGTCGAGGCTTCGGGGTATACTGTGCGCTCTCATCAACACAGATCCACTGAATAAGTCAGCCGCAGTTTCCAACGAAACATTTTGACAAAATACTTCCTATGGACCACCACCTAGATTCGTTTTACCATGGATTCCGGCCTTGAAAGCTTATGTTCTTTTATTACTACTTCATATGTTTAGTATATGTTTCACCAGGGTGTTTATATTTTGAATTTAGTGTCGTGAACAACAATTTACACCCTCAGGGGCACAGTAATGGGGAGCAGCGGTAGGCACTATTTATCCTACAAAAATTATTGGCCACCCTAAAAATATTGAAAGTGCACTGACTTCATGTTTGTCATTCAAAAAATAAAGAAAAAATTACCTAAAGTGAAGCCTTGTACTAACTGATCAACTGATCGTTTGCCCATCCTAGGAAAACACCCTAGTTGCGCCAATGTTCACCCTTAACTATCTAATATTAAGTAATGACTATACCATCGATAATTACCGATAAATAATCACTAACTAAACCATTATCAACCCAAGACTGTCCACATCCAAAATGGACGAAACACGTGTCAGAATTGCTTAGTCTGTTTGAAGTTCTTAGGGAGGAATGATGAAACCCCTTCAGACAGTTATCACATTTCTTTTCTCATTTTATAAATCATTCGGAAATCAATATCGACCTGGTTCTACTTAACTTGGTATAGTAGGTACCTATTTACTAGATTTATGTTTCTTTCGAAGCTAGCGCAAAGTAATTTAAAATATCTATGGTTATGCAATGCATAGAGCACGAGAACATTCGCCATCGATTAGTGCACGAACTATATGAAATGCGGTTCTGGTTGCGGTTATGCTTTGGTGAACAACACCAGCCGGTGTCGAATGGGAACGGGTTTGCAATTAATCGTTACCTGCTCGATAACAAATTTCCATGACGAAAACTTGCCCTTAGTGTCGTTTGCAGATAATGTACATGTTTGTGTCGATATCTTATCAGCTAATACAGACAACATACGAGCTTTAATCGATTTAATGACGTTAATTACTCAATGAATACAATACCATCAAACTATCTAAACATTCGGTCTCAATGTAGTTGGAATTTCAATTAATTTCCTAGAACATACAAAAATTGAATATATTCTACGTTGATTTTGGCAAGCCCAACTTTCATTTCCACCAAAAACAAATTGCTGTAAAAGTAGGTGCCAAGACTCATAAGCTCATACGCTTTTACTGTTAAAGGGTTATCAGATCTCATGTACGTCCAAATTGCTTATGGTAAAAGGCCTAACTCTACGACCTCCACACTCTATCTTGACGAAAAAGTAGGCATGACTTGGTCGTTTAAGGATCCATGGACTTACTGTAACAAATGAAGTCGCTGGTCTTTAATATTGTGTCATCCACTGGTTCCAAAACGACCAATCCACACTTGGTGTGACATTTGAAGAGTTAGACCTTGTGGGGTGAGATCTGATAGGGTTAGGGGTTTGGCTTTGCATGAGGTTCAACAACAATTGAAGCTTTGAAAGTTTGCTAGACTTGTAACCTGCTTTACATGAAAGGTTTTTTGTATGACTTCATGAAGAACACTAGAAATTTTGATGATCATGAGTGAGTGAGTGAGTGACAAAATTGACCTATTTCTGATATCAATAAATTTTAAGGTACAAAATCTAAACAAATGGAACTGCATGAGTTTAGTAAGTCTACATCTCATTCCAAAAATTTAGGCTTTCCAATTTCTTACTGACTGAAGCTATGAGGCATTCAAAATACTACGAAACTCATTGAGGATTGGTAGGTAAATCCCTTGGTTCGTCTTTCGTTTTAGTGGAGGGTAAGTGCCTCCAGATTGAAAGGAGACTTTCTTTCGTGTTTGTAGATGATCTTCAACTGATCGCAAAAAAAACTGACAACATTAAGCTCTGATAATGTCGCACATGTTAAATCAATCTCATTAATTTTTTTGTTACAAGCAGAAGATTAATTCATCCAATCATTAAAATATACCGATGTATTTTAGATGCTAACCTTGAATGTTGTAGAGACCTAAATCATCGGGATGCTCCCCACGAACATTGTGATTATTATTATTAGTAAAGCGATTGCAGCATGCTCTTCCGGTTATTTCAGTAATTTATGGATGAAAACTGCAGAAGGTAGGCGAGAAACGATAAATAATTGAGTGTGGGCTTTCGCGATGCACTTGGATGAAAATTATTTTTAGCTCCTTTTATATGAAACTTTAATATATGTACAACGAAAAACTTAACCGCTCTCACAACGCTGAAATTTACTCATAACTATCAATAAATAAATAGAAAGAAGACAAATTTAAAATACCTATTAAATTTTTTTCTTGATTTAGCTATTGTTGCTTACAGACAAAAATGATTCTGTCACTTAAAATTGGAAAAGATTAACATATTTCACTGCATGGAGGAGATACCCGAATGTTTTGCTTCGATTTCTTTCGGATTATAGACCTGAGGGCATGAACATGGTTTTAGTTCATGAGTAAAACCATGTCCTTTATGTCCACGTGCAATAACCAACGAAAAAGTGCCAAAATTGTGAAGAAAATATTTTTAGTTTCGCTCTTACCAATTCTTACGAAATCCTTCCCATTCCGTTTTCCCCTTATGGTTTAATGAACCCTAAAAGAAATATTTGTTCTAAATGCATGAACTGCATTTCACTTTCCCACGAAATCGACCAACATCAATATAAGTGCTTGTCCTTTACGAACAATTTCTTTATTAATAGTTCTACTGTTTGAAAGAACTCATTGTTCGGTTGCATTATAAACGACATGTTTTTAGTTCGCATAATTCTCTTCATGGTTTGCCGCCGTTGCTGCACTCATTTAGTTGAGCACTATTTTACAAAATTCCACGAGTAATTTAGAACGCTGCAAGTCGTTTTGGCAACCATAACGACCCAAAAGAGCTTGATTCAAGGGAGCAGGTGCCAACATTTCGTTAAATGAAAACTTAATCTCCTCCGAGTCAGGATTTACCAAGGCAAGTATAAGTTAACGTTTATGTTGTTAAAAATTATTAAAATCAGTAGACTAAAAATATTTGTGAAGAATTTTTTCATTACACCTTGTCCAAAAGTGAGAACAGTTGCAATTATATTATGTACATATTTCGAACCTACTCAATGAGTTGAATTATTTTGCAAATGAAATCCCGCAAACTCCACGTCGTGGAGGAGGGTTTACTAAAGATAGGGGACACCCTTAAGTCCCTTGATGAAATTAATGCATTAAGTAATTAAGCTAGTGAAAAAATTCAAGACAAATGCAATAGCAGAGCGCTTTTAGGGTCCACATAAACTTTGTTACGCCACTGATTTTGAACAAAATTCAGACAGTCAGCCCTCAAAATATCGCTTGAGGTTACAGTGAATATTTTGATATTATTTCCCAGTTCATGGCAGGCTATGTGGGTGCTCATTACACGGTTGCCATGAATATTTTTAAAGAAAATGACCCAAATTTCAAAATAAGTTTTGAGGTGAGCAACAAAGTTGTTGCTGCCCATCAGTAATTTAATCGAGACGTGTATGAAAATAAGAATTAAAAATGAACTAAATAAATTTGAAATGGTACACTTATTTGCCAAAGTTAATTAAAAACTTAAATTTTATTTTTCGATTTCCTAGCCTGCACATCCAAGCTCGTTTTCAAAAAAAAAAAAACATCTAAAAAATGCAACATCGATTGTTTTTTAACCTAACCTAACCTAACCCAACAACTGACTCTAAAATATTAAAATATTTTGAAAATTGAGTTTTAAGCAGAAGGAAGCAGGTCAGATGGTCCTGAGGTAGCACTGAGGGTGGAGATTTGGCTGGTTTTGGGAAGCTAGTGATGTTGGAGAATGGTTCTATATTGGGATGGGTGTGTGTGGTATATGTTGAGGTTGGGATAGATACAGGGGTTGGCTTGGAGACTGGGTGATGTTGGTGGTGAAGTGGAGTAGATCGCTCTTGAAGCCATTTCCGTCCCTGAAGCTTCTCCCAACGAAGACCCCATAGCCAAAATCACCCTGAACTTTATCCGACCCCAACATCTACCCCACTCCAATACCATCTCTACCTAGAAGTCACCCCATCCTCAGAGCTACTCTCAAAGTCTACCCAACATCAATTCCATCCCAACATCTATTCCATCCCCAACACCACCTCATTCCTATTCTACTGTTCAAAGCTCAATTTTCAAAGAATCGATCAGAAGTTGTTACAAAGGGAGTGGTTTCCTTGCTCAGAATGGCGAATGATACAGCATAGTAAAATTAACAACTGACTCTAAATTGTTTTTTCTCTTTTAAAAGACAATTTTGTAACAGCTCATTATTAATTTTTTAAAATTTGATCTTTAAGCAGTAGAAAGCAAGACATTTGGTATTGAAGTTGACGGGGGGTGGAGGTTTGGGTGGTTTTGGGAGTAGACTAGATGCTAGGGATGCAAGTGATGTTGGGGATGGACCAGGACATGGTTCTTTATTGCGGTGGAGGTGCAGCATATGTTGAAGATGGGTTGGTTTGGAAACTGGGTGATGTTGGTGGTGGAGTGGAGTAGGTCGCTCTTGAAGCCGTTTCCGTTTCCAGAGCTGCTTCCAACAATGATCCCACACCCAAAGTCACCCCGCCCTCGGATTCTACATCCATTCCATCCCCAACATCTCTTCCATTCCCTATATCTATTCCATCCCACCACCTCCCTCCTTCTCCACTGTTCAAAACTCAGTTTTCAAAAAATCAAACAGAAATTGTTATAATCTAATTGGGGATGTAGGGATAAAGAGTATAATTAGCAAATTCGATGTTTACAAACAACCCTATTTTAAAGTGAAATTAGAAAATTAAGAGGACCAGAAACCTTCCAGGAGAGAATGCGAATGTAAGACGTTGATTTGTAAAGTCATTAAAAGGAAGACTGAAACCGAAATGAATGGCGCGCTGAAGATTACTCAATATATCATTATCCAATCCTCTTGTTCTCGTTCTTTGTGTATCTGTTCGACGTTCGACCCAGTCAGTGGTAAGTGACTCGGTCGCTGCGTTCAGCCGTTACTCGCAAACTCATTCTAACAACATCCCACATCCACCGCATCGGTCTCTTTTTCCTGCGGCTTCACGTGAACAACCTTCTTTTTGTAGGTTTTGTTTTGCGGAAGGGAAACGAATCGCTCCTGGCTACCGGCACCGCTCGATTAATTATTAGAACGTAATACCAACTGCCTCCGGTTTGATCTTTCTCTATTCTGTTTGTTACACTTGGACGTTGCGGTTGCTTTTGATACAGATAACTACAACGCATTTGCTTATCCAACATAATACAATATACACATATGTATACATAAAATTGACCAACATATTAGGTCAGTGAAGGAATGAAAACAACTACAAAAGGAACATAATAGAAATCCTGAGTTCTTGTAGGTCTCATAGATTTACTAACGAATCTTCGTTACATTAAGTTAGCGTATATGCAACCAACAGTTGTAATTTATGATAGTCAAGGTGCCTATAAGTTAGGAGCGCTTAACTGCCTTTAAAAATGTTTAAAGTAAAATTTTTTAAACAAAAAGTTGATTTTAAACTTTTTATTTATTTTTTGTCAATAGGGGAGGGCATAGTCTTCAAAACAATACCTTCAACTTGTAGATAAAATAAAGAAACCATTGTTACGTGGTGTATATAGAGAACGAGCGAGACGTATACATAAATCTCCATTAAATGGATAAGAAAAGTCGTCCTCCCACTGTTAACGACAATAATAATTAAAACAGAAAGACAAACGCTGCGCTGCCTACCACTCGACGCTCCAACATCAGATACACGTGCATATACGTGTAAATAGGGAGAATTAACAAGTTAATGGTTTGTAATTCCATTAAACTACCGCGACATTTAGAGCGTAATGCAAATGGCCTGTAAAAGATGACTTAATACATATTATTACCCACTTCATCTATTTGACCTAGTCACAATTATTTATTATTAACGTACACTCGGTGGCAAAAGCCATTTCTATCGCTCTATAAATAGCAAACAGGTAAGCTAAATGAGAAATTGTAAATTTAAATAAAGGGGGAGAAACTAATTAGAGGAATATACCCTTCAAGAAAACGACTCACCACCTTTAAAATTATTTAGGCTTGTTAATGGCAGTCTTAACTTAATTAACCCTGAAAACGACTCGGATTTAAAGCGAAACGTTGGTGTTGTTTGTGTGTGTGGGACGTGATAACACGATAACAACGTCCTTCGTACGTAGTTGCATGCAATTTTTGTTATTTATAAATTAGATAAACAACTATTGAATGCATTTATTTCTGTATTAGGTTACGGTAGTGGGCGTGTGTGTGTGTGTGTGTGTGTGTAAATGTACAGACACACACCTCAAACGGTAACCTAGTGCGCTAGCACTGAAATAAGCACATCGTCGTCAAGTGTTCTTTAATTAGTTGTTATCGCGTTCGTGCACACACACATTGAAACAAATAATTCCTTCTACATACCATATTTTAAAGAAAATCGATTTCTCGACAGTAAACCAAACAAAATTTTTGGGTAATATCCGAACCCCTTTCCCATCCCTCGCCTCTTCCCCATCAAAATGCAACTTTCTGAAAATTCCATTCCGAATTACATCTTATCGTTAAATGTATTCATTGTTAGTGAAAATTGTTCGTATATCGAAGTGAATGAGAAATTTTGCGGAAAGCTTTTATGTCTGTTAAATCAACATCCATAAAACGATGTGATTACTTGTTTGCTTTGATAATTTTGACCTTAGTAAACAAGCGTCTATCTATAGAAGCTACTAAAAGTTTTTCGAGTGAAAAAGGTAAACCTTTAGTTAGTTTGGCTGTACGTTCTGTCATCAAAAAAATGTCAGGAAAAATATCATGAAGAGATGGTGGTACACCAAAAACCAAAACGTGGGATGAGTGCTCTAAAAATCGGACAACTAAACCGTTTATGTTGTAATCAAAATTTTTAAGCAATTTATTTTTTAAAATCATTAAAAAGAATAGTGAGCAGTTGGCCCATTTTGAGAAATAGTCGACATGAAGCGCTCTCACCCTCTAGAACATTTTCTAAAAATAGACAAATCCTAGATAAGTTATATTTAAAACAATCATTACTTTTATATACAGGGTGTCCACTAAAGATGCGGCCAAAATTTAAGGGGTTATTCTTTGGACTATTTTAAGAATATTTTGTCTTTTGATGATTTTTGAAAAACCGCTTCGTTTCGATGATACAGGGCGAAAACCATTTTCGAGAAAATCAATGTTGATAATTTTTATCGAATGCAAAAACATTGTACGATGCAAAAACTGCAGGTTTTTTATTATTCATTTTACCGACGAAGTGTATCGCAACTTTTTGGAACACACGCTCCCTGAGTTTTTGGAAGATGTACCATTACTATTGGCAACAAGAAATAAAACGTGGTTTATGCACGATGGTGCACCAGCGCATTTTAGTACAGTTGCTCGTCACTTTTTGACAACAACACACGGAGATCGCTGGATCGGTCGAGGTGGACCGACCTCACTTATGGCCTGCTCGTTCCCCGGACTTAAACCCTCTGGATTATTTCTTATGGGGACACCTAAAGTCATTAGTTTACACTACTCCAGTGGAAAATGTCGACGATTTGAGAAATCGGATAATTGCTGGGTGTAACACAATACGAAACGACCCAGGTGTGTTTGAACGAGGCCGGCAATCAATGAGGAGAAGAATGGATTCTTGTATACAAGCTGGCGGTAATCATTTCCAACAATTTTTGTAGATTAAAAACAATTACTTGTAATCTTTCAGAATAAAATGTTGTTATTGTCGAAAATAGTTTTCGCCCTGTATCATCGAAACAAAGCGGTTTTTCAAAAATCACCAAAGGACAAAATATTCTTAAAATATTACAAGGAATAACCCCTTAAATTTTGGCCGCATCTTTAGTGGAGACCCTGTATATAACATGGAAATGTTAGATTAAGGTTAAATTAGGAACAGACTTCAGAAGCATTAAAATTAAACATTTTTTGTCGAGTTGGTTTTGAAGTACCAAAACGTTTCGTCCATATCTTTGATAAGCATTTTCATCAAAACCAGCTGCGAAAGCAGAAAGAAAATTCAAACGATTTAATTCATGTTATGAAGGATTCCTGTGTATCCTTAAGATAAAGATTATGAGATACCGCTCCAGGGCTAGACTAGCGCGGGTTCAAACGTCTATGTACACATGTACACGAATACATCGGAATCCACAGGGGGATCACCAATTAAAATAAAAAATATATGCAGTCTAATCAAAGTACTCACATCCTGATTATTATTTGTTTAATTATTATTTTGACCGTTGAATTACAACGTCACTGTGCAGTACAAAAATGAAATTTTTATTTTTAAAATTACAATTAGGTAAATTAAAAATTCAACCAAACAATTATTATTTTATAGTTTTAAGTTCCTATGGCTGCTAATGTTTTTTTTTTCAAATGCGATCAATATATGGATCGCAATTATTTTTGCTCGTTACTGTACATACGTTTTGGCAAAACTATCTATGAATTATTGCCTACCAGGACGCTGACTAAACTAAATTTGCTCTGTAATTTCGATCTCACCCACGACCTGGTTTCACATCGAACATACATAATACATGTACACACACACACAAGGATGCATAAATTCTACCGGAGCGCATTTTTACCGGAAATACGCCCATTGAATTTTTTACTTTTCTCGCAATCTATTAAATAGAACGGCACTTGTGTTAACTTATTGCATTTCCTTTTTAACCCAAAAACCGCTAGACTGGTTCGACGCGGTCAATTAACACAGCCGATAAACTAATTTGATACCTACGTATAGTAAGCGGCGCGTAAGGAGATTCAGTGACGGTCAGATTGACAGGTACAACATTTAGTACAACAATAAATGGAAGAGCGAATAATATCGTAGGACCGAAGCGATAGAGTGTTATTGCTCTGACCAAGTTGCAGTTCAGTGGCGCGTAGTCAACAAAATTTATTTCATGCTGACTAACCCCGCCCCGAGTGAGCTACTCTTTGCCACTGCGCATCTTATGATTTATGGTTTTTGAATCTCCTTATGCGCTGTTTACTATATAGTAAGCGGCGCGTAAGGAGATTCAGTGACGGTCAGATTGACAGGTACAACATTTAGTACAACAATAAATGGAAGAGCGAATAATATCGTAGGACCGAAGTGATAGAGTGTTATTGCTCTGACCAAGTTGCAGTTCAGTGGCGCGTAGTCAACAAAATTTATGTCATGCTGACCAACCCCGCCCCGAGTGGGCTACTCTTTGCCACTGCGCATCTTATGATTTATGGCTTTTGAATCTCCTTATGCGCTGTTTACTATATAGTAAGCGGCGCCTAAGGAGATTCAGTGACGGTCAGATTGACAGGTAGGTAGGCGGAAACATTTAGTACAACAATAAATGGAAGATCGAATAATATCGTAGGACCGAAGGGATAGAGTGTTATTGCTCTGACCAAGTTGCAGTTCAGTGGCGCGTAGTCAACAAAATTTATTTCATGCTGACCAACCCCGCCCCGAGTGGGTTACTCTTTGCCGCTGCGCATCTTATGATTTATAGCTTTTGAATCTCCTAAGACGCCGGCAATTATACACAGGTACTTAACTTGTGAATATAAAGACCAAAAGACACATCATGGGTCATGCCCATATGGCTGATGTCGATGTCACTACATTATAGGTAAACTATTTTAATTTACATACTAAAAAAAATAAATAGTTTTTGTGCTCATATTCACTTTTGGTTATTTTAAAATTATTTAAACAAAAATGCAATAATCTGCTGACACATTGTTTTTGAGTTTATAGTGTAATTGCAACTAATGTGCAAAATCAAATCTAAAAGTCTATTTGTCTTTACTAATCGATTCGAGGATCGATTATCGAAAATAACCATCAGCTGAATCAAATTTTAATGTAGGACTTCTTATTGACAGAATTTAATTTTAAAAACAGAAATAATAAATTACGTATTAAAAAAAAAAACAATACTTTTGAGTTTTCGGACGTCAAACGTTCAAAATACTCCAAATACAGTCATAAATTTTTTTCACGATTTTGGATCAATTCTTTTTCGTAGTCTAAGTATATGAAAAGACGAATAGACCAAAAAAAAGGAATTTAAAAATCAAATTCATTTATACTTAAGAAAATTGTTTCTTGATTTTTTTGTGGTTTAGAAGTTAGGTGGTTCCGATGGTGGTGGAGATGGGGTGGGATTACCCTGGAGGATGAGTTGGAGATGCAGGTGAGCTTGAGGTTGAATGTGTTGCTAGGAATGGAAATGGTGCTGAAGGTGGATGGCACCGAGATAGGGTAGTGATTTTGGATGTAAGGGATAGTGTAAATGTTAAGAATTGGATAAAATTTTGAGTGTGGAGGTGTAAATGTAGGTGGTATTAGAGATGACGTCAACTCCGGCTCCAAATCACCACCACTATTCCCAATACCACCTCCAAAATACAAAAAAAAAAAACGTGAATTGGTTTTGTCCCGTTTTTAACAGTCATCCCATCCCCATACCACTCCCCCCATTACCACCCTACCAACATATAGAAACAAATTGTTTGTTTCTATAATTGAGCATATTATCAATTATAATCAATCGAAAGAAACAACTTTTTTTCTTAATTTACGTTTGAAACAGTTTTATGAAATATTCCTTTAAATAATAGGTTTTTGTTATTGAAGTCCAAATAACGAAAACTGCTATTGTAATTTTTATCATAAATATGGAACAATTAACAAAATATATATATTTTCATTTTTCTACGGCCACAACATAATTACTGTTGTGAGACGCTTTTATTGTGACCTATTGGCAAAATTTTATTCTGCAAAAATGTTTTGATCCGGATTCTTGTAAAAGTGGATGAGAGGCGCTTTTGTGCAAAATTATTGTTACTATAATTTCTTTAATCTCAAAGTTTTACAAAATGCACGTTTTGACTTTGCAACGCTTATGCAGAGAAATCCAGGGTGGATTAAAAAAAAAATATTGGAACCTTTTTTGTAGAGAATTAAATTTTCCACAAAAAAGTCTACGACAGCATTCCTCTCTCTGTCTTTTACAGGCAAAAAAGTGCATCGCTCCAAATACGGTTCGGCTCACATTAGACGATCAAGCACATATTTACAGTTCCTCACATTTTCCCCAATGGCTGACGTCACCCCTTAAGCTGATAGGCCTTCATATTGTAGCGAACCGAGTATGCTTGTGTCGTTCGGGCACACGTGTACGTGAACTAGCCGATTAGCAGCAGGCGATTTCGGCGGTGTGCGTCGTATTTGTAAACGTGTGTTTCGTACCTGCCTTCCAAGAGAGCAATCAAGCAGTTCGCAGAGAAATGGACTACTCTCGGCGTTTCTAAATATCTCCAGAATATTCCAGACTTTAATTAAGAGTCAGAAATAAATTGACAGTGATAGCAGTGAATTCAATTAAATAAATAAATCACATTAATAACTATGACGAAATGGCGCTCAGGGATTCATTATTATATTATTTACCTTTCTTTAATTTGATGGGCATCATTAAAAAAATTATTTTAAACATAAAAAGTGACAGATATAAGATCTCACGAAGAAAAACCACCTACCATGGTACAAAACATTTATTTAACTGGTAATCAATAAAGAGGACTTACCCCAAACGTATTTGTGAGCAACCAAGATTAGATTGTAAATGAAGCTTACCTGAAACAATAGAAAAATGATTAGATTACGATTAGATACGACAGCTGTAATTAAAAATTGCAATCTAGACATTACAGGTCATAGCAACTAATACCAAATAATTTAAAAATGCACATTACCCATTGTATTGTTTCTACCTATGAGCGATTTCATTGTAAAATGGGCGGTTTAATTTGAAACAAAAGGTTTTCTTATTAAAACGTTATCGTTAATCGTAAAAGAGCCAATATTCCAGGTTAACAGCGATATTTAGGCGGGACGATTGCCAACAAGGCTATGCAATTATTTTGAATTCTTCAAGAAGCGACATAAGTTTATTATAATTGGATAAACTGTTAACGCACTGTTTAGATATTTCATAATTGTTATGACACCTGACAACTTAACGAAACACTGTTAACATTATGATCCAATTGAATTGTCTACGTGTTAACTAACATGTAAAATAAAAATTGTTAATGTTGAACTGGTCATATTTTCTGGTACCTCCAATTTTTCACGTCAACTTGATTCATATTTTTTATTATTTATTTCTAAACTTATTGAGCGCAACATAATGTAGATAAATTGACGTGAATATGACACAAAATTGGAGTTTATGATACATATTTTGTTCTTTCTACGTTACCACTGAGAATGGGAAGGCCCGACAGCATACGCGTGACGTCAACATTAGTGGCAACTGTACGAAACATTTCTAGTCTAGTATCCCACATTCTAAATCATTCCCGAAAAATCTAAGACTTTCCAGATTAATTTTAGACATTGTAAGTCATAAACGAGAAAGTTATATCATTTATGAAAAAAATTTAAGACATTATAGAGTTTTTTCGAACATTTCCAACCCATTTTCAAAACTGTAGAACCTTGCAAATCATTCTCGAACATTTTAGACCATTCTCGAACATTCTAAATAATTCGGGAAAATTCTGAAGCAATATGGATCATTTTTAAAGATTCCAAATGATCCTGGACAAAACTGAAATATTTTACACCATTTTAAATCATTGTTGAAAACTTCAGAACAATCTCAAATATTTTAGAACATTCCAAAACATTCTGAAAAAACCTTTGACATTTTAGGCAACTCTAAATCATTTCCCCAAAAATCTAGAACTTTCTAGATTATTTTCGAAAATTCCCAAACCATTCTCAAAAATGCAGAACCTAGTAAATCATTCCGGAATATTTCAAATCATTCTCGAAGAATGTCGAATACCTACTTTACACCATCGCTAAACATTTCAAATCATTCTTAAAAAAAACTGGACCATTTTAGATTATTATCGAACATTCCAAATCATTCTTGAGTAATCTAGAACATCCTAGGTCATTCTTGAAAGCTATAGGTCATTCTAGATCATTTTTGAATCTTCTAAATCATCCTCAAAGAATCTGGAGCACTTTACACCATCCCTGAATATTTCAAATAATTCCTGAGAGATCTAGAACAGTCTGAAACGTTTTAGAACATTCCTGGAATATTTTAGACCAGTCTCGGACATTCTAAATCATTCCCGAAAAATCCAGAACATCTTGGAACGATTTAGAAGATTCCAAATCATTCGTAATTGAAAAGCGAGTGATAAATATTAAAAAGATGAACAAAAATTCTAAAGGATTAAATTCCATAGATATGGGAACTCTATAGGACCACGTAGCATTATTTTGTTATGATTACTGTCAGCGTTACCATCGAGAATAGGAAGGCCCTAAAGCTTACGCGTGACGTCAATTCTAGTGGGTAGTGTACGAAAAACCCTTTTAGTCTAGCAGCCAAGGGATTAATGGTGTAAAGGATTTTGTGATCCCTGATTCTTGCAGTGATCAGTGAGAAGAGCATTTGTGCAAACTGTGTATCGAAGCTGAGTAAACCTTAACCTCAAACTTAGGAGGTTAATAATTTGGTTCAGCATTTTGTGCTTTATGGCTTCTTTTGATAGTGCATAACGCAATGTGAGGGTTTTACGAAATCCACAACGCGTTTGAGGTAATTAACTTGCTCAGACTCCGAATAAACATAAACATATTAACGTGTCTCCTATTTTTTTCTCCGAACATCAAAATAAGCTTGATAAGTACAGTTTAAAAGTAGCTGATGCAAACTTTTCCACGTCCGTTATTTTTAAATTTACGCGAGTTGTTCTTCGTCCTCTGTTACTCATTCTTTTTGGCCCGGTCGGAGCTAACAACTTTTTACGTAACCTTGTTCATTAGCGCACAAAAAGGAATTCATTAGGCAAGTTTTTAATGCATGCGGACGAACACTGGCACATTTTAAACTAGAGCACATCGGGGAACCGGAGCGCGGTGTAGGTGTTAAAAGCAAACCGACACGATGCGATGCAAACGCCAAAAGAATTTCGTTGATCTCGCGCCTACCATTTACATTAGTTTAGCACAATCTACCCTACAACGAGTCAACTGTATCGAGAATGGATTTATATGAATTACAAAATTGTATGTAGAGTAGAGAAAACTTTAAATCAGGGAGAAAGAAGAATTATACTGGAGATGGAAAAATATTGTACTTATATCATTAAAACATAAATAAACATCCCTTAAACTCCCGAAAAACCAAGCCTAATTTAACATAACCTAAAGTGTTGTCATTGATGGGACTTGAAAACCCAATAGGATTTTTGGAGGAAATACACCATTAATTTTTTATGGTAGTTTAAAGAGTAAAACTTCCGAATTATGGTCTCTACAAAAAATAAATAAAAAAAATGTTTGGACGATAAAATCTTTTGGCTATTTGGTAATTGTGTAGATACGCCTCCCCCTAATCGATTTTCCTGAAAATTCAGTACGTTGTAGAGTTCGTCACGCTGATCAAGAATATATAAGACATTCATCCTGAACCGTAACCTATTGCAAAACGACAGTTTTTTGTATTTTATGACATTTTCATACTGGTTTTGAGCTTCAAAGAATACAAAAAACTGTGTGTATTGCAATAGGTTACGGTTCAGGATGAGTGTCTTTACATTTACATATCACTCACCCTTTCTCAACATTTGTATTCGTAAAAGACTAAGAATAACCTTAACGATAGTAACGCTGTAACCGGGGTTTTATTTTTAGGGCGATGTTAAAATAAGATTTGATTCATATTTTTTTGTAGGTAGGTAGGTACATTTCCGTGTTAGTTCTTTCTCAATAAATTTCAATTATTGTCACAACTTGCACAAACAACATTTAGCAATTAGTGGATAAATAGTCGATCGTACACTAGTAAGAGTAAGATCAAAGAACCGAAATTCAGCAGCTGTTATTGTCAGTTATTATTAATAATACAAAACCGAGCGAGTAATTTCATAATAAATGTAATTCCACAACGTTGCCGATAATATTAAATAACAAAGGAAAACAATAAAGAGCCCAAACTCGACACATTAGTGGCACATACTGGAATGATTGATGGTTTGGCATCGTTTGAGGAACCCTTTTATACCAATATAGAGCTGCAAATCGTCGCGCAGGCACCAACATCGACTATCCTAACAAAATGGTTTCTGTAACCCTTCAGTCGACCCTAATGGAATGTTACTTTAATTAAGGAAAATCGAATACACAATTTACTCATCCTTTAATATTCATAAATGAATACTAGGCGCAATGCCAGGGCAGGAATATATCCATTTTTGATGGAATAAAGACCTACATCATTACGTAATGACATTCTTAAACATTCTAGATCATTTTTCAACATCCTAGTCATTCTTGAGAAATCTACAGTATTCTAGACCATTCTTGAAAAATCTAGGAAAGTTTTGGACTTCTCGAATGATTTAGAACATTTTTTAAATCATTCTCGAAGAATCTAGAATATTTAACACCATTCCTGAATATTCCAAATCAGTCTTAAAAAATCCAGAACATTTTGGAACGATTTAGAACATTACAAATTTTTCTTTAAAAAAGACTGGAACATTATAGACCATTCTCGAACATTCTAAATCATTCGCGAAAATTCTGAAAAGATCTCGATCATCTTCAAACATTCCAATTAATTGTCGAGGAATATAGAACATCCAACATCATTTTTCAAAAATATAGGACATTCTAAATCATTTCTAAACATTCCAAATGATCCTCAAAGAATCTGCAGCATTCAACACCATTCCTAAATATTTTAAATCATTCTTGAGAACTCTAGAACAATCTCAAACATTTGAGAACATTCTAAATCATTTCTTGAAAACTTGAAACATTTTAAATCATTTTCGAACAATATCAATTATTCGCGAAAATCCTGAAACGATCTGGATCATTTTCGAACATTCCAAATAATTCTCGATTAATCTAGAACATCCTGGATCATTGCTGAAGGGTGTAGGACATTTTGGATCATTTTGGAATACTTCAAATGATCCTCGAGGAATCTAGAGCAGTTTACATATTCTCTAAATATTTCAAATCATTCCTGAAAGAAAGAAAGAACACTCTGAAAGGTTTTAGAACATTGCAAATCATTGTGGAATAACGTGGAATATTATCGACCATGCTTGGACATTCCAAATCATTCCCAAAAATTTCAGACTTTCTTCAACACTCTAAATGATTCTTGAGGAAACTAGAATATTCTAGATTATTCTTGAAAAATGTAGGACATTCTAGATTATTTTCCAACATTCCAAAATCCTCCTCTCGTACATTCTAAATCATTTTCAAATAATGTAGAATATTCTAGATCACTCTCGAACAATCCAAATCATTCTTGAAGAATCTAGAACACTTCACATCATCCTCGCATTCTTCAAATCATTTCTGAAAACTCTGGATCGTTTTCGAATACTTTAAAATCATTCCTCAAGAACATGGAAGATTTTAAACCACTCTCGAACATTTCAAGTCATCACATCAAAAGCTCGAACATTCTGAGAAATTTCAAGTAATTCTCACAATTTGCAAAACATTCTAAAACATTTTCAAGCATTTCTTCATTTTCTGGAACTCAGAGAAAAATTATAATGCACTGGATCTCTCTAACACACCAGGAGGTTAGTTTTGGGTTGGTTTTTTTGACACGAATGTAGCAATAAAAATTTTGAATGTTTTCAATTTTTTTTTTTTCACAAATCAAATATTAATTGTAGGAATTATCTTTTTGACAAAATAAGAGGACAATATTATCTCAAATGCTTAATACCTACAAAAATTAAACAAATAATTTAACTACATAAACACTTTAATATGCATTATAATTCAGTATAAATAAAGTTATACCATTACCAAAATAATACCTATTGGTAAATATTGCCATAGCTTTTCAGCACTTTTAAAATGCTCCTCAACCGAGTGATCCGAAAAAATATTCTCGTGGAATCTCACGATCTTTCGCACCTTTCTCTGATGAATCTTCCCGCATAAAAAAATTCAAATAATTGAATTTTTTTTTTGATTTATTCAACTCTTTCTCCTCCTTTAAAAGAGCTGGACCATTATAATTAACAATTTTCGGTAGCAAAAGGTACTGTTTATCGAAGAAAGCTTCTTTTTTTGATTTTTGAAGCTCCAAATCAGTTTTGCTGGTAACCGAATCCAAATCATCATGGGCAAGATTGAAGCTAGAGCCCATGCTACAAAGCTCGTTTCTTTTTCTTTCGTAATCTTTTCGAAGAGCATGTTCAGATATTCCATTGAACCAAAGAGGCATATTCAAGGATACAGAAGGATTTGTTATTGGATTTTGTAATGTTGTTGACCAGTTGTCGGTCAGAGATGTCGCAGATACATTCATTGTAGTATTCCTATTTTTTTTAATTACTATTATAAATGATACCTAGACAATAACATAGAACAATGTCACAAAAAATTTTGAAAAACCTTTTGAAATCTCCGTCCAACGGCTGTCATCAACTTGACAAGTTTTTTTTTTATTTTCAAAGTATACTTAGTGCAAAATAAAAATAAAAAATACGTGTGGCACTCGGGGACTGCCGCGGTAAAGCTATTGCATAGTTTATCAACTTATGCAATTATAATATTTATGCATTTTTTTTTCTTTGATATTAATATAACAATAAACCTATATACTTTCTCAAAAACAGCTGCTTACGTATTCGTCCGATTTCGGAGCAGCTCGTCTCGATCCGTGCGAGTTACGTACAGTCTACACGCATACGTCTAGTCGCACGCACACCCCGCACCGCTCTGCCGGTCGGAGTGGGGGGTGTTAGGTTTTTTCGTTACGGAATTTCTTGATTCCGTCGCCGCGCTCAGAGCCCGCGATAAAAGCTATGCAATAGCTCAAAATTGCATAACACGTTTATTGGAATGTTCAACAGGATTTCAAAAACTTTCAAAAAATACCTGACGATTTTTAGAAAATTTTCGGATGTTGTGAGAGACTCGAAAAGGTTTCTTTAACGCTGTACTGACATAGTTTTTTAGTTTATACTCTTCCAACAAATTTTGTATCAAGAAAATAATAGAACATTCCGAAACATTTAAGTAAACTATGAGACGTCTGGATTTTTGATAAAATTCTAGGAAATTCAAGAAGATTCTAGAAAATTCTGGAAGGTTGTAGAAAATTCAAGAAAACTTCAAATCAAATTGAAAAGTCATTCATTAATTTCCCTTGTTAATTTTTATACCTATTTTCAAGCTCATACGACATCGTGTTAAAAAAATTTTTCACCAACCACCCCTATCCACGATAACAATCACAATTCGATAATGGAAAACCGGAGCCGGTGTATGACTTTAATAGTATTTACTTGACTATTTTCGTATTTTATTTCTCAAAGATAATGCTTAATACTGTAACGAGCGTGTATGTGTGCGAGAGCGGCGACGAGATCCGGGAGCAGATAAGAGGAGTTCAAAGAATACCGGCGTCGGTCGGCGCTTTGATGACAATAAACAAGGCCATAAATCAAACGAACACGAGTAAATTCTAGTAGGTCATTCCCGATCTTTCTGGAATATTCTACGTCTCTATAAATACTTGTTGACGTGGTCAGTAACAGCATTTTACAGTTAGCTTCCGAACGAGTAACATAAATACCGAACTACGATATACAGAGTGATATAAATACGCATTTTCCTTGTCATATAAATAAGTTGTTGAATTGTTATTAGTGTTTAAGTGTTAAATAAATAGTTGTAAATAAATATCCGTTAAATAAATAAGTTAAACTAGAAAAGTCGTTACAATATTTCATCAAAATTAATAACTGAGATATCATTTAAAAGATTACGTTTTCTGCTATTGGCGAAAAATAAAGAAATAGTTTAAAGTTAATGCTTTTCTCATAAAACTTTAATTTCAAAACCTTTTAGGCATGAAGAATACTGAAAGCGCCCCCTACAAACGGTATAATTAATTAATATGATCAAGGAAAGCGAAGAAAATCTCAAAATGTCAAAAATTTGTAGAGTGGCCTATCCTGAGCAAACAAGCCACATATTTTCATTAAAAAATTCGTAATAGGGGTTGTCAGCTTCACGTAACCCTTGCAGACCAATCGTACTCCGACAAAATTACAAAATGATACCTACCAACAGCTACGTAATTTTTTTTTTTGGAAATTTATCCCACACCTAATATTCTACCTACGGTTGAAAGCTTCCCTATACATACCTTTTGTTTAATGCATGATCTAATTAATCCTTTGCCGCTTGTTATATTGTCTTAATTAAAGGCGCCGACAAAGATGCAAGTACATAAGTATACTTATTTCTTGATCAAGAACAGAAAAATATAATGCAAGGAAGATAAAATCAGTTTAAGTCGGATTATACAACCTTCGTACGAATCTTACTATTGTACCAGCATCCCACGTGATTTTATAGAAATTTTAAACATAGAATTTTAAATTTTTGGAAACAAAGTAGTAAATATAAGAATTGCAAGATAATAAATTATTTAAGTACAGAAAAATCGAATACTTCGTACGTTGTTTAAGATTTATTAATTGTACGTATTAGGTTTGGCGTAACTCTCGGCGTTCTGGCTTCGTGCAGTAGCAATCGCCGACCACATGTCTGTCTGTTCTGCCAAACAATACACGGTTTTTATTATTATCTTTTCGTTTTTGAGTAATACACTGTATGAACAAATACCCTATCTAAACACAAAAGACTGTCGGCGTTCTAGCTTCGTGCAGTACCAATTTTTTGATAATAACTCTATCGCAGACAATTTATGCTATCAAACAAAAGACGTTTTTGTTACTTTCTTTTCATTCTTGAATAATCAACAGTATATGTGATTAACTGGATTGATTTATCGATTACAACATCAATAACATAACAACTACCCGACCTGGCTTCGTGCAGTAGCACAATAAACCGTATTAACAATGGATTTCAATTGATGTGTCGGTTACGATATGAACAACTACCCTCTGCTATATTTTCTACACTACTAACGCCTATTTCACGACTGTTTATTCTACGAATTTGCTTCGACCTGGCTTCGTGCAGTACCATTTTCCAGGCAATAAATGTGCTGCAGTCAACTTATGCAATCAAAACAATACACGTATTTATTATATGCTTTTGATTTTTAAATGATAAACTATTAATTGGACTGATTTACGATATCAGTAACGTTTTCATTGATCTACCTGGCTTCGTGCAGTAGCATAATAAATGATTTGTCGATTACTATATTAATAACTAAAACTTATGACCCCTTTTCAATTGTTAGTGCAGAATTTTTCTTTTACATAAATATTGTTTTATTGTAAGTTGTTTGCCTAGATACACGTATTTGTGAAACGACGTACACACAAACATCAACAATTCTTCTGAATCACGCCTCAATTGCTGTTCGTTTTGTTTAAAGTATGAAAAAAGTGTATCGTGACATACTTATGATCAAACTGGTTTACTTCTTACTTCTCCTCTACTTTTCCTTTATTCTTATCCAATTAGTACCGCATGAGTAGGCGTACATTTCTGAAGCGTAAATTATACAGCTAATTTTTTTTTTTCAACTTTTTTTTTTGTTTTCGAGAATTACAATAACGCCTTCGTCCGTTTCCATTACATTGAGATGATAAACGAAAATGAATACTTAATACATAAATTGAGACGCCCAGGCATACAATCTTCTACTTAATACACTCAAGGATCGCTGCGAGACCTTGAAATAATTAGTCGCTTACGCAATTACTACGCTATTATCTAGAACAATAACAAAGCCGATACCTTTATGTATACATAACATATATAAATTGTTACGTACGCCTATTCTGTATCTACTTATATTGTCAATAGGAAAAATAGTGACTTCCGGTTGTTGTATCGAATGTGTCCGCAATAATAAAATCGAACGCTACTACTAAAGTTTAATTCAAATCAACAATTATTAACGCACAAACGTTATGTAATTGTAAACACACCCATCCTGAACCGTAACCTATTGACACAGGGAAGTATTGCGACAATTTTTTGTATTTGTTAAAGCTCAAAACCAGTATAAAGATGTCATACAACACAAAAAACTGCCATATTACTTCCGTGTTTATTGCAATAGGTTACGGTTCAGGATGAGTGTGTTTACATTTACATATCCCTCACCCTTTCCTAACATTTTTGTTCGTAAAAAACTAAGAAAAACCTCTCAGAGTTAATACAAACCTTCTCCTTATGCGTTCAGTATGAGTGGAAAGTGTGGAAAGCATATGGAAGTAACAGCGGTAGTTCCGTTACGCTTACTTCCGTTACATTGCGTGGAGGTTAGTTTTGGTATAGTAACGTTATTTGTGTTGCTGTTTACTCCATTTCGTGTTTGTTACTTGTAGTATGACAAATAGTAGCAAATATATCGCATCACTGACATCCTAAGGACTTTCAGCTACGTATTTGTTAAGTTAGGTTAGGTTAGGTTAGAAAAATATGTCAAGTATAAACGATATTTTTCATTGTGGTGCTAAAATGGCACACATCAATTTTTTTAAAATTATAATATCATTATTATATCATTCTTAGATTTTGAAAGGTCGGTTTTTTATTAACTATTATGCCATTTTCGTTATTTGAAATTTCATTGTTCCCTGGGATAGGTAATATAATCAACTATAAACCGTAACAATGGTACCTATGTAATTCAGACTTTTCAAGAATATTAACAATTGGTTGCTTACTTTATGTCACACGCGATTACAACGAACAATTTTACGGAAGAAATGAAAAGCTAAATAAAACGTTTGCACAATTTTCGTATTTGCTTCAACATCCGTATGGTAACACACAATTATTTTATGTAAAAGGGAACCTCCATACAGTACAGTCTTTCTTAAATATATGATAAAGTGGAGCGCTCCAAACGCGCCTTTAAAAGTCAACCGGACTTCTCATTCTACTTAGGCGTGGGCTTTTATATGGCCATAGTTTACCCTCAGAGTATAATAGTAAAAGGGGGCACCGTGCAAACAATTTAGAGAAAATTTAAGGCCTTCACGGCCGGAGTTCATGTAGATCGTGTCTTCTTTCAGCATAATTCTCCGTGATTCTTAGAGTTTAGCTGTTCCAGACGTTTCGTCGTTTCTTGCTGATCAGTCACGACTCAGCAGCTGCCAAACAAAATTCCATAGACAAGACACAACAGCCCAAAAAAAGACAGAATTTTTAGGGGCATAACTAAGATTATATGCGCCTCCCTACAGATTTCCTACTGCTATGTATAAAGGAGGGTAGCACGTTTGAATAGGGAGGAATCAGCTTGAATTGTGGTTGCAATTGATTTTACAAAACCTGGATCCACAAATGTTTATGGAATCGATGCAATGAGTGGCATCACTGTTTAAAGGAGGAAGGGCAGTTTTGAAGAGGGATAAACTATTTTGAATCGTGGTTGTCATTGCATTTTGAATTTAGATCAAAAAATGTTGATGGAATCGATGCCATGTTTGTGTAAAGGAAGGTAGGAAGTTTGAAGAGGGAGGAATCAACTTGAATCGTGGTTGTGATTGAATTTTAAAAAACCTGGATCCAGAAATTTTTGTGGAATCGATGCAATGAGCTACATCACTGCATCAAGGAGGAAGGGGTCGTGTCATGTGTCATTGAATTTTAAAAAATTCTAGAACCAAAAATATTCTCAGGAATCGATGCAATGTATAAAGGAGGGTAAGTAGTTTTTAGAAACAGGAATCAGGTTGAATCGTGGTTGCAATTCGATTTTACTTAACCTGGATCCATAAATGTTTATGGAATCGATGCAATGAGTGACATCATTTGTATAAAGGAGGAAGAGGAGAAATAGGACTGAGTCGTGTTTGTCTCTGAATTTTAAAAGCTTCGTTCCAAAAATGTTCTTTGGAATCGATACTATGTTTAAAGGAATGTAGATAGTTTGAAGAGAGAGGAATTAGCTTAAATCGTGGTAACAATTGGATTTTACAAAACCTGGATCCATAAATGTTTATGAAATGACATCATTGTACGAAAGAGGAAGGTGAGCTTTGAAGAGGGAGATACTATTTCTCGTTGAATTTAAGAAAATATAAATTCAGGAAAGTTTTTTGATTCCAAGTAATGTACTGAGAAGCACGTTACGCCATCGAATACTTCGTTCACCACTGAGGTTAAGATACCACAGTAAAACAATGTCCATCTTGTTTGTCCATTAAAAAGTTGGGTTAGGTACACTCAAAAAAAAATTTTTTTTACGAGAATATGCTTTCAAGGCACAGTTACGTTTCTTTGTAAATATAAAAAAAAATTCAAATTTGTTCACGGTTGATAAATGACTAACTCCATCTGACAAAGTAGGATTTGCACACATAATAAGGAGGCCATTCCGGAAGAGAAGAAGGTTTATTTAAAGCAAGTATTGAGATAAGAACTGTAACATCTCCACTGCATAATAATTTTAAAAGAAAACCGAGAGGGATGCCGTTTCGGCATCAACTACCCTAAGTAGGTATATACACGAACTGATTTCTCTCTCGTTCTCTATCCCTCTCTTCCTCCGTTTGTTGTTGTTACTTTGAAGACAATATTGTTCCCTAGTCCCTTTTGTTCTTTATTGCCCATTGTTGACAACCCCAGGCCGAGGATCATTAGCGTATGCGCTCCCATCTTTCAAGTCGTTTGTTAACTGAGAAAGAATTTTGCTTTTATTACGTCAACGTCGTCGTGCTCTTTTCGGCACTACAAAAATCCCGGGAGCAAAAGTAATTGGAAATGACACAAAGTCAGCCGTGGACGTGGAGGATCGTCCACTTCAAGGTTCCCTTGGTTCCCATACGGGGCGCTTTTAATTAGAGGTTTTCAAAATTCATTATTATTTAGGAGAATCGTTATAGATTTAACATTCAAAGCGTAAGTGCATCGTTTTTTGGCCTTTTTAGAGTCAAAACCTACTCCATTTAGCCAAAAATCTAAAAAAGAAATGTTGAGACCCTTCCAACGAGAATGTAAAATTTAACGTTTATCGAATGTCTTAATGAAGTATATTTTGAGTACAGGTCTTATTTAGTCAATACATTGCAACCCCCCATTTTCCTTAACTCAAACCCCTAATATATTCGTAAACGCGACCACCACGTTGGAAAACACCACGTTAGGGTAATGATTGTGGTTAAAGTTGATGTACACGTACAATCTAACTTTTAAATGTCAAAGGGACTCCACTTATGCAGCAAATTTTGGTGATTAGTAAGTACAATTTCCAAATAAAAATTTATTAAAACTGTTTTAAGTTTGAGGTATTTATATTGCCAGAAGCAATTATGCCAATTGGATGAGATTTGGTTTTTGGATATTGTTACCATATCCTTTGGTTAGCCAGAAATATTTCACACAAGAGTGCCAAAAGGGGTTTCCACATATTCAGAAAATTTTGGTGACTAGTACAATCTAATACATAAAATTCTCGTGTCACACTTTTAGTTACCATACTCCTCCGAAACGGCTTGACCGATTTTTTTGAAATTTTATATGCATTTTCAGTAGGTCTGAGAATTGGCTACTATCTATTTTTCATACCCCTAAGTAATAAGGGTTATCCACCCCTAACATTTTTTTTTAATTTTTTGGACACAAATTGTTTTTTTAATTTTTTTATAATGTGGCATTAAAAAATACATACAACCCTAAATTTTCACCCTTCCATCACCAACCCCTATTTTTTAATATTTGTTTTAGTAATTTAATCATTTAGGTGCGCACCAGCAAACCCTGCCCTTAGGAGGCGGGTACAATGATGGAAGGGGCAGGCACTCTAGCTATTTCCTGCGCTCGATAACTGATCAATTAGGGATCCTTACTAATACCCGTGCGAAGCCGGGACTGGCCGCTGGTGTCTAAATAAAATTTTGTTGAGATAACTCCTTAGGTTCTTTTCAGAGTGATACCAACGTTGGTTAATTTCAAAAAAAATTTATAAGGTTCTGTTTCAATCTGGGACGTTTTCAGTAAAAGCTTTTGGAAAAATTCATGCAAGTTACAAAATTTTCTGTTAATCTTTTTTGCCAAGTTTACATAGATATGTAACCCTGCAGTATACCCTGCTTCTATTTTAAATTTCTTATATTATAAAAATATTGGACCTTTGGAAAACATATGGAAATTTTGAAACAATTTTTTTAGAAAATTCCAGGAAATTGTAAAAAGTAGAACAATAAAGCAAATTCAAACTAAAGAAGGGTAAAAGACTTTTTATTATGAAAAATCGACAGTGGTGTTTATCCTTTGTTGCAAGGTCCCTCCAATAGCTACCCTGAGGATGCCTTATACTAATGACGAAACACAGTTGTCAATTCTTTTTAACAATAAAAAACCTTTTAGCTTTCCCCGGCTTAAATTTGCTTTGTTTTCAAACTTTCTACAACTTGCTGGGATATTCCAAAAATATTTCAAAATTTCCAGAATATTCTCCAAAGTCTATTATTTACAAAAATTCAATTTTTTTTTTTGAAATAGATTTGTTTATTGAGGAATAAAAATTTTTAAAATCATCGTACTATTGTATTAGTCTATTGTGACCTAAATGACCTACTTAGAGATACATATACTTACATACATAATTACCAAAACTATTATTTACTGAGTGTTACAAGACACCCACAGTTTAAAATTCCTCAAAAATTGTGTTTTTACAAATAATTCTTTTTTCTCGAACATATACTTATGACAACCTCGTAAGTTATTCGTCACGGTACCACACAGTCTACTCTGAGTCTAATCAAATGCTCAGTCAAATTTACACACACAGTCACAATAATTCCACCGACAAACACACACAAAAGAAGGAGCTACTATTACATGCGTAGTTTTATTCTGCGGTCAGGATGCTGTAATAACATATTAAATGGACACATTCTTGGCAGATGAACAAACTGCTAATTATCAACTGCGCCGGATAAACGAATAATAATAATTATTTTAAATTAGAAATAATTATAGGTAAATTATAAAAAAAAATACATTTAATGCACTAAACTGTTGCCATAACCAATCATACAAAACTGAGAAACAGTTATAATGTTATAATTTTATTCTATAAATTAGATATCACTACAGGAATCGATACTTTGAATCAATTGAATGATTTTGAAATTTCTCTTGAGAGATTGGTCGATTTCTGACACTCTGTTGTCAATATTCTTTACTAAATAAAAGTTTAAAAATGATTCAGGCCTTAGGAAAGTGAAGGGATACTCGTATGCCGAGAATTGTGATACATTCTGTACTGACGCCATTCTTTGATGCCAAACAGAAGTTTCTGTGAATAGGGCAGTTAAATTTGTTATTTATTTGAAACAACGGTGACTTGTGCTTACTGTTGTAGATGTCGGAGTAATAGAATCACATTTTAGAAATATTTTAAGTATTTAATACATATAACTTAAAATACATTATGACTTATCTACTTACGAAAATAATTAATTGGTAATATTTTTTTTGTTGCAATGGTTTACTAGTACATTAAGAATCAAGAAATGGTTTCAAAGTTGCATGATCTAAGTGTCTACCTCAAAAGTGTCAATTTTAGTTGTAGAAATCTAAAAAATTGATATAAATACTATTGGTAAAAAAATGCCATCTGAAGTTTGCCGTCCTCAAATCCTTATTAATTTACATTTATAAAAATTTCTACTTTTTTTATTTAAAAAATTAAGAAACTTATTTCCTGTCGGCCGTTTTTAATTAAATAATAGACAAATTATCCTGTTTTTCTAATTTTTAGTTTCTTTGCATTGATTTCACTGAACATGTATTATACTTTTCATTAAATAAATAACTGTCTACTTTTTAAAATAAACTGTTCATATTCATCTATGAATTTATTCAAAAAAATTCTAATTATACGAACACTTATAACTAACTTCTACTTATTGCTACTGAGCTACGCTGTCTGGTGCCAAAATATCACAACTTGCAGTCGTACTTCAAAATGGTGCAATTCACGTTTTCCAAAAAGTAAGCAATTCCTAATTCACGGAAACCGCTAGTTGAAAACTCCACGCTCCACATTTATTACTGACACAGTTGCATTTTACAACAGAAGAAGAAATAATCAAGTATCTGCACGCTATACAAAAATACACCAGTTTCTGCAATTATAGAATGGGTTACTTAATTCAAATGCGACGATGCATCATTTAAATATGTATATTCAATCTACATAGTTGCTTTACACAACATCACCAGTTAATTAATTGGCAAATCACATGAACTATTTTATTAAACATTAGTATCGGTTACTGAATTATTATTTCACCCTCATTTATAAAATTTACGTCTTTAATAAACAACAATTTCTGATTAAACCTTTTTATAATTATTAAAAACATGCAGTGGCGTAACACTCACTCACATCCCTCACTGTTGGCAAACATCGAAAAACAGAAGGCCACTGGCACAAATGTTACTATTGTTTATTTAATATTAAAGTTTAAAAAATAGGTTTTTGATCTTTAGACGTTTAAGTAGCCAAAACCGTGATAAATACCAAAAAATGCATAGAGAGCTTTTCTATAGGGAATTAAATTTTCTACAAAAAAGTCTGGAACTCCATTCCTATATCTTTAATAAGTAAAAAAGTGCAGCGCTCTAAATACACCACAACGTACACTGCCGGAATGGCGCGCATATAGAGCGCTACACTTTTTTATTTGTAAGACATAGAGAGATGCTGTCCTGAACTTTTTTGTAGGAAATTTAATTCTCTACAAAAAAGGTCTCTATACTTTTTTTTGTATTCATTACGGTTTTCGCTATGCAAGCGTCGAAAAGTTAAATAACGCAATTTGCTAAACTTTAACATTAAATAGTAGCAACTATTTGTCGGTGTTAAAAACCTGCACCAATGCTCTTCTCATCGAACTCTACTAGAATTTATGATCAACATATTTTTTTCAGTATAAATCCCTTGACTACTAAACTAAAAGGATTCAGTACAATTGACCAATTGACCATCTATCGTGGTGACGAATCAGGTCTTTACGTCTAAGCCATCTGGTCTTTCTATTGTCGATGGTAATGCCTCAAATTCCTTGATGAAAACAATAAATTAGGTTAGGTTTTGCTTTAAAAAATCATTGTGAGCGCTTTCAGAACTCTACAAAGAGGGCGCCCATATTCTTAGTGACGCCACTGAAAGCAAGTCATAAAAAAATTACTCAAAGCGTAAACTAGTTATTTTTATATGTACTTATAGTAATTATTTTCTATTACTCGTGGATGTGGTAATAAATTTCTTTCAACTGTTAATTGTACAGTTACATTTGCTTTGAAGGTAACAAAACACGTTTACACCTTGCAACTTGCAATTAGTCGGATGGGACAAATATAATTGTTTCCGATAATATAATTAATGCAATTAGAAGGTTTTTTGTCGTCGAAATTTTCTAAATCACGGTCGCATTTGCTTAATTAAAGCAGGGTTTTTCCGGGTACCTCTTGAACCTTGAACTCGTTGCTTATTTCAAAACATCCAATCAGATAAAACAAAAAAAAAGGGAAGAGGAAAAAAGGAAGCAGGAAGACGGGAGCTAGGTATCCGACCGTTTCTCTTACCCTAACGACTACCCTAATTGACAGAGACGAAAGTTGTTGGTATTGCTTTAATACGATTACAACCCGATAAGTAACGAATAAAGAATCGGTAATTTGGTTACTGAATTATCCTCGACTTTTTTATTGCCGATAATTAAATCAGTTTGAATTCATCCCTTATATTTTTTTGATAATTTAGGTAGGATACAAAAGTAAGATTATTTTTTAGCAACATTTTACTAGAATTACACACGACACACCATAGCACCAATTAATTAATTAATTAATTAAAAGCTAATCAAAACTTTGTATGACAATCAATTAGTTGATAAGATCATTTATGAGGCGATTTCCATGCCAAATCCACTGTCATAAAGGCAGTGCTTTCGAAGTTCTGCAAAATGAAATGAAAAAGGCGATAAACCGTGACGGTTTTGATTAATTACTCGTAAAGAATGCCAAAATTTTCATTAAACCAGAACGACCACTGCCAGATCATATTGGAAATTCTGTTTACAGATGCAATTAATAAATGTCAGAACACAAATTGTTGAAAAGTACGTAAACGTAAAAAGAAAGTAAGGTTAGAGTTTAAAGCTAATATATTTTTTTTAATTAAGACTTACAAACAAATAATTGACACCAATAAGCACCTAGAATTTTTCAAGAAATTGCCAAAACTCGAGTACTTCAATGTTTACTTATAATTTAAAAAAAAATACGTGTGGCACTCGGGGACTGCCGCGGTAACGCTATTGCATAGTTTATCAACTTATGCGATTATAATATTTATGCAATATTTTTTTTTTTTTTTTGATATTAATATAACAATAAACCTATATACTTTCTCAAAAACAGCTTCTTACGTATTCGTCCGATTTCGGAGCAGCTCGTCTCGATCCGTGTGAGCTTCGTACAGTCTACACGCATACGTCTAGTCGCACGCACACCCCGCACCGCTCTACCGGTCAGAGTGGGGAGTGTTAGGTTTTTTCGTTACGGAATTTCTTGATTCGGTCGCCGCGCTCAGAGACCGCGATGAAAGCTATGCAATAGCTTAATAAGAGAAACGACAGCTAGTTTTTATTGCACTAATAATTTTTTTTTTTTTGAAAAAGATCGAGGATGTGCCATCTCACTATTGGACCCAAAATGATTAAAAAACTGTGGTAATTTACAATTAATGAAGAAAATCGCTTGATATTTTGGTTGTACAATTTTTAAATTTTTTGTTGTATGTATTCTAATGTATGTACACAACCGCCAATGCACCATTTTTTTTTTTTTTTCTAATGAATAAACCATTTTATATGAAGAAATATTCGTGTGCATAAGCAAACTCCACTTACATTTCCTCGAAATATTGGCAATAAAAAATTCATGCTGGATGAGTTTATAGTATTTCTCCTACATCAAATTGTACAAATAAGCAATCGTCTGACACAGTTCAAGGGTGCAATAACATTATTTTAACGTAGCTAAATTCTTGGCACAACATTTTTCCATCAGCTAATCTAACACAAAATGGTTACAAAAATACATTAAGGTCCTTTCAATGGTCTGTATTTGTTTTTAGTAATATCTTATTGTCCGTCCATTTTTTAAATAACGAAATCTATTAGAAAGTAAATATTGTAACCTCTTGCAATATATTTTATAAAAAAAAATCCACAGTAAGAGGGCGCATTATTCAGTCAATTTCAAGAAAGCCATCCTAAATTATACAACTTAACCTAACTTAACCGACAATTCATCAACTGGCCGCGAAAGCCTTAACCATTTTGTTAACCGACTAAATAATCCGCTGACTAAAAGGCCGGAAACTCCAAGACACCCTACTCGGATTGTTATCTATTTTCACTTTGTACCTATGCACCAATATCATATTTGTATCGAATAAAAGGCACTTTGTGAAACTCGGAATGTATCAATTTATACACGTACATACGTATCTCTACGTTTTATATTAAAAGATCGCGATCTGTTTACTTTCTATTCTCGCGAGCTCGGCTGTGTCGGAAATATGCGATATTTATTTACGACTATCTATCTGCTTTGTTGTTGTTTCCATGCTGATGCTGTGCCGTAAAATAAAAAGTGTTTGTTTTGACATGTTCTCCGCAGGAATTTCACATTCGATTCTTTTCCGCACTTCAATTTTTTCAAGCGAAACTAAACACATCAACGTCATACACGGTATTGCCGCCGAGAAGTTCAGACACACCCATAGAAATTGTTTTTAAAACAATAACTAACAACAGTGGCATGACATCTTCCAAAATTATAGGTTAGGTTTCATTTGACAGTCATTTATATCATACGTATTTGGTTCTAAACCTAGCCACCAGTCGCGCTGTCATACGTAAGTGAAATCAAGTTTCATTGGATATTAATCTAAACGTCATATATTCGATTGTCGTAATTGGTCGTGATGTCATTATTTCCCCTCTACCTTGGTGACGTTTTTTGTATATAGAGGTTGGACTCGTCTCTATAGTCTTCATGACGTAGGTTACCATCGAGAAATAACAAGGGCAGGCGGCTTCGATGTAAAAAGCCCTCTTACGTCACCACAGGTGGTCAACGACGTCTAACAGCCAAGGGATTTATCGTGCAAACGTTCTTTTGATAGCGGATTCTTGTAGAGGTCATTCAGAAGAACGTTTATGCAAAATTTTAGCACTGACAAATAGTTGTTACTATTGTTTATTTAATGCTAAATTTTTACGAAATACGTTTTTTGAGTTTTCTGCTCATATACAACAAAAACTGTGACTTAAACGCCAAAAGGTCAAAAAATCTACTTTGCAAAACTTTAACAGTAGTAATAATAGCAACAATTATTTGTCAGTGTTACAAATTTGCACAAACACTCTTCTTATCGACCATTATTGGCTACTTAAGACTAAATGAATTCCGTAAATCGCCTTCCTACAATGACGTCACGCGTAAATCGCCTAGCCTTCCTATTACTCTATGGTAACGAACTATTCCACATGAATGTATTGTTGCCTTAACTCCAATTAGTTATAATTCTCTACCACAAACATCTTATCCACGAATCTGTCTGAAATTTAGTCTATAATGTCGTTTGACAGATGACAGCACACGATTTTAATATCATCCTCCCTCAGCAGCGCCATCTTTCTTCAAATGCAGGTAGTTATTGTTACATTTTCTGGATTTTCTGATTATTAAAAATTTTACTACTAAAATAAAGAAATAATTGAGGAACAGTTTACTTTTACTTTTACAAAAGAAATGCATCAACAAGTGCCAAGGTGTGTATGTGTGTATAATAAAACCGTTTGAAAGTCACCTTTCTATATTGTTACTAAACGGAACTGTTAATACTGCAAATATCTAATTACTTTCTAGCATTATTTATCATATTCATACGTCCCACGTTGCAAATTCATTAATTTTTGCAATGAAATTCTAACAAATACTGCAGAAAATTATATAAAAATTAAACAAAAATATATAAACGCCATAAAATTAATTATAAGGGAACATAAATTATCCGAATGTCACATACAAACTATTCTGTTGTTGATATATGGATTTCGAAGCAAATGCAGAACGATATATATACCGTGTGAATGATATTAACGATATACAACATACTCAGTTACGTGATGGTCCGTTAGTTGGCGCTCACGTTCGTCTAGTGCGCTATGTCTACTACCCGTTCTAAAACGTTTTGGTTAACGGGCAAAGTTCCTGCGTTAGATGAACGTTTTTGTTTAGTTACATATTTTATATTCAGAAAAAAGGGAGAACGATTGTAGATATTCAAACACAATATTTGCAATACATTATCTACGTAATCTCATCAATATTCAACATACGTACTGACTATATTATCGCATTTATTATGTTTTAACTTTCTTTCTACAAAGAGGGCAAGACATTGTTCTTACAAAATAATAAACTACGTAAGCATAGGTAGTGTAAATGCAAATTTAACTAGTGCTTACATACACCAATACTATTTTTTTACGATAAAAAAACAGTCTATAGTTATTCTTATCAGTCGTTTTGTATATTTGCCATTTGTACAACGCTGTATTATCTAAAACTACAAAAACCTACTTTAATGGGCATTAAAAATGTATTAGCAACGAGCATGTTCATTTGGACATGTTTAGTAAAAATTATCAACAGAAAAAAAGGGGAAACACGAATGTAAATACATGAAATGCAAAATTGTAGTGATAAAAGGACTTAACATTCAGTAACGTCGAACACAGCGATATATACAGGGTGTCCACTAAAGATGCGGCCAAAATTTAAAGGGTTATTCCTTGGACTATTTTAAGAATATTTTGTCCTTTGACGATTTTTGAAAAAACCGCTTTGTTTCGATGATACAGGGCGAAAACCATTTTCGAGAAAATCAATGTTGATAATTTTTATCGAATGCAAAAACATTGTACGATGCAAAAACTGCAGGTTTTTTATTATTGATTTTATTGCTATCATTGACATTAGCTGTCAGCACATGTATTTTCTGTCTTCAAGAATTTAACTTGTATGAGTGAAGTCTTTACCATGAATCGCTATACGAATGCTGAGATGACCGACATACATTTTATTTATGGCCTTGCTGAAGGCAATTCGCGAAAAGCTAGGCGGTTGTACCTGGAAAGATTTCCTAATCGTAATGTTCCTGATAGATAATTCCTGAGTTTTTTGAAGATGTACCTACCATTGGCAACAAGAAATAAAATGTGGTTTATGCACGATGGTGCACTAGCGCATTTTAGTATAGTTATTGGTCACTTTTTGACAACAACATACGGAGATCGCTGGATTGGTCGAGGTGGACCTCACTTATGGCCTGCTCGTTCCCCGGACTTAAACCCTCTGGATTATTTCTTATGGGGACACCTAAAGTCGTCATTAGTTTACACTACTCCAGTGGAAAATGTCGACGATTTGAGAAATCGGATAATTGCTGGGTGTAACACAATACGAAACGACCCAGGTGTGTTTGAACGAGTCCGGCAATCAATGAGGAGAAGAATGGATTCTTGTATACAAGCTGGCGGTAATTATTTCCAACAATTTTTGTGGATTAAAAACAATTACTTGTAATCTTTCAGAACAAAATGTTGTTATTGTCGAAAATAGTTTTCGCCCTGTATCATCGAAACAAAGCGGTTTTTCAAAAATCACCAAGGGACAAAATATTCTTAAAACAGTACAAGGAATAGCCCCTTAAATTTTGGCCACATCTTTAGTGGACACCCTGTATAATAGATATTGTACGCAATAGCCGAGTTCGGACATTGACCGAAATTTTTATTCCGAACGTTTTGTGATGAGCATTTCCGGATATAATAATATCAGAGCTTCTGGCAACTCAGCGTCATAAGGCGGTTTAGGGAATTCCCAGAACTCGTAAACGTTGATCGTAAAATTAATGAATTTTGAGTCGTTGCTATATTTTTGATAGAATAATAAATGAAGTACTGCAGACAACAAAGGAGCGCCCTCTGTGGTAATCATTATACATTTTAGATACCTACTGTAACGTTCAACATGATCCAGTGTTAATTGAGCTTATTGGTTCTTACCAGTGCGCTATCGACAGATTGGCGTGGGAACTTGTTATGGCGCGCTGATGAGAACTAATAAGTTAAGTTCGAGATCGTGAACATGACGATCGATTTGTTATTAATCCCAACTATTTATTTATTATTTTATGCTACCCTTGCCCTACTCTAAAGTTCCATATAAAGGAATGAAATAGTAAAACAGGAAAATAGAGACACTGAACACGATCTTGGCTGTTATTATTTAACTGATACGGATCCGTGAACATATAAGTTACACAGGTTTCATCTTTCTTATGCCCTTCAAAAGGTACATTTTAAACAACGTAATTTGTATTATTATGACAGGTATTTATTTAAAAAAAAATATCACATCTGCATGTTATTTTCTATTAAAGACTGTAGGATTATGTTGATAAGTAATTAGTAATTAACTTCAGCCATAAATTGTTCATCTCGTCATAATGTACTAAAAACTAAACAATAAAATAGTAGTTTTAGAACTTAGAAAAACAAATAAGAAAATTATATCTGGTTGACTGAGTATTTCCAAACAAAAATTGATTTGACAATCGTATTTCCCAATTGTTTACGTATTCTTTAATAACAAAAAATCGTATTTTAGAATAACCGCAATTTCATAACCGAAACCGCAAAATATGACGAATGTTACAAAAGATATCAATATTATACCCTTACAGTTACTATAGTCACTTTCAATAGTTCCAACATCACTTTCAGCTAATTATTAACCATAAATCTAATTAACCATTTCGCGACGATCGTATATAATATGCATTATAGAAAGTGCTAATCACGTCCTTAAATTTCATTTCACCTGTGTGTATGTATACCTTTCCAAGTAATTCAATTAAACATTTATTTACGCATGCAATGGGCAATGTTAATTAACTAAGACAGATCAGCTGCTAATACAGTTACAAAATATATCTGGCACAGAAATCACTTTCTTGTTCCATATCTTACGAATGTAAGAAAAAGTATTTTAGAAATGCATTAGAAACCACCTAATTTAATAAAAGTATACCATATCAACTCTAGTTTCAAAAAAGTATTTATTCCATCTCAACTGAATACCCTTTTCCATAAGTCTTACCTCAAAAATTGCTTAGAAGAGTAAAAGGGTCTTAAGTAGCTATTTAAGTCACTAACAGTAATTAGTAAACTTTAAGGGTGATTTTCTTAAAATTGGGTAGATTTATTAATACTCCCAAAAAGTATACTATCACCACACAGTAGTTTATGTCCTTATAAAGAAGATCACATGACTGTCAGTAGCCCACAACGTAATAAATTTTAATTGTAACTCTGATTTTCAACACATCAACCAATTCAGTATGAAGAGCCCTTTCGCCAAGAGCGAAAATCTAGTTAGTGTAACGTATTATAAAAGCTTTTATTAACCCTTGTGTAATGTGCGTACAAAAGCAAGTGTGGAAATAAAATTTGCATAGATATCTAATGTGTGAAAGTCAATTAGGACCTAATTAGCACAAATACAAAATTGGATGATAAAAAAAATTCCAAAATATTACAGGATGGTTAGCACTATTTCGAAACACCGGACGTAGAAAAGTAACCGAACTGAATATCCTGGATGTCATGAAAGTTCAATATACCATCACATGACACAAGTGAGCGCCATCTGTGGCGATTTGTCAATAAGAGTAACAAATGGCGGACGACCTTGCCAAAGCAAACGCCACGAAACGCCCTTTTAGAATAAAACACACCATAGGATTGGGAGAGTCAGATGAGATGCAAACGAGCAAAAGCCTCCATTTACCCAACTGGATATGGAACTTTAGAAGAAATCCTAACAAGTCATAGAGTTTACAGTTAACCCTTCGAGACTTTTCTGTGAAGAATAAGTGGAAAGAGCTCTTGATATTACAAATTTGCCACACTGAATGAACTAAAGCACCGATTTTTCGATCACCACATCATGTAAACAGAAAATGTCACTGCCTTCAAAGTCGAAAAGGTGCATTCCTTCTCAAAAACCCCTAGTACTATCAAGTTCTTCATGCAGGGGGTGCCAAAGGTTTACCCATGCACCTGGGATTTGAATAAGATAAACCCTAACCTAATAATAATTATGATGATGTCAACAAAACCAATTTAGTTGTAATTTTGCAATATTTTTAAAATGGCTGCCGCCACAAGATGGCGGATGATGTATATTCACCATCTCCATTAATATGGGTATCAAATGAAAGAGCTTGAATAGAATGAAGCGATAAAAAGGGTGACGTCTCAATAAAGCTAGTTTTCAACAATTTTTTTAAGAAAATTTTTTTTATGACAATGTCATAAACAGTTTTATTTATCTTAAAGTTCACAAAAAAAATCCTTTCGTAATACATAAATTCGCATAGGAAAAGAAGCATATTGAACAGTTATTTTCTGAGCATAATGCAACAGCTTAATCTTTGAGAACTTTAAAACTCCTGTGTAAGGGCTCAGGCTAAATGTGCTCTTAAACCTCTATTGACACGTCTTCGATTTTGATGACAATGGTTTTTTTTTTATAATGAAAATTGTGAAAGATGTTTTAACTTTCAAAATTATTGATCATCCATTTTTTGGATATAATTTTCTTAAATTCGAAGACTGTTGTTTCATACACAATATTTTTGATCACCCTACATAAAGAACTGATGGAAAATCAATTAGAAATTGATTAATTAGTTTTCTAACACATATACAATTTCGAATTAGTCAAGAACATTTACAAATTGGGATAAATCGTGTATGTTGTAATGCATCATCCGCCTTATTGAACTGATTTTAGTAAGTGATATGTCAATCAAGTCACGAAAGCTCCGAATGACAGACGATAGTCGCTCTATTATGTTCAAAAAACGTTTTTTTTTTTAACCCTTGCGATAGGTATATATTGACACCAGGCGTTTCCCCTGATTTTACATATGAAAACCCTTATGCTGGTGGATTTTGATTCGATTTTCATGGTAATGATCGGATGCAGGATGGCAATCTAAAGACTAACATATTCGTTACTGTATTGATGTTTCCAATTCGAAAAATTATCTTCAGGAACTCAAGCGAATAAGTTCTTTATAATACAGATAAGCATTAAAAAATAACCGGAATCCGGAAACCTTCAAGTTTCAAAAACTATTCCACCGAATAGGAAAACAAAATTTTTTTTCGACTAGAATAAAGTAACTAAAAATTTTACAAGAAACTGAATATCATTCGATGAAACTGTTAATAAAAGTTAATTATTAATAAAAAAACTATAATAAAAAAATTCAAAATCTATTCATTACAACAAAGTAAAAGTTTACTTAGAAAATAGAAAATTCATATGCCTTTTTCTAAAACTTCACATTTAATTATTCGTCGTTAAAATTCTAAACCACATCGAACTTTTAGCAAACATGTTTCGAGTATATTTTCATTTCTTACTTCGTTATTATGTGCTTATTATTAAAAAAAATTAACTTGAAATTAAAATTTAATTTTTCTTCTACAGGTAGAAATAGCTTATTGCAACTTTTAAGCTATTGTATAGCTTTTATCGCGGGCTTTGAGCGCGGCGACCGAATCAAGAAATTCCGTAACGAAAAAAACCTAACACCCCCCACTCCGACCGGCACAGCGGTGCGGCGTTTGCGTGCGACTAGACGTATGCGTGTAGACTGTACGAAGCTCGCACGGATCGAGACGAGTTGCTCCGAAATCGGACCAATCCGTAAGCAGCTGTTTTTGAGAAAGTATATAGGTTTATTGTTATATTAATATCAAAAAAAAAAATATTGCGTAAATATTATAATTGCATAAGTTGATAAACTATGCAATAGCTTCACCGCGGCAGTCCCCGAGTGCCACACGTATTTTTTTTTTAAGGAATCTGATACATATTCAATTTAAAAACTAGATATTTATTCAGTTAGTATTGCATTCGTTTTACCTAATTAAATATTAAAATTTATATAATCATTTTTACAATCTAAGTCTCCATTCAGAGGTACAACGACTCAATAAAATTAATTTTATGCAATCAAATATTTTTCTGGACTATAAAATGTAAAGTTACAAAATAATAATAAGCCCTTAAAAAAAGCATTTTGCAATAAACAATCTACTTGTAGAAGAACAAAATTTCTACTTTCGAAACCATTGCTTTGGATAGAATCAATTCTCTAGTAAGTGATCGATTTGTAACAATTTCGAATATGTAAAATCGTTGCTTTAGATTTGTAGGACTGATTTCGTGAGTGGAACGGAAATGAGAAACAGGAAATAAAAGAAGCGCGTGCTTTTCAATTACAGTAGGCGCTCGGTTACCCGAACTAACACAAACCAGGAATGATCAGTAGGTAAATCAAATTGTTCACATAAGTAATTGAATTTTTTATTTTAAATGAATATATTTTAACAAAATAGTAAGTAACATACTCTTTAACTCTGCATTTTGTTAGCACTCTTTATAGAATAGCTTCATTAAATGTATCTCGGAGCCTCAGATGCACTAAACTGGATTTCTTTTCTGGAATCTTCAGCACGTTTTTTTATTTTTAATATTTTATTAAATGGCTTTACAACATTGCACATCTTTGATTTTTTTCTAATTATTCTCTTCTTATTTTTTATTAATTTTTCACATGTATGCTCTAACAGAGTATTTATCTACATTTTGCCACTGCTTTTATACAACTTATTTACCAATTTTACTTTCTATGCTTATCTCTTAAAATCTACCTTCATTTTCTCTTATTTTCTCCTCGACTACTCTCACATACTCGAATATTTCTTCGCACAAATCACCTATCACTTGTATAAAGATTTAGCTCCTACCGGGATTTGAACTCACAACCTAGTGGTCGCCAATCTGTAGCGCTAACCGTTCAGCCACTGTACCTCCCTAATTATTCTCTTCTTTTATAACTAGGTATAACATTCACCCTTATCACTACACGAAACTTCGTCGTCATCACTTTTTTCCACGTAGGTATGTCATCTTTATTCTACGTTTGGACATCACTTTAAGTTTCTAGTTCGATCAGAAAACTACTTTTAAACATCGCTGAAATGCATTATCAACTATTTTCTGGAATTTCCTTAAAACCTTCACTGTAAATTACCAAAAATTCATATAATCGAAGTTGCTACAGAACGTACTAAATAGCTCAAACCCCAACGCCAAAACTTGGGTCAAAAATGTCCGGAGCACTTTTCGATAACAAAGTTATCTTCTTCAGGGACTGGAGTTCTACAACACCGCCAAAGTTTCTCCAGTTTCTGAAGTTGCTACAGTCCACTCTATGTATAATCTTTTTCTTTACCATGGCATTATCTTCCATTTTCTTACCACAGAGCTTTTCTTTCTTCACTTCCTTGACGTAATCTGCACTTTTTGCTTTTTATCCTCTCCAAGTAAAGTCTTCCATTTCTTCATTTCCCACTGTGAAGTTAGCTCTTGTTTCCAATCCACTTCTTATATTCCTGTTACCTTTTCTTTTGTATTCAAGTGGTTCCGTCCCATCTGACAGGATTTTTCGTCAATTTGTGTTGCATTGGGATTCACTAGAATCCCATTATCAATTTTGACTGTCTATATCCTTTTCTATGACTTCTATGTCCAGTCAAACACTTCCTTCTTTTTTACCCATCATAGTAACACTTTAATGACCATCCTTTACCTTCTAAATAGTTCTTCCTGCTTTCTTTTCCTTCATTTCTAATTTTTGCTATTTTTTCTATTAGTAAGCAGACATAACAGAGCGCTGATCATATCTCTGACCCTACCTTTAGGCGTGAGCCAGGGCCTGGTACCATTGAATCTAGCTTGGTATTTTCCTAACCCTAATCATAGCACAGATGCCAATGGATATGGGGAAATTAATTGGTCTTGCAAGGTCCTCGTTAAGTCTATACCCTTACTAACAGTCTCCTTATATCCTGTTTTCTACATTTACAGATTCCTTTAGAACTTCTTCAGGCTAAAACTCCTTTTACTGCTTCGATCATAAATTTGTCATTTTTAATATTACTATTGGATGGAGTACAAAACCCATTTATATATTTATTCCACACTCTTTCAAGTTCCTCCTATAGGTACTATCTAACCCCAAAGCTCCCATCCCTACACAAAAGCTCCTTCTACCAAAGCTTCAAATTTCAACAACCTTCCAGTTGTCTCTTGGCCCATCAAGGTTTTCAATGTTAAGTCTATCTCCTCCATCGTTTCATAGAATGCAGATGGTGCTCTACCTTCTTATATCATTCAATCATTTCTAAACAGAAAGCACATCTCTGTATCTTCATCCTTCTGCTTTCCTGCATCTCATGATCTTAGGTTTATATTTCGTTCAATCCTAACTTTTCAACATTTCTTTAAAAGTTTTTTCATATGATCTTGCTACCTATGACCATTTCGTCTTCTTGAACTACAGAAAAATTATAAAACATCTTGGATATTACTCATCTTTAACAACTGTCCTAAATATTACACAAAGCAACATAGGTCAGGAAGAAGAGTATATACGTTCTACAAAATTTTATTAGAACCATACCAATAAAAATCCCTCCATCTATCGGTATATTTACCCCATTAGATACGTTGCTTTCGTAGGCGTATGTACAACGTACATAATTACACAGTGTTATAGAGTAAGTAAAAACAAACACGTCGTTATCTGAACCCAAACTATCGAATGTAACAAATGTTTGTGTTCAAACAACCTGCTCCTTAAACCGAGATGAGAGCATGCAAACATTTCTGGGGCAAGATTCGAATTGGTAATCATACAAAATTTTGATAAAGAAAAAAGAACCACAAATGCCGATAAAACTTACCCTATCAAATTGCTGAATAAATACTACTAAAAACATTAGTCAAATAGGTAAGTTAATTTTTTCAAAAGAAGGCCCACAATCAGCTTTCCTTTATTCGACAAAATAAAGTACAAAATAATCATTTAGAGAAAGAACATGGTAGGTAAATATACTTTGTGAAACGATGTTATCAGGAGCCAGAAGTTTAGATAAAAAAGACGTCTATTGACGGATTCGTAAGGAGGAAGAGAACACAAGGAAATGAATCAGAAATTTGTCCTCCTTTACACGTGAAAAAAAGCTTTCATTTTTAAAAGTCGGAATAGTCCAAAGATCAAAGAAGAATTAGTTTTACGAATGTTCTAGAACTTTTCGGACAAAGAGAAATCCCGAAAGCACGTCCTTGGGTCTCTTCGGTCTTCAATAATCTCTAGTCTGTCTAACACAGCGCAGACTTTACTATTCGATACATAATATGACCAAAATGTGTATTGCACAAGTTTAATTAGACAAATGCAAAATGTTGAGCAAATCCTTTTAGACCCATCCATAGATTTTCTCATAGTTTATATTTATTTTCACATAGTTAAATGTAAATTTTGTTCTTTATGGTACAGTTTTTTCTTCATTCTTCTCCTTTATTAAATATTAATTAAGTTTCCAAAAACACTTTACAGTGTTTTGTATCTTCAAATCCCAAAGTCTAGAAGATTTTGTGAAACCTGTCTTCAGGACATCCAAAGCCTTGTGCTTCCAAAGTGCATATCTACCAATTGTTAAATTAACTCATGATTACCAACTAATGTGCAAGTGATTGATTGATTGATTGATCAAGGATATCGGAAGGACTCACCTCTTCCTCAGGAGTTCCGTTGTTGACTGAATCCATACTTTGAGTCAACGTGACCGACAAGGGTGCTTCCATAATATTGTTATCCTGTTCGGACAATAGACGTGGACCGACGGCCGAAATGTGGTCGTCGTCTTCGTCGTGACGCGCCCGCTTCAGCGTGGGGGGCGCCTGGTGGTACGCGACGCCTGGGGACGACGAGCTGCCTCCTCCCAGAGGGTGGTGTTGCAGCTGCCGGCCTCTCTTACCGTTTCCTGACGACGGGACCTCCACGGTTCGCGGCACAAGTCCCAACTAAGGCGAATTACGGCACAACAAACACATCGACACTCGCGATCGTGGACGTCGTCTTCAACGGATTTGCTACTGCACCAGATCTACGAACGACAGGCAGACAGTTACGCGGCGGCCTACAGTGAACGACCTGGTGGACTCGACGTGTACCGATAGCTAGAACAGTCGCTGCTCGACTGACACTGGCGTTTGTACGTGGTGGATGTTGTCGACGAAGTTGTAGTAGTCACTGGTTGTTGTGGAAATTGTCGTGATGCCAGCGGATGATGCGTGTGGTTGTGGAGGTGGTAATAGCGATTGTGTGTGTGTGTGTGTGTGTACGTGTTTGCGTGGATGGCCGTGTTTGTATGGTGGTGGTGGTGGTGGCGTCGCGCGGTGGGGGTGGGACGCTCAGGTGTGTATATGTTGGGGGTGCGACGCCGGGGGCGGTGGCGACTGCTACGATAGCAACAGCGAGCCAACTTGGCGGCGGTGGAGAGGTGGTAGTGGCGACGTCGTGGAGTGTTCGACTCGTACTGTACGTGGCCTGCGCGGACCCGTCCACAGGACGACAAGGATGTGGACTCTGTTGCCAGCTGAGGAGGAAAACGCGAAAAAACGATTTCCACGGAAATTTATTCGCAACGGACCACTGGCGGTTTTGAATACTAACCACAAAATGGAATGTGCTAAATTACACGCAGCGGTCTCCACAGTGGGGAGAAGTAAATCCAAAAAGGGTCAAAACTGAAGCCCGAAATTTCATAAAAAATATTTAAATACCTCAAAAATCCTATGTTCGATGAGGATAACACTTTGGGCGCCGAAGCGTCTTAAGTCTCTCTAACCGTTTCTATTGAATTTCGGATTTGAGTATTTGTGAGGAACCTAAAGCAATTAGGAAAATTTGCCGAAGATGAAAAAAACATTTTTTTTTTTTATATTTTGGAAAACACCAAAACTGATACTACTTTTTTTATCGATATTCAATTTTTGGATGAACATAAAAAAGTCACATACATAAGGATTTTGTCAACTTCAAACATCATCCACGTATTTCCCCAAATTGATTATTTATGTTTTCATTTTTAAACATATTATTCTCCGATTACAAAACCTCCGTTGTATTGAAATATAAATATTAATACCTAACGTAAATGACAGATGCGTCCCTTTTGAAGTACCTACTAAATAATATTAGAAAAAGGTCTCGGACGGTCGAAAACTTCAAATTCCATCTGTCCGTCACTCTCTCTAATTCCTGCCCGCAAATCTCCCTAAAACCCATAAAACAACCCAAATCCATTGTTCGCCCGTTTCGCACCTGTCACAACTTCCGCATCATAAGTCCGGCAACGTCGCCACACCTGTCCCAACACGCACGCGTGCTCACCTACATTTGTCGCCGCCAACTGCGACGTCGCCACCACTAACTTCGACGCCAGCGTCGCTGCCAGCCAAGCCTTCTGCTACCTGCCGAAATATTAACTATCTTTAAATTAACTATACAGGTGAGCCATATTACGCGCTCGTTCGGCGAGGGATGATCGATACGCGACGGCGGCGTCGCCGGCGCCGCCGATGGTGGCGTCGGGCGACGTGGGGCCGGCGTCGAGTGCTACGGCGGACGTCGCGGTGCCTGTCGGAGACGGCAGTCGCACCCACTAAACGACACCATACACGCATTTAAACGTACACGCACTGTATGACGTATGTATCATAGACCCAAGTGAAAGTATAACACCTAATCGTAGGTTAGGTTAGGTTAGGTTGAAAGGTGCCTGAATAACGTGAAAATCGTTTTTTGGATATATTTCTAAAAATCTAAAATTCCCACTTTTGTGAAGATAGCAGTACTTTATTAAGAAAGTGTAAAACTGTTAATCTCTTCCCTCAGGAACTGATTGCTTTTTCGCGTGGATGGTGGATGAGACAGAAATCCTCAATTAGAGGAATCATTAGATAAAATAATGAAAAGTCGACATAGGGTGGTGGGACAACTTCTAATATACGAAGGGAAAATTAGGGACATAAAGAAACAGGGGTAAGGTAGGAGACCGAGATGATATTATTGTTTCCAACAGTGTAAGGACGTTGAATCTTTTATTTTTTTTGGGAATACGAAAATTGGCTCGCGATTGGAAGAAATAGAGGTGCATTTTTGGACTGAAGACGCTAAGATGACGATAATGGAAGAAAATGTATCTCATATGTCCTAATTTTGAAGTTTGGAAAATGGAACCCCCTTAGGGAGTTGCGTTGCCCAAATCTTGAAGCTAAAATCTAAAAGTGTTCTGATTTTTTGCTTTAATACAAGATTAAATTACAAATAAAAATTTTTTGATCGCGGATTCTCCCAGAGGTCGAAGAGGTAAGCATTTGTTCAAAATTTTAATACTGGCAAATTACTGTTACTGTAATTTATTTGATGCTAAACTTTACCAGATTATGTTTTTTGAGCTTTCAAAATTTCGGTAATGAAATGAGACTTTTTTTATATTATAAGTGAATCGAAAGTTCTTCAAAAAAGTCCCGAAGACCAACTGTCTATCTTAAACAAGTGAAGAAGTACAGTGCTCCAAATGCACGCTTACAGGTCGACCATAGATGATAATTTTAATTTGAAATAAGCTTTTGTGTTGTGACATATCTTTTCGTAACATAACCTAACCTAACCCACTAATTTTTCAGTTATTTGACAACACACAATTTGTGGAAATAATTTTAGAAATGCGAAGTCGATGTTTTAATTAATTTTACGAATGTAATGCAATTTTTTTATAATTTTGAACCCTGTATCATTTTCGTTTTGGTCAATCATAGAACGATAGGCAGTGTAACGCGCATAGCTTTCGCGTTAACGCTGATTGTCACGTATCACAAGGTGCAAGTCGACCCCGTGCATTACTATATACCCTCAAGTGAACTTTTCCCCTAGTGAACCTTTGTATTCCACCCAAAGGTTAGTAGCAACGAGTTTCGGAAGGGTCGTAGGTACAAAACAAGTTCCTTTGACAAAGGAAAAATATTTTCTTTATATTACGTAAAAGGAACGTACTTATTAATTAAATTAAAAATTATTTCTACTTCATATAATCCAGTAAATAATAAATAAATTTAAAAACAATATTGTATTGTCCCTAATACGAAATCTGATAAATTGCAGGCAAAAAATATTAAACTACACTTCTAAATGTTTTGAGATTTCATTGGTATAGAATTTCAGAAAAATAATATTTAAGACAAAGTCGAAAATTTAATATTTTCCCTAAAACATTGAGGAAATCATAAAAGTAGAAAGAACATGCGAAATCTATGAACAATGGACAATAGAAGCAGAGTAAAGAAACGAGGTATAAAAGAGTAGAAGATGAAGGCACCATAGATAAAAAATGTTACGTTATAGGTTATGAGGAGGAATTTGGAAAAGTTAAAATCAACTAGGAAGATTAGGGGTGAGTGGTAGAACATTTTCTGATTATCATTTTTCCAAATAATGACCATAAAATGCGTAATTAAATTGAATGTTAATTGATGAATGTTATTTCAAATGATATTTAAAAATAAAGCATTCTACTTCCAGGAGTATCACATTTGCAACCATAGTTCTCTATTGGTGATTAAAATAACCCATTTTAAGTTCTCATGTTTGATTATCCAATGTTGCTCCACTTCCTTATTGAAAATAACAACACTAAAAACTCAAACTTTCGTAAAACGTTTAGAAATCTATAACCTAACCTAACCCATGGCGTCATTCTCACTTGGAGACCAAATTAATATCTATGGAATCAAAAAGTTTGTTAGATATTTATAATTCAACTCTTCGTCTAGGGATTTTTTAAATACAATATATTATCTCAAAGTTCAAGTAAAGTGTTTTTTTTTTCTTGTTATTTAAACACTGCACAAAAAAACATTAAAACCTAATTGGACCTTATTAATCCTCGCCCTTCGGTTGCTTTGAAATATTCGTGTCCGAAAAAAAAACATTTTTATGAAAATTCTTTTTTTTTGAAAAAATAAAAAGATAAGAGGGTTGATATGGAACCGTTTCCAGAAAGAGACCCAAAATGAACTGGTCGTATAGCAGATGGTTATTAAATGTTAATTTTACTGTCTGGAGCATACTTAAAAGCAAAGCTATGTTCGCCATTGAGTCGCTTCAGTCAGTTCAGAATTAAACTTTCAGCACTGTCATTAAGGTAGCTTCTATATGTCACTCTATTTAAAACAGCGAAACCCCTGCATTTTAAATATAATTAACGGTGGTGGAAAAATCTCGAAATTGAATGCGAACTTCATCCACCCAAAGCGAATGAAGTTATAATAAAAAAAAAAGAGGACAGACAATTTTAGAAAAAATTGTAAAGTTTAAATTTCAACTCTTTCCATTAACAATAAAGAAAATGGGAGTGTAAAAGGCATGTGTCAAATATATTATAACAACCACAGGGATAAGTAGATATTTAATGTTTAAAATTGGTAAAAGTGCAAATAATCTACTTAGTTATTAGTATTTGTCATGTATTAGGTAAGATAAGATTTGACACAAAATTTTACAAAGAATGTCTTCTGTTGCAACCTAACTAAACGAGATTTATAAAAACACTGCTGAATGAAACAAATGTTCAATGTTCAAAACGTATTATGTTGGGCGATCGAAATAGGCGGCAACGCCTTTACACCGATTCGCAGAGCGTCGTGCCTGCAGGGCAACACGTGCTATCGGAGCCATAAGTTAAGTGCTGGCATTTCGTGAAACTTATAACAAAAGAATTCTCCCCACGTAATGAGAAGCTTCTGGAATGTTCCAGATAAATATTTAAGTTTTATAAATAAGCGTGTAAAATAAATAATTGTCATATGAGTTACTGATTTGTGTTTTGTAAATATTGTTATATTTTTAGTTATTAATTTAGTCTGTTTAAATAAATAAATTATTTTAAAAACTAGAAAATTCGTTACAATTACTTAACTTTTTCTGTTTGACTTTGGGGAGTTCCTTGGTATATAACACCTAAATCAGAGGCAGAATGTTAATAAAATTAATATGATGCGACCCTGGACCTACACCAACCCCAACGCAAAAATAGTCATTAAAATCGGTTAATTAATACAAATGTTCTCTCTGAACATACATAAAAAATATATACATGGGTGTTTGAGGTCTATTTAATCAAACTTAAAATACAAATTGTAAACCCAAAACAAGAAGAGGGTTTTCTTTGAATGTGGGACCGGAAACGCTTGGTTATACAGTTAACGCCAATCCAAAAAAAGAGGCAGGAGGTCAAAATTTGGTTTTTAATTTTCTCATATCAAATTTGGAAGTACATAGATGAAAAAATTAATTTTGGTAGACGTTTTTTTAATAATTGTACGATTCCCAAGTATTATATCTGACTTTCAAAGGTCTTTTTAATTATCCCTTATTGTTATGAGTGATTAAATTAGCAACCCTTAGTTTATTTTTTTACCAGAATATTCGTAGGAGTTTGAATTTCTTCATGAAACAATATGCCATCAAACGTTTGGCTTATTTTGAATTGATGATCATAGAAGTCGTTTTCCATATTTTTTCAATACACGGTTTCTTTTTCAATAAAAAAAAAAAATAGAATATTTTACCCCCACGGTGATTTGGAGAAACAAACGATTCTATGGTAAAAATTAAAGAATCATATATTTTTCTAAGTAAATCGTGTTTTTGGTGGCGTATTCTTTTTTACAAAAATGCGAATCCCAAAAAAATTCTGTTAAAAACGTAAAATAAGGGTTGCTAATTTCATAATTTATAATAAAAAGGAATGATTAAGAAAAGGCCATTTAGAAATGACCCTGTTGGAAGAAAATGTCAACCAAAATTATGTTTTTCATCTATTTCCAAGTTTAAAAATTAAAAATTGAATTTTGGACCCCGTAATTAGACGGGCCGGTGGAATTACTCAGCGAATTATTTCCATCAGACCCACCAATCATAGGAAACTTTTTCTTATTTTAGGGTTCCTCAATTCAGATTTTAAATTATAGATAATTGTGAAACTCCTTCTTTGAAATCGGTCAAAAATGAAATCATTTAATATTTTTACACTTTTATAAATAAATTTTTTTCTCTATTTTCATTTACTTACCCAACGTTTTTAATGAAACATGATGAATAATGTTTTTTTTTTTTTAAATTCTATTGGGACAATTACGCTATTAGAACTAACGGTATAAAACGTCTACTAACTCAAAATTTTTGAAAAAGTCGAAATAGAACAAAGCTTTTAAGCTCTCAGAACATAAATAAATATACATACATTAGTACACGTGTAATTAATAAGAAAATAAATAATCCAAAATCTCATTTTGGCTTTATTCATTTAGAAGCTTTGAAGTTCGTTCTTGAATTTATGGCGGTATGACAGAAGAAATTTCTATGCTTACTTATACAATAATTTTCAGAAAGACATTCCGAATGTTGAATTATATACGTGAGCTTTCCAAAAACAAAAAAAAAGATTTATTATTGCTTTCTGTACCTCTTTCAAAAAACTTGTTTAATTGAAATACCGTCACTTTCAATTTAAAAAATTCTTTTGGTATTAACAACTTTTTTTTTATTTTGAGAACAACAGAAATCATTTTTAGGGTTCCATACGTCTGAATAAAAAAATTAAACCCTTAAATTGACGGTTTGCCCTCCTTTTCTCTGAAACTATTGAGGTTAGGATTTTAAAAAACACAAAAAGTAGCCTACTACTTGAGCCTGTGTCTATATGAAAAAATAGACCAATAAATTACCCAGAATTACCCTGTTTCGTATGTACATGATATTTGGAAACACCCTGTATACACGTTGCTGTAAATATTTAACAGTAGCTAAAATTTCTATCAAAGTGAATTTGTGTCACCAACATAATGGTCTCTTGAAGGGAATAACAGTTTTACCAACGAACAAAACCTGGTTGTTCATGGTTCAAACGCCATTTATTCTGCTAATAAACGAGAATAATGTAAAACAGACCGCCATTATGCAAAAAACTACCAACAAACTACTAACAATAGAAACGACTGTATATAAAGAAATGCCAGATTTGCTACCCAAACCGCAAGACTATCAATCAACGTACCACTTTTTCCATAACACTGTAACCTACTTCGGAAAAATATGAAATATATGTATAATTGAAGACTTATTTACCAACATACAGAGTTTTTTTTACCATTCCATTTAAAGTAATAAAGTTGGTATCGACTTCCGATACAACCGGAACTGACAGACGACTGCCAATATTTTAATTAAATAGAACATAGCTATTAGGTTATTTGCCACATTTTCAAAACTCTACCGGTATTGTAAGTTTAAAAATGATTAACGAACGAGTTACGTGAAAACCCTGTATACAGAATGCGTCATATAATATAATTGTCTTTCACAATTTATGAGTGTGGTTTGTTTAAATAAAAGAACAATTGATAAATAATAAAACAAAGGCTACAGTAATCAGCTCGGCTCTCTTAAAATTAATAATTAACAAAAAAAAATGAATTTTAGTAAACAATGAACTTCAGGGTGAATTCAATTCCCACACCAACGCCATTTCGTGAATTCTCCATAAACCATTTAAAATATTAATACTCAGAACAGCAACGTTGAACCTTTTTGAAAAGTGGGTCAAATTTTCTTCATTATTTTTTAACACTGACTCCTGGACTACTGAGTTAGTCAATAGGTTTTACAAATTTTTAAGTGAATGGCGAAAAATGGTGTGATACCTACCACGAATTACCACACCAAGTCCTGGTGTACGTCCCCAGTTTACGATGCAACGAATATGAACGTTAACTTTATGACTGACTGTAATGGGTCATATTATACAGGGCCAGTGATACGATATAAACTCATTTAGCCAACGTCCACTTAAAATATTTCTTTCATAAAATTTTTATGCTTTATTTTTTTTTAAAGCTCTCGAATATCTGCTTTAGTTTATGATAAATTAAAATGACGCAAGGGCTTCAAAAATAATTTAGACTCAAGCATGTTCAGAAAAAATAATAATAGCATTTAAAAAAGTCTCAAAACTACTAGAATCAACTTTAAACCAGTCTCGTTGATTTGTAACAACGATATTTCGAATGAATGTAGATACGTTGATTTGCAATAGCAGTACATAATAGGGCATCTGATCTGATACAGATCATTTTTTGTTCGAATGAGAACCTTGAGGCTTATACAACTGTAATCCTAATAATTGAATTGTGCGGTTGAAATGTATTAATTGATCACGAAAGATACAAGGACGGAATAAATAACTCGGAACTAATTTCAAATGAACCAAAATAGTATATCGCCACATCATTTAATGATTGCAAAAATAATAGCGCCTAAAACAAACATTACAATACAAAGATTTCAACTAACTGCACTCGATGACGCCATATCAAAATAAGAATTTTGTTTCATCTTGCCATGGTAATAACTATGATGTTTTATAAATAAACTATCAAAGTTTGTCATACAAGAGCTCCATTGTAACAAAACTGTGAATTTTTGAAAGAAGCAATCAGTTACCAAATAAGCCTTAGCGAGAACTGCACTCTACTACACCGAAATGTCTGATGTCGCATTCCGACAGTATTTATACTGTATACCTTTTTTCTTTTGCCCCGCAGGCGCGACGTCGTTCCGAGAACCGGTTTACTACCGCCCCTATCGATTAGAGCAGTGTTATCTTAAAAGACTTCATACTCGAATACGACGTCAGTCTCTAATTACATATATCTGAAAGACATGTTTTCTACCAATTAATAAACCTGCATACCTTTTATTTGAAGACAATTAGGAAAATCTTTTAATAATAAATTAAATTTAAATATAATATTAAATAATGGTAGAATTCGTAACTATTTGCATAATGTAATATACAGACGAGAGTGAAACAGCCTGTATCTTGATAAATTGGTTAAGAAGAGTAACACATAACCACGAGTGACATGTTTTCAAAGTTATTATTACACTGGGAAAGGAATTAACGAAACGAAACACGAAGATGCTTTTAACTGTACGATATACGCCATCTATTTGCCCCAAATATTATTACTACTTTATTGCAGTACGAACTTGAAACTTGCTCGAAACATTCCCAAAGCCAACTCCCTTAAGTAGTGACACAGGAGAAATTAAGGAAATTGAGGATTCGTCTTCTGCTAACCCATTTTAAAAATGTATACTTTTTTAACAGGACTGTACTCTCCACACCTCACTTTATGCAATATAAATGGATGATATGTTGAGCAGGATTTACAAAAAGTAAATTATTCTCTCTTTGGTGATTAACCTATATTCTGTAAGTCGAAAATTCTGAGGAGTTTAATGACCTCTGTCCAAATTGATTTTCATATGAACTTTGATATACAACGTTTCACTTCCTAACTTCTTTAGCTAGCACCTTCAGGGAATGTATAGAAAGCTGAGACTCAATCTCATCATGAAGCCAACCAAAGCAGATGGCGAAACTTTTGATAACAGTCTATCGTAGGGTTCATAAAAGAAGAATTTAATCCGACCACGTTGACCTCACTGTAAATTTTATTTTCAAAATTCGTCCAAAATTCTTTAATTGTAAGTCAGTTGTATTTACAAAAAAAAAATTAACCAATCGATTTACTACATATTTTATGAAGTCTTAATACACACAACAATCAGAAGAGAACTCTGCCTCTACAGTAACCCCATAATCCTGAACATTCGCCCCCAACACTATAACCCTGAAACCAGTAAGTCCAAAAACCACGTTACTCAGTTTTTGACTTAATCTCCTATATCTCTCAGGGGGGGTGCAATTAATAATAAAATATTTACAATTATCCTACCTTTTTGATGTCACCATGCGTTACTTCCAGTTCACCTCTGCCATCCAGAGCATCTTCAATGGCTGCACCCAGAAACATGAGCTAAAATAAAACAGTGTTGCCAATGACCAGTTTCATTTTAATACGTAAAAGTATAAAATAACTGAATGAGGACACTACCAAATTTAGTGATTTTTTATAAGAATAAAGAAAAACTAAAATAAAATAGCGCACAAGAATTCGTGTCTCAGTTCAATAAATTCCTCATTATCACAAATTAGACAGTCCAAAACCTAATTAAACACCAATTTCAATTCTTCTTATCCTTACCTAACTTTCGCATTGCCCAAAGTTAGAAATTAGTCATATCTAAGTTATCTGCCCCTCTTTACTTCTGATTCTACCTCTAATATCTCTAACTACCCCAACGTGTCACAGAAAACGTATACCACCTGAGACAGACCATAAAATTAAAACTGAGATATTATGTCCAACTGAGGCAGTTTCTTCCTGACTAATTAATCCCCCTTTTTTTAAGCGTTAGTTGGTAGCATCTCCTGGCAATAAAATGCCTCAATTAGCAGTACTTTAATAAGGGTCTCCTCAGTTGATTCCCTATTCACTTTCTCAATATTCAGTGCTCCTTTACTATATATTTTTTATTATATAACTTTATGTTTCTTGTTTCCATTACCCACAAATATATACTTTTTTGCTGCTATGAATTGATTAATTTATTTATTTCAAAATACCTTTTATTCGAGCACATTCTCTATCACGACGCGATGAACTATCTAATAACTTTTTTGTTACGATGTATACGACAGATACGTTGGTCACAAGTTCACAAGCAAATGATGTGGGATACGTAAACAACGATCACGAAAAGGGCATGACTACAATCTGTTTGTTATATCTGAATTATAAAAACGAAAGAGAAGGTTATTATTCTTCCATCAAGGCCGACGTTATCTCTTTGCTGTTTTTATACCTTAATGACTATTGAAATATGTGGTCAGTTTTAACACAAACACGATAAATTATTTAACTACGATTTTAGATAGAGAACGAAATAAAAACCACTAACAAATAAGATTATTTAGTTAATTTTCTACTCATTAAAAACGTGCTAAAATTTTATTAGGTAATACCTCCCCATGTACTTCATCAAAAATAAAAACCAAGAAGAAGAAGGAAAAGAATAAAAAGTTTAAAATTAAAATTGATTTTCAAAATTATTTAGCATAAATTTGTTTGAATACTTATAAGTTTTATAAAGAATATTGCACATTTCTCATGGAAATTGTTTTTTTGGCTAAATAATCTTTAACTTTCCAAAAATATTGTTTGCTGGTGACCAGAAACTTAAGTCGACTTTAAAAAATCAACCAGTGGAGCACTAGGAGTCCTTAAAGTTGCTCAAACGTACAACAAATACGTTTTTAAAATTTTCCATAACTTGTACATGGTTGGGAAAACGTACGGAGCTAAGCAAATATTTAAAACGAATACTATTTAGTGATTAAACCTTAGAATAGAAAAGACAGACACTAATATGCTGAGTCTACGTCGAGAATTGTGACATTTACTTGTACTGACGCCATTCTTTGGTGCTAAACATTGTACTTGAACCAGTAATTACAATTCGAAGTTTTAGTTAGTAGGGGGCTATTAAATTTTTGTGATGGTAGTGAACCAGGAAAAGTATTAAAGTTAAGTAAAGTAGTTTTTTGTTTACGTATAACTTAAAATATGTTATGATTTACTTAAGAGAATGATTAATGTGTAATATTTTCTTTATTGGAATAGTTTACTGTTAGTTGAAGGGAAAAAAATAATTTCTAAGGTGTAATATGTATGTGTTTACCACGAAGTTACCATTGATGGCGTCATCTTTAGTTTTTAAAATCTAAAAAGCATTTAAAAAATACCTACTGTTGATGATAAATTGCCCTTTGAAATTTGCTTTCGTCAAATCGTGCTATTAATTGATGATTTTTTCGTAACCGATTATTCAAAACAGCTGTTTAATATAAATTTTTAATAATTGTTTACTTTTTATAATAAACATATAGGTACGTGTGTGGATTACTTCGAAAAATTTCTTAATTTAATTAAAAGAAAAATTGACTTCCTCTTATTACTAGAAGTTGCACTACTGGGGCTAAGCGATTTGGTGCCAAAATATCATAACATGCAGTCTAAGTTTAAAATAATTAAACCGAAAGATTTTAAAAATATTTTCTTTCTAGTTCATTAATTTTGAACAACACTGTGTATTTGTATTTCCAGTGGTACATTCAAATATTTTATATCGTCTCCAATTTTATCAGAAATTAATTGTAAATCATTTCACCAAAACCAATTACTAAGTAGGTAATAGTATCCTGTTTAAAAATAAGTAAGTTATTTGTGATTTTATTCAATCAGTTTCTGTATTGGAGTTTAATTACTTATAGAAATAACTATGAAAATTTTGAATTAACCTAACTTAACCTAACCTAACCTAAACATACCTAACCTAACCTAACCTAATATAATCTAACATAACCAAAATCTACTCATTGTTAGATGATAATCTCTTTATACCAATTTATTAAATTTTAGAGAAAGTTTCAAAAGCTTATGTCGAATTAACAATCACTTCTTGAGTGTATTTGGTCAACATGATTATAAATAAGTACTCGAAACTATCTTCTATGTTTACGACAAACAAATCAAAAATTTACCTTTGACTGGCTCCAAGTATATTCAAAAATTTGCGCAAACGTTTTTATTAAAAACGGCACTTTTAAAACAAAAAGCTTAAAAATTTGCTTTAACTACTTTATATTTCATTAGTCTCTAACGAAATGGACAAAAACACACATAAATCGACGTGAATTTCAGTTACGAACAACAAACATGCCTTTTTGTTACAAACTCTAATAAACAACTAATAACTCGTCGTATCACACGAACATACACGAATCATTCCTACGCCAACTTTACCAAAGTTACGAGAGCAATAATTGATTAAAGACCAAGTAGATACAGATAATAATTGATTTAATTTGATTGATTAAGATCAAGGCACAAATTTTCAGAAATACTTAAAAATTATATTTATTATTATCAATCAAAATCAAAATACAACGGTTACAAAATTTCCGTACATTAAACGAGAGAAAATAAGAAATTAAACAAAAGTTGAATTTTTGCTTCCAAACATCGTGGTTACTAGGTACGTTTCGCATTTTTTCCATTTCGTCGACCATGCGACACAAACGCGATATACCGACCGGAAGTTATAACGGCTTGTGTGCTTCCCATTACCCCTATTGTTCCACTCATGTTCACAAAACACATGTATAAAGACATACAAACATCTAAAAACACACATACGTACCTGCATGAGCCCTTCGTCTACCTTCTACCCCCAAACCAAAAGAGAATACTCATATATAAAGTCTTTTGAAATAAATATGAAATCAATACTTTGTCGTGGAAATTCATACATAAAGACATTAGTGTTATCTGTTCGTTATTTTTTATTTATAGTATAGGTTTCGTCTCTTGAATTAATAAATCTTACAATTACACAAAGTGTACTAATTTCAAATTGTTTTAACCCTGAACTAAAACCCAAAATAAAAATAAATCTAAATATTTAAATATGGGTTTCTATTTTAAAAAAATTACTAATCAATTGAGTTTTGTAATTTTTAAATATAAATTTAATTACTACTGTTCAGTACAGTTAGACATAGTATTTCTGTGGTTAAATGGAGTAACAGTTCGATGGTCGAAACTGACATACGAGTGTTTATAACCCTAGAAATTTAACCTCAAAAACGTTTAGAAAATGTACGTTATTTTATAAAAAAAATATTTAAAATAATAGTAAAGCTATGTCGAATCAGCATTTATTTCTTACGCCACGATTTTTAAGAGCTCCTCTTCAAAACGGTGTTGGACGATATGTTTGTCAGCTGCAACGGTTGGTCCTCAAATTCTGTAAAAACCGAGGCTCAAGTCGAGGCATGAGGTTAGTTAGCATAAATTTGTGATCATTTTAAGTAATTGGATACGTTCTAGAGAATTTATCGAACATGATTTGATCGATTTTACCAAAAACCATCCCGGAATAGTCACTTATTTAAAGCCGAGAAGGCATCGTGCCCCAACTATTGTAGCTGAATTTCGTAAGAAAACTTGTTTTATTTCAGATTATTTAACGGTAATTAATATGTTCTTTCAGTTAATGGCGATAAACAAACAATATCATGCAGTAACTATAATCGAGATGAAATTATTAAGTGGATATACGTCTTGAGAGGGCAACAGGGAAACCACGATGGTACAAGATTGAGAAAACTATGGCACACGGAATTTCCTTCGATACAAGGACCATGGACACCGTACACTTTTAGGGATCCCAGTTTGAATTTAGCCACTTTTCCAAATAAAGAGTTATCTGCACCTTTAAATCAACCCCCCACTGCAACGGAACAGTTGCTCGAAAAATATAAAAACCAGAAGGGAGAAGAAGTAGAAAATAGAAGGGCAGAATAATATTATGTAGTTCTATTTTGAAATATCTTTTAAGTACTGTAACGTAGTAATGATAGTAAAGTTTATTAAGAATTTCTTTTAATTTTGATTTAACCCTTTAAACAACTGAGCGGTCACCTCCAATCGGTAGGATAGGAAAATCCCCAAAGGATTTATGGATTGAATTACTTCATTTCTTGGATGTATTTGCGTTAAAATTAACTAAACAGTTTAGAACTAATCGGTAAACTAAATATTTTAAGCAGTAAATTGTTTTAAAATATTTTATTTTAACAACAAGAAAATATACAAGTAAATATCAACAAGCCTTTATTTATCACTCAAACTCGACTAGTTTATTAAAAAAAATACAAAACAGTATGCATACAATACAAATAAAAAAACTCAAAATTTACAGTAAATGCAAAAGGCTTTATAGTAACAACAATCTATCAGTCTTAACGGGGTTTACTGCACAGAAATTCACATACCAGAGTTTTAACATTTCAACGCCTCAAATAAAATATTTTTTTGTCATAGCCCTGCAGAAAGTTCGTATCTTTACCAGGAAACTAAACCGAAAGAAGCACATTTCAGCTCGTCCTGGAAATTTATTGTGCGCATGCGCATTAATTCAATGAGCATGCACAGAAATATTCGTTAGAATATGATACATATTGCCCGTATTCGCTGCCCTGGATCACTTTGCTTTCTTCAGTTGCAAGTGCATGCGTAAAGTCGACTGTCTTTGCGCATGCGTTTACTACTTTACTACTGATGAGGCCAGCAAAAACGGCCATCACGTGTGACACAATTTATTATTCTTATTAGAAAATACGAACTTTTATAGGAAGTTTCCACAAACTATGGCATAAGACAACACATGCAACTTGGGCTGAAGTAGTTACTTCAAACATGTAGTCTTAATTGATTGCTTTTTGTCAGCCCTTAATGTACCTGCTGCTTTTAATTAATGGTACCTAGTCATATGTTGAAAATATTTTTAATTACATAATTGATGAATTACATTGACGGAATAATTGTATGGTTTTTACAGCCAATAAACCTCCTATTTATAAAAAATATACTGCAGAATAAAAATTCAACATTCAAATGAACTTCTTCTTTAAATGAAAATTTTTTTATTTTTGTAAACTAAAACACAAAATAGTTAAGTATGTCAGGGTTAATTAACATTATTATCAGCATTTAGAGATTTATTGTAGAAAAATACTATCCATACTTTTAATAGATTTTCAGCAACAAACAACCACGTTTCAACAACAAAATTTACGTATTAAAAATTTAGATGCTTTTGGAAATTTTTAATTACAAATTACGTAATAATGCTAAAGAAAAGAGAATTAAAATAAATATGATAAATTACCGTGTCTTCTAATTTTTAACGTTCCTTTACGACGTACTTATATATTTATATACTAATTATTTATTATCTCACACGTTTTTTTTTTTTTAATATGTATGAATGTACATACTTGTTGAATAAAAAAATACTTTAACTCACGTGATGATAAAAACGAATAAATATTACTTTTCAGGCAAAATCAACATATGAAAAAAATTTACAAGCCATTTATATGGACTAACTAAAATTTTTCTTAACGAACCGCAAACATCTTACATTCTTAAATATATTCACTTTTGATAATTCTTGCATATCTGCTATCATTCTCATTAACTCTGGTAATGTTAATACTTAACACACTCATTCATTCATACGAATTAAAAAAGGTAAATGAAAAATCAACGTCACAGAAAAGAACATAATAACAGAACCAATATCGTTACATACAAATCAAACCTATCATCTATTCGTTCTAGAATTAACTTATTTCTTATTTATCCTAATATCTGAAAAAAATTACTCATTTTTAAGCCGTTTACTAAACTCTTCTTGCTGTTTCTCGCGCCACTCTTTTTTCGGCTTCATTCTTTTTAGCTGACCATCCCTGAAAAGTAATTTTGAATTAAGCAAAAATGAACATTATTTTTGAACAAATGTTGAGGAATAGCAGCAACATTGTTACCGTAAAATGTCCTCTAATGGAAAAATAAAAAAATTGCGATGTGATGAAAGGCTGTCCCCAAAACAGATTAGAACATGCGCGATGGTTATTCTCAGAGCCTGAGATTGTCTTTGCGCATGCGCATACTACTGATTAAAACCCCAGATAATTAGTTTTTTAATTTTTTTATCGCCTTATAACTACGTTATTTAAACTCATTTACATGTATATGACGCAATTAATTAAAACTATTTCTAATAACTAAGCCTACACCATAGAAGTGATTTTAATTATATGGGTAACTTTAAATACGTCCATAATACAAAAACTTATAATAATAGCAATTACAAATTATGTATGCAAGATAATTGGTTAATATAATATAAAATATTTGTAATAATTGTAATAAGTACGTAGATTTACAATTCAAATAATAACAACTAATGCCGATTTCATAAAAAGAAATATGTTTTTTAAATAATATTTAATTGCACGTCTTACCTTGTCTCATGCAAATCAATCTAAGGTGCACCTACAAACTTAATTAAAGGTGCGCGTGAGACAGAAGGTATAATAGCCTGAAGGTGCAACCACATCTCAAAGTTCACCTTTCACAAATTTTTTACGGTCTTCCTACTATTTTATTGTTTATTGAATTTTCAAAATAGTTAAATTAAATACTTAATAATATCCGGACATTTTCAGAATCCTTACTTTAACTTTGCAACCATTAAATGCCTAAATTAAACCTAACAACCCTCTCACACTAAAATAGTAAAAAATAAGCCACTTACCACACTAAATCTACAAGTCCGCCCTGTTTGGCTATCACACTCTTCACCCTATTGGCAAAATCCACAGCCGTTTCGCCTTCCTTTTTGTACATTGGAGGCAAATACCACACATCACAAACAATCGCCCAACTGGTCATCATCATGTAAAGATACTGAAGCATGGAATAACGACTGCTGTTCCAAAAAGCGTCCCCGAAACGAGGGTCATACTTTATTGCAACAGGATAGATAACTGTGTCCACTTCGAAACTGCCCTTTTTAAATTGCATCACTGAAGTATTGTTAATGCAAGTTCCTTCTGGGAAAATCAGAATTGGAGGATTTTCTGGATTGGAGACATGCGCTTTTAATCTTTAACAAAAATATGACAAAAGCTAAGTTGAAGAAGAAATTAAAAATTAAAAAAGTGTCTCATAATGTCGTAATAAACCATGTGACGTTAATTCAATGTCAACAACTTTTCTTTCTCATATAAAAAATTGACGCTAAAACTAATTGCAGTATTGATCTTTGTGAAGAAAAGTGCTTGAAAAATGCACGTTAAGGATTATTCAAAAGTTATTTTCAGAAAGACCATGAACTAAAGTGACTCTTTTAAAAGCTCACGAACAAGTTGAAGAGGTTATTATGATGAGTAGGTTGATGTAATGATAAACTCTTGACGCTTTTTCTTCTTTTAACGAATTAAAAGACAAAAGTTCTATAATAATAACAATTATCGAATATTACTTACCGTTTGGCAACAGCGTGTCTGTCGCGTACCTCCGACCTCTCAAACCATATGTGAGGCGAAGCCCTTGCGAGAGCTCTCTGAAATATTCCGAGAAAACCCCCGTGTCTTTGCCCAATCTAAAATACCGTCTGTATTGAAATTTGTCTGTTTCCTTTTTTTTAAATTTTTTTACCAAACCAAAAGCACATTTATTTATAAAAGAAAAAGACCCCACAATCACAATCAAATAAAAAAAGCATTAAAAAGATCAAAAAGAGAAAACGTTAGTAAGGCGAAAAAAAAGGATTGAAATCAGATGTAGAATTCAACACCATTTTTTTTTTTAAATTCAGATTAAAAAAATTCCTTTGGTAAATTCTAAGCAAAAAAAATTATGAACTTAAAAATGAAACAAAAGGAGATGCCACTTAAAAGAGATATTCAGTCAGTGAGTTATTTTTAGAAATATGTACATAAGTAAAGTTTATTATACACAGATAATTGAAACTATACTTACCTGAAAATTTAAGAGAATTACGAGTTTTATTATTTTTTTACATTAATTTTTGATCTTTAACTGAAAGCTTTTAAACGCAGCCACCCCTTTAAACTCTAACCCAATTTAATAGCCCAATGCCGCAATAAAATAAAACAAAAATATTCCAAAGCAATGTAAAGCCACACAAACAATGCAACATAAAATCCAAATCTTACCAGTGAATAACAACCGTCACACATTAAAACAAGTACGTCAATAGGTGACGTATGATTGGCAACACAGATTCCGTTTTTCGGCTTATTTTGAGGATTATGGTACGTGATTACCGATGATAACGCGCCAGACAAAAGGCCGAAGCACATTATCGACACGTGATGGTTCACCCATTGCTTGAACCTGCCCTCGGGGATGTACCCAACAAGGGCCGTGCATATCGTAAGCCACAGTACCTAGACGGAAAACAAAAAGCACTCGTGCAGAAGCTAAGCCACCTATTCATAATTTAAACGAAACAAACAAGAGATGGCACCTATTTTGGAAAACAAAGGATTTTAACCCCTCACGCAAAAATAAAATTTCGAGTTGATAATTTTTTACTAAAATTTGTTGCCCAAATGTATGATAGACTGTCGTTGATCTGTTTTAAAACTTATGAGAATCTCCAAGTAGATGAATATGTCCAGCTTTTGATGGGGGCGAGTCTACGCTATTTAGAGAATTTTCCAAAATTAGCATGCAAACAACATTTTAAATGTTATTTACAAAATAAATACTAGACGTAGTTTATCTGTTGTTTGGCTGCCAATTTTGGAAAGTTGCCAAAAGAAGACTTTAAGTTATCTTTTATACCATTATTTTGACACTTCTCATTTTCTTGCATCTGAAGAGTCAGAACATCATCCCCCTGCTCTTTTTTACACCTGTTTGTCCCTGTAATACGTCTCTAACTAGCCCTTCAAGTCATACAAGGTCTCCTTCCACCCTATCCCTCTTTTTCCTTATTAACTTCCACATAGTATAAAATATCGCCATAGTGATAACCATCGATAAAATTTCCGATGGTTATTTATAAATAGGTATACTTCATTTACTTTCTGTAGAGATATGCCCCCTCCAACGTACTAGATGCGCAATGACAAAAGTCTAGGAAGGGATACGGAGCTCATTATTCATTCCGCTCTTGTCTTTTTAACATAGTTGTCGATACAGTACCTGCCAAAAGTTTAGTTTCACCATGAATAATAAAGAGTCGAAAACAAACGTTAAATATCCTGTGCAAAGATTCAAAGTTATTGTATTACTGTAACAATTATAAGTAAATTTATTTGCCATTAAAACCCAATAAATGCAAATAATAAATTCACGTGTGAGGTTCTGGTGATGCAGATATGCAACATTCCTTAATTTGTGCACAATACCGATGGTAATACTAATACATTCATGCAATGCAATGTTAGCAAATAAAGTGGTCAAAACTTCCGCACAGTACTTTACAAATTATACGCTTGTTGTCGATGGCACTGTCGCTCCAAGTTGTCTCCTTCCTTTTCTGGCCTAGTGCCGTTCTTTTTTACTTTGCGCCTGTCATACTAAAGGTCACATCTCTAGATGAAGTAAATGAAGTGTAGTTATCACCCAGCTCCACCTCCATACCACCCTTTATTTTTCAACAACTTTGGTCCTTTGTCTAATGCCTTCTCTTTTCTAACTTTTCTGATCTACCTGCCAATATTTTGGTGGTTTTGATGAAACAGGAATTGCTAAATAATTTTATATTGTGCCTAAATTCTGCATTTACCCCAAATCCTATTTTGGCTTCCAGTCGAACGTGGGACACATTGTATTTTTATGTTTGTAATCAAACATACACACCGACACAACTTTACGCGAAGTTTATTTGCCAATTCATCTACAACTACAAACTTGTTTGTTTAATGATATTACGAATGCGGTTTTGTAATTGGGGACGTACGCAGAAGACACTGTTAAGCAATCACAACGTAAAAAATAAATAAATAAGTTATTTTAAATGCGAAACAGGCTTAGCAACCGCGACAGTAAAAAATTTAAAGATTTCTATAACTCATTTGAATAAAAAACTAATGTATGAATATTTGCTGTAACGATAATTATGGATATGTCACATCATATTTTCGTTAGACAACCTTGAATAACAAAAATGGACTTGGACGTTTCACTAATATGATACCTAGTGCCATTGTGTGTTAACCAAATCACTCTGCCCTCAAATAAAACAGCATGTAAAACACAAAATAGCAGGCGTTCTTTTTGTTGGCTTATCAATGTTTCTTTCAACGTTACATTATAAAACAAATGTTACAATAACTAAAATATGTGCATCATTTTATTGTTGATAAAAATATCCAAACAAGAAAAATAACATTATATATGATTCACGTGGTAATTGTTTAGTTTTGTGCTCGAAAATAGATTTTCTTTTATTTTGTAGATCAGATTGCGAATGGAGGTGTATCTCTACATTCACACAAACGCACCCGCTACCGTAACCTAAATAAATTTCGTAGTTTTTTATTTTATTGAGTGTCATCTATTGCTAGGGGTGTCAACTATAAACCTAATTAACTTATACGTCATGTTTTTTTATTTTTTTATATTGAAGGTATCGGGCAGTTGAAAAATAAGGTGTCGATTATCAAAAAAATGCATTAGTTGATTACTTTAATTTTCAAAATGAAAAACCACTTAAAGTAATGTTTTCCAAGCTATTTTTCTGTCCAAGATAACAAATACTACAAAAATATTTCAAGGTAATCAAAGGTGTTGTAAATGATAAACTAGGCAATTACCTAATTTTAAAAAATCCAACTAAATGGTAATTATCTACCCATCGGAAAAGATAGAAATAAATCCTAGAATACCACAACTTATCCAACACAAATTTTACTAAAAAGATTTCCCTTGCTTTCACACTTACTTTTGATATAAAGTTCACAAAGACAATAAATTAAAAAGGTCAATAAAGAAAAGGATAAATAAGGGGGTAGATAGCAGAACACCTTCTAACCTTTCTGAGACTTAATAGGCAACAGTTAGGGATATATTGAGGGGCAGAAACAGGATTAAAAATGGATAGGCAATAGTTAGGGATATATTGAGGGGCAGAAACAGGATTAAAAATGGACATAGGAAGACCCAGATGATTTGAATTTCAAGAAATGCGATGATTAGCTCAGGATATTTTTTGTATTGTTGTGTACCATTTGAACGAAAACAACACATAAGCCCAAACATGCGTAGGGACAAAAGACACTGGACTTAGTCAAGTAATTTCCTCTTTTTTTGTTTTTAACTCACCAAAGAGAAAGTAGAGTCTGTGGACAATATGGCCACATCGACAGGGCTCGTGTGGTTCGCCACACATATACCGCCCTTAGTCGGCCTAAAGTTTTTATTATGAAACGTGATCACGGAAGAAAGTGAACGCACTAATATCCGAAATGCCGACATGTAACACCACCCGATTAGCCATCTCCTGTATGCGCCTTTTGGCAAAAAGTTCACGAAAAATGTGCTCATTATTAACCATAAAATCTAACAAAAATGTCACTTTGAAAAAAAGAAAATAAATAACAGACAGATGACGACCAGTGGCAGCCACGAATTGTGCTGGCTGGCTGGTAACCGCATTTAGCCACTGGTGAATGTGTCACTCAACTGAGTCACTAGTGGCAGACACTAGTCGTCACCTTTGGCATCTCAGTGTGAAAAAGTTGTGTGTATAGATTACTTAAAAAAAAAATAGCGTACCCCAACGAAACAAACCATGACCCTCAAGGGGAACAAGACGCAGTGTCTGATGAAGAAGCCACATATCCATATCACGGTGAGCTTCCACGAGATGAACGTGTACCTCGTGTTTGTCCGCGTCAATAAGTTCCAATTTTTCAATTCTTCGGCCTCAAATCTGGATGTCACTTGATCTTCGATTATAGCTTCGATACCGGCTTTTACAAGATCGAAACATGACGCCATGTCAAACTTGGGAACCTTAAAAATAATGTAGGAAAAAATAAAAAACCTTCACCACAACAAAGTTTCGAACTCCCCATCCCCAATAGTGTTTTGAACCGAGTTCAAAAACAAAATAAATACCTCTTTGGATTGTTCATTATTTTCTTCATTTTTCTGTACTTCTTTATCGTTATTTTTTTGACTAGGAGGTTCAGGTACAAATATAAGTTTTTCGTCTCTATCTATCAAACTATTTCCGTTCAATAAATAGCCATTTTCGGATTTCTTCAACCCATTGGGCGTCCGATCTCTTTTTCGAGGTTCTGAATTTAATTTACTTTCATCAACGATTTGTGAATCTTCAATTTCTTCATTGTCGTCGTCGTCATCATCGTCTCCATTACGACGTTTTGTAGTTTCAGCTTCTATATTTTTTCTTCCATACTGTAACAAACAGAAAGCATAAAATAATTACAGACATCTGTGGCAATAATTAAATTAAATATATCAGTAAGAAAAGATCTAATATATGTAAAACTTTTGCTGCTACTACACAACGCAAGGACATCGAGTCTGTCTTATACGCATGCGCCCATCATGTGCTACTAGTCATTCCATCGACATAGAATAAACCTCATGCGCTTGCGCTTTTATTTCTGCTTCATCTTCAGGCAGTTCCGCGTTAATTAACAACTGCACAGTATTCCTAGCTATCATCATCATTGCAAGAATTTTACTTCAGTAGTTAATGCAGAAACAAATAGTAAATGAAAAAATTTGGATAACTTTTTGAAACAGTGGTTGACGTAGCAATTGACAAGCTGTTAAGGAAATGCACAAAACATAATCATAATCAATCAGTATTTGGGTAAAATTAAAAGCTGTAAAGCTACCAAATTATTATAAATTACTAATCGCATGGGCTTATAAATAGAACTGAGTATATAAATAAAGAATAACACCATAAATTGTACTGAAAATAAGATTTCAATATTATTATTAATAAGGTGTTTATAAAAAAAAAAGAATAATACTCTAGCGAACACGAGCATGCGTGTGTGCGATCGGGTACACTTGCATGTGTTGCGGGCCGGCGGCTCAACTAGCCGCGGGCGGTTTTCGGCAGTGTGTGCGTCGTGTTTGTTAACGTGTCTCGTGCCTGCCTTCCAATAAAGCAATTAAGCGGTTCGCCGAAATGTAAACAATCTTTCGATGTTTCGAAAATTCCAGACTTTTCCCGACTTGTTCTATGGATGCTATAAAAGTGTAAGAGACGTTCGCCGAGCAAGTTAGTAATACATTGACAGTGTCATTGGTAACATAAGAAATAAATCGACAGTAGTGAGAATACAATTAAACTGAAATGTGTATATAAGTGAATGGTGTAAATGAATAGTAATCTAAGTCCAGTATTTTTAGTGTTTTAAGTAGTTATAATTAAATCAGTGTATATAAATTGTAATTCCCGTACATTTAGTCTTATAAATAAATTTAATAAACCCACGAACACTACAATACAACTACTAAGTACTACTATTATATTTTTATATGTATTTTATAGATATCTAATTACTCAATTTCGATTATACTTTGTACACGATTATAATTTCAAAATAATTGAATTTTTACATAAAACTGATAAACGTTATCGCTTTTGTAAAATTTAATGGTAACATTCAACAATGTAACGATGGAAGACGTAGTTGCCCATGTGTTTCCGTTATCTAAAAGTAATACATCCACCATAAATATCTTAAATTTCTGATCAATTTTGTCTTTTATCGATAAATATATCATATCTGAATTATGTTTTAATCCGTAACCGATAATATTAATAAGGCATAAGTGTCATAGATTAAAACGAACAAAGTCAGCGTGGCAACGACCCTTGAAACGAGACTTAAAACGCCAATAAAATTTAAAAAAAAAATGTAGTCGAAAGTAAATAATTGATTTGCTTAATTTTGAACGTTAAACGAGAATATTCTTTTTGTGACAATTTTGGTAATTTTCTAATTAATCATTGGTATCTAACATGGCACTTCAATTTAACCAAGTAATTCCTTAAATTAATAACAATGGTTTAAACTAGAAAAAAGTTAAAAAAACCTTAAAAATAAGCTATCCCAGGACTTAAAATTTTAAAAAAATATATCATGAAATTCCTTTTTTCGAGATCACTTGGACCAGTCCCTGGATTTTTGAATTTTATCCCGAAGTCCCTAATGGCTTTCTAGTACCAAGACTTAAAAGTCCTACAGCAAAGGTTCCTTTAAGGAAAGCAAAGAAGACTTAATATCACCCATCACAAAGGCCCTTAAAATTAATTATGGAATATCTTTAAAATTTAAAAAGTTTATTTTAAGTACTTACTACTCTATTGAGCCACTCTGTATTTTAAGATTTAATCATAAAATCTGCACCAATAATAATTAAACAAAAATAATTATTTTCGTTTATTTTGAAATTTTATCTAGTTTACTCATAAGATTTCCACTATTACGGAAAATACTTTCGTTTAAATTTGTTTGTTTTTAATGTCAAATACAAAGTCCAAACTTATTCTATGATTTTATTTACTGGTGTATTTTTTTTTTATTACGTGCTCAGTTTCTCATGGACTTTGAACTTACTGCTGCCAAATTTTCAACGTAATTAGGGGTTACACCTGGTTAATTCAATTTGATCCCTTTGGGGTTGTCTTCTAGAGAATTTTTAACAAATTTCAACAGAATTACAAATTAAGTATAATTACAGGGTGCTTCAGAAATAATACTAGATTTAATTTGGCTACAATTTAAATTATATTCTTTAAGAGAAAAAAATGTGTCAGGTCGTTACCTACGTCAGACAAGGCCTGCGCGCTGATTACGTAAGCAGCTATGCTGCCTGTGAGCCTACTATAATAGTAGACTCATGCACAGCATATGTGGTTACGTAATCAGCGCGCAGGCCTTGTCTCACGATGGTAACGGTCAGGTTCGACACGCGACTTGAATTTACTCCTTGAGAACTTTTGTTTTTTTTTTTCATCGATATATTTTATTTTATTTATTATATTAATTAAAATGTCCTATTAAATAAATCAAATTATAACCAATTAAAATAAAAACGTAATAAGAAACAGACATTGTAAATTATTTTAAAATATGATAATATGGTAAGTTATGCTGAAGCTGTAAGATTGTTCACGCACTCGCTCCAGTCACCGGACAGACACAAACGCACACATTTGTGCATATACGTTTACAACCGTACTATTGATTCGTTCGTCCTAAACGTGCTAGCGGCATATTATTATTAGGTATGTATATGATACACAACATTTGATGTTCTTATTTTGGATGAAGATAAATTTCAAATTCATTTTTTCAAATAAAACGAAATTAAAATTTTTTTATTACGTCGATGTTGCTTCTACGGCTCTACAATCGAATCAAAAATGTTTCGTTTAACTCGTCAGCAGCCGCATTACTTAACATACAAATCCGTTTCCCTTTCCCTGTGCGTTCAATAAAGGATGGGCGGAGAAAGGATATAGACGTAGCAGCGCTAGTTCCGTAACGCTTACTTCCGTTACGTTCACTCGATTTTAGAATGTCTTCCCAGAAATAATATTAATATAGAGTATAAGTACCTATAAACGAACTTAAAAAAAAAAACTTGGGGAGCTTTTAAAATCCGAAATTCTATTCTATAGGGAAAGACGTATAATAAATAGATTTAAATGATTTATTAAATTGGCACGGTTTATACCTATTATTTCAATATAAGAAAATTGTGTAACAAATTTTAAGGATGAGACATGATATAACGTAACAATTCCAATAAAAAAAAATACTTAAACATAAAAATATAATCACAAGTGATTGCAATTCACGTTCTTTTTTCAATTTATTCCAATTATCATTTAAAAAAGTCACGAATGTTTGTTTTCAAAACATTCATTTGTGGCGTGTCTGCCTGCTCTAAAACCTAACGACCCGTTTCCGTTAAATAAATTTTCATTGCAAATTATTACTGCTACTAGGTACCTCGTTGTAATCAAACGTAATCGTAAATTTACTGTCGCAATTTGACCTTCAATTTTCAGTGCCCTTTCTTACTTACTTACTTTGATAGCGTGATAACAATAATTTTTCACTGTATTAGCGCTTACTTGTTGAAACTCCATGTTAAAATTAAACAATCAAAGAAAACACTTTTAAGAATTTCAAAAATTATTTTATGGACCACGACGATCGTTTCACCACACCGTGGCTTCATCAGGTGGATTAGGTATTGTAATTCATCCACCTGATGAACCCACGGTGTGGTGAAACGATCGTCGTGGTCAATAAAATGATTTTTGAAATTCTTAGTGTTTTCTTTGATTGTTTAATTTTAACAATAATTTTGTTTTATTTTTATCTAAATACGAACATACGTCTCTGACTCAAAATAAATTCTATTGGTCACCTGCTATTACAATATTTTAATCCTTTAATATCGATAACAATCATTAATGGTTTCAGATAAAATATCGGCAATTTGAAACGCAAGAACTGTACCATCTCTATCTTTATTATTTAATACGTTATGTGTTAATAAACTTAAAGTGTGCAAATGTGTAAAATGTCCTTTGCTGAATTAATTGCACTTTGATTTACACCAATGTCAAACAATAAAAGTAGGTAAATATATATAGAATGATAAACAGATGTATTTTAACCATTTAATATTAACAATTATTGATTAGAATAGCTATTCGTATAAATTACACAGCAATCAAAGAGATGTTAAATATTGAATTGATATGATCTTACATCTGTCAATTAAATCTATTGGGAGTTAAAAACTACATTAAATATTTTCGTATTTTCATTTTTAATATGTCTGTAGGTATATTAAAAACAATACTTAAACAAAAATAATTAGAAATGCTATAAAAGAAGATATAAAAGAAATTTTATCCAGGTACCTATCAATAAGTATTAAAGAATATTTACTTAACTAATTTTTTTTTTTTCAATCGTTTCACTTATTAAAGAAGTATTTAAAATGCATAAATTATTCCTATAAATGTTTATTAATTGCGAAAAAAGTATTTTTTTAGAAGTCAACAATAATAAAAAAAATTTATTTAATTTTCTAAATTTGCTTATCAAACAAAAAGATTATTGAATGTATCAGAAATCAAAGTACGATCCGTTTATTCAATCGATGAGTTGTTATCTTTACTACAAAGAAGAGCAAAGTATCTTAATTGTAATTAATGGAAAAATTCATATTTCTTATAATACCTACATGTGGGCACTTTTAATTTAATAATGGAAAGATAAGGAAGTCTGGAATGTTTACAAAACAGAAAATTGTTTCTTCTATCTTTCTCTTTATCTTTTAATCGATTTGTTACTTAATATTTTCGAAAATAAAAATAAATGTAGAAATAAAAATTCTGCATATATGTATGTTCAGCATAATATACAAACGTACACTGGGTTGCCTTTGCTATTTATTAAATACACGCGGCATATGCATGAGATACAGTGTAGTGACCATGTTCTAAAAAAAGATACCTAATTGCTTTTTTGCATTTTATGATAACCCAAACCTAAAAATCTGATGCTACAATAAGTACATAAGAGGTTATCAAAGTAAAAATAATTTTTGCAAGTATAACACTTACAATTATTAGAACTAAAAGATAATTCGTAATTTTATTGTTACTTTTAAATATATAGGTACTTAATAAATATTAATAATAAATATTTATGCAAAATAAAAAAATCATTTGAAGCAAAATATCAAAGGCTGCGTTTTCTTTGAACTTGTACAAAAACTTAATTTGTACATAAGTAGAAATTATATTACATTAGAGGTTTAGAGTTCTCAACAAATGGACTGAATACGTTGATTAAACTTTGCTGTTATAAATAAAAACCTTTTTAGAAGTTTAGAAGTAGATACAGTACTTGTTAAATTGCATTAAATAATTAATCCATTACGTCATTAGACAATAATCAAATTTAAATTAAACAAGCACATTATAATTATTTACTTACTCATCTACATTATCATAGGCCATAGGTACTACACAGTATAATTTTTTTTATCTTTAAATACAATTTTAATCATCTTTGAAATTACCAGACATTCAGTAGCCATCTTGAAAATAAGGGTATAGGTAAGTAATTTACCTTAAATTCTAATTTTACAAAAATTTTATAAAAACAGTTTTTGTAGCCAATTAAATAATTTACAACTTTATTAAATAACATGTTTTAGTAATAAAAGTTACATTAACTGAATAAAAAAATAAAGAAATAAACGTCAACAATGCTTACAGCCGCCATGTTAATACTTTATTGCAATTTTTTGTTTAATAAAACACATTTTTTTATGTTTATTGCTTGACTTCTCTGGCTGATATAATTTTTGTTATTAGAGATTCGTAAGAAACATATTAATAGGAGATTGTCGTTAATTTTTTAAGATTCACGGTTACGTAGAAAATTTAAAATAATTAGTAAAACCCAAATTTTCAAGATGGCGGCCGAATAGGCGCTAATATTCCCTCCACTCATCCAAAAAAAAATGCTGTCTACCAAAAACTCAAAATGTTAATCCTTTTGCCGTTTGCTCAAATAATCGGAAAGCAAAACATTAAAGTTGTGAATTAAGTGCCATAAAGTTTGGCATACAGTAGAACTCCAATTATCCGAATTAATGGGGACCGGGACCCATTCGGATAATCAAATATTCGGATAATCGGATTTTTTTTAAAAAAATTGCCATTGGAGAGAATAAAAGCTACGTTTTGATATTGCACAATTTTTTTATTGAATTAAATGAAAGAAACATGAAATTTTCACATGTTTTCCCCCGCGAAGTCAGTGTAGGCACAACGGCAAGTTAAGACAAGTCAAGTCAAGACTTGACGCGCAAACACTGGCTTCGCGGGGGGAAGAATAATAGCGCACTTAGACTTTTTTTGGACAATTTTTTGTGATTCGGATAATCGGCGATTCGGATAGTCGGAGTTCGGATAATTGGAGTTCTACTGTATTTAGGTATAACGTATTGTATGTACTGATTAATATTCAGAATGTCAAGAGTTCAAATCTACACACGGGCAAACCATTTTTTTCATTTTTTTATTACCTTTAATATGTACATCAGATTACAGATATCATTTTCATGATATCGATAAAGAAACGATTAATATATCTCTCTTTCAATATATTTTTATGAGCGATTTACCTACTACCGGGACAAAAAAAATTACTTATAATGAATATAAAAAACAACTGCATTTCTAAATTGATACCTGGTCAGAAAAAAGATAAACATTAGACTTTAGGTTCAACGAACTTCTGATCGAGTTCATACTAGGTATAAGAAAATCAGCAGCAACTTGAAGGTATTCAGTTTAATGACACCTTTATCACAAGTACCTTCTAGGTATTCACCCTGAACCTAATTTTCTACCTGTATTTTAATAATATCCAGGCCTTGTAAAACGTAAAATAGAAATTTAACTAGGTAAATACGGTTAACGCAATGTTGAGAAATTAATAGGCACGAAATGAATACAAAATCATCTTTCGGCAATAAATTTATTAAAAAAACTTACCTCGAATATCATCAACAAAACTCGCACGTAAAGTCTTCGAATACCCCACGATTTTCCGATAGAGGCTAAGAAAATAATACACAAAAGTAGCATCAAACAAGGTGTTAGAAATAACGACCCGACAACAGACAACGTCGAAGCCACCACCGTCATTGTAAGTTTCGCTATTCTTCAATTTAGGTTAAGAACGACACTTCCACAAAAACAACTTTAGACGCAACTAGAATTCATTACACTCAACTGCACATAAATATTCACTGTCTCTAAAGTCAAACAAGAGCATCCTACACACTCACTGGTCGATAGCAAACTTTCACATTGTGCGCAAAGTGAATGAAAATGAGTTGTTGGGTACATACATGTACAAGTAATGATAATGAATCCAATAAATATATAGAAGTGACTAGTTAATAAACAGAGATTAAACTGTAAAACGTCGGCAGTTGCTTATTCATTTCAATACCCGGGTTTAAATTAGCAATTGTAAAAGACGCACTGTTCAAACGTAAGCTATTGGAAATTTGCATAATCGTCTGTGAATGACATTTAAATCAGCTGACAACCATAGAGTAAAAAATCTTCAATCTTCATTCGCTTTCAGTTGTGTTCAAAATAACTAAACAAAATTGGCTTAGAATATGTATTACGGTGGTTTTACAAATAGTCCATGCTTTTTCTTCGTTTAACACATCAAATTTAAAATATAATGGTAATGATTCAGCTAGAGTTACCTATTTATATCGGAAATATTCAAGGCAACCGTTATACTCTTATGATCAATAATAAATACAGAACCAAAAAGAAATTTAATAGTCAAAAAGATATTAAAAAAAAAAGAAATTTAGTCTAAATCTGCACAAAGTTTACAAACCTCCTGTACCTTTGGATTAAATATTGCGATTATCCAATTTAAGTAAATTTGGTATGCAGCGACAGGTATTATGCGAGAAAAAATACAAAATGTAAGTCTCAATCGTGTCATTATTTTAATAACGACTTTAAGTTAGATTAGGTTACAGCAGATCATGTTAAATGAGGCAACCACACATTACTTAATTTATCTATCAACATATCTACAGTCTATGGTTAGTAATGTCAAAATCAGTTGATCATCAGGAAATTGTCAGTCAAAATAATTTTTAGGTTAGTTGGGATCATCAGATAAATTCTAAATTCTAGTTTCTTTTAAATATACCTTAATATGTCTGCACTTCAAGCTCCAGTAAAAGTTTCACCTGTAATCAAGGTAAATTACGTATCGTGCATATGTCTTTTATATATTGAAAGTGACTTTAGGATAATTATGTAATCTCTGCATGTAATAGTAGTAATGTTGTTTTTATTTTATTTGTAGTTCTTCCGATGGAGTTTTCTATCGGCAGGAGTTCTTTATGGAGCTTTTCATCAAAGTAGGCTTTCTAGAAGGGAGAATGCACGGCGAGAACTCGAAGAAAAAGAAAGACCTGCACGAGAAGCAAAATTAGCAGCCGAAAAGAAAGCAAGTGCTGAAAGGGAAATTAAAGATTTAGAAGCATTGTTTGCACCTACAAAGTAAATTCTTGTTTACATTACAGATATACAACATTTTTAGAATGAACATGTAATGCTTTTATGTACTATATATGTATACATTATACTAGATAAATAAATCATATTAATTTCATTTGTATTTTAATTTATTTTTCGAATAAACTTTTTATTTAAAACAGAATATAACGTAAATGTTCTAAAACAAGTAGGGTTTTATAAATAAAATAGAAAATACTTAAATATGAGCAAAGTTGTGACATCTATTGCCGTAGAAGGCATTGGTGAAGATTTCTCTATGTAATAATCTGCCATCTATAGACGAGAAGATAAAATGTAATATTTCGTCACCCAAGAGCTGGCGCTCTCTAACCGCCGTTAAGGTAATTAATATTTAAAAAGTGGAGACTTCAAAATAACTAAATTAACAAAAATATGCAGAAGAAAATTCAAGCGTTATTGTAAAAAAAGAAGTAGTTTCTGAGAGGAATTTAAAAGAAGCAGTTTTATTTTTAATTTAGGCAATATTCAAATTCAATGTGAACTTATGAGCCATCTACAAGCAGAGTGTTAAACTTATTCTTTTATATCCGTTAAGTGGCGCTACCTAGAGGCCGTTAAAGTCATTTAAAGATTTAAAAGTAAAGGCGCTAAAAATTTAATTGTAATTGTGGCAAATTAATAAACTTAATAAATAACTAAAATAACAATAAAATACTAAAAAAAGAAAAGTAAATTCTCAAACGTATATTACTGAATAAGAAACATCGTAGAGTAAATCTATTTTACCCACTTTAAATTAGATTATATAATTTTATGAAGAATAGATAATCCAGAATAATAGTTAAGATTAATTTCTAAATTCAAAACAAAACTTCTGAGATGCTCCTTCTGAATTAACAACTGCTTCAAAAAAAAAAAAAATAGAGACTTGATTAAACATTTGCAATTAACAGAAAATGCCGAAGAATAACCAATATGGGAAATAAAAACACCACAGCCGTTGTGGTGTTTTTATTTCCTGGATTATGGATTTTCATCAAGCAAAGGTCGAAAATATTCAATAACCAATATGGCCTGTGACGACACTGCTGATGACGTATTGTATGTTAATATCTAATATTTGTAGAGGATTCTGGAAGCTACATAGACAATCCAATGAAAATTCTTTTACTGAATTTCTTATATGAGGAAAACTCATTATGATTTTATCAATCGAAAATAAATTATAATAAAAAAAATTCCAGAAATTGTCGGAATTCTTGGGTGGTTTAAGTTGTTGAGGTTAAGTTAGATTATTGGTCGCCATTTTAACCAAATTTTCAATGTAGCTATTGGTGTCTTGTATAAAGCTCATAAATAAGTACAAAAGACGTCACCAGCTTTGACGTCATAAGCCATATTAGTTAATTTTGGTTATAATTAACAAATAACTAAATAAGTCGCAGATACATTGATTTAATATATTCTTGAGATTAGGGAGCAATTTTCTGGATGTAATATTGTAAATAATTACAAATATATGATTCATAACATCATTCGTTTAAAAAATATCATAGAATTTTTATTCTAAATTCATTAATTCAGAGTAAATAAAAGGTTGAACACGTAAATAAGAGAAGTTGTCGAACCACCCTGTATATACAGTCAAACAAAAGAACGGTTTCATAGCCGCCTCAGAAATAAAGTCTACAGAGTGACTTTTTTATTGCCTTCATGTCTTTGTCTGTCACAAGCCTGACCCATTGAAAGAATGTCACAAGGTCGAGCTTTTAAGTGAATAGAAGTGGTTAAAAGGTAAGTCAGTTTAAAAGTGTCTGTTAGTAAGTGGAAATGGCGCGAATGTTGCAGTTGTTAGGTTTAGTTCTCTTGGTAATCGGTAAGTTTTCGTCATTTACTTTCACTTCTTCACATTTATTGGTTTCGATGCTCTTGACGAAATTGTAATTACAAATACGTCAAACTTTACATTCGTCTCTAAAATAAGTCTTTTAGAGACGAAACAACATACTGTCGTTGAATAATTTGGTATCTAATAAAGGTACTTTTACCATAGTAGTTTTTTTATTCTACATTATGTAGATATTAATGAATGTGAATGTTCTGTTGTATAATAGGAATATGGTTACTATCACAATTTGTGAAATATGTACTAACATCCAAATCCAAATCTATTATTAATGAACAATATTTTACAAAAAGAAAGTTTACCACTAAATTTTTGCCATAAATATGCACCATTCGAATCGTCATATATTGAGTTCATAGAAAACTCCTACGGAACAAATCGCTTTCAGTTTTCCCCGAATTTTCTAATTTTCCCAGCAATTGTTTTTCTAAGACTAATGAAAAAAGAATTTCGTACGAAATAATCATATTTCAACTAGCAATTTATTTTCTTCGGCTAATAATAATATCTCACAGCAAAAATCAGTTTCTTTTCTTCGCAAAATTTCCCAATTTTCATGGAAACATTTTCTTGCAAGACTGTAACGAACGAAACAAAAAAATATTTAATTTGTCGTTTTTTTTTGAGTTCATATAAAAATCTCAGAAAAAAAATCACATTCAGATTTTCTCGAATTTCCCAATTTTCCCAGCAACGATTTTTCCAAAAATAACGCACAAAACAAAAAAGGAATTTTGTCCAAAACAAACATATTTTGAGTAGCGATTTATTTTCACAGAAAAATATTACTTTCAAATCTTCCCAAAGTTTCCCAATTTTCGTGGAAATTTTTTCTTCGATGACCGTTACGAACGAAACACTTATATTTATCGTTCAAATCGTGATGTATTTTCTTGAGTGCATATAAAACTCTCACAAAAAAATCACTTTCAGTTTTCCCCGAATTTCCCAATTTTCCTTGTAATTGTTTTTTTAAGACTAGCGAAAAAGCAAAAAAGGAAATTTTGTACGAAATAAACATTATTCGAGTTGCGATTTATTTATTTCAGTTCATAAAAGAATCTCACAAAAAGAATTTCTACCAGTTTTCCTCGAATTTTCCTATTTCCCAACAACTGTTTTTCAAGGATCGTAACGAAAAAAAATTAAACAAAAATAAATCGTCTGTACATATCGTTGGAGTCGTGATATATTGTCTTGAGTTATTACAAAAAACCCATAAATAAATAAATCATTTTTAATTGTCTCCGAATTTCCTAATTTTTCAGGACCGTAACGAATTAAACAAAAAAAAATAAGAATCATGTATTAAATGTCCACATTTTGAATCGTGAATTCATACAAGAATCCTATAGAAAAAAATCACTTTCAGTTTTCCCTACCAAATTTCCCAATTTTCAAGGCAATTTTCTTTCCAGGACCGTAACGAACCAAATAAAAAATTAATTACACATATCCATTTTTCGAATCGTTATGTATTGTCTTAAGTTCATACAAAAAATCTTTTAGAAAAGAGAACCTTCAGTTTTTCTTTAATTTTCTAATTTTCGCGCCCTTTTTTAACTTTTTTTTTTCAAAATACCTCCCTCTATTACCATTACGAATTTTTTAAAAATAATAAACTAAATCGATACCTCCTTTCTCAAATGATATACATACTTACAAACGAATAGCTTTTCATTTTTGTTTTAATTTTCCTATTTAAGCTTTTTAAGTCTACAGTTTACATTTGAAATTAAAAAAAAAGTTCCATTATTTGAGGTTCTAAATTTGTGTGAGAACCAGACCAAGAAATTGTACTTTTACGTGGATAGTTTTCTATTTCATAAATAATTAATTAATTCTGCAATGAGAGAAAAAGTGAAATTTTTTTTCATCTTTGACTCTCTCTTATAAGAAAATGTTTAAAGAAAGCCTTGTGTTAAGTAAAAACTAAACATTAAACATGCTAATGTTCTTTTCCCTCTATTTGCTTATAAAATTAAAAACGAGTACACCCCTGTTGTTCCTTTAGTATCAATAATTTTTTATATTTAATAAAATTTTCAACTCATTAAAACAATAATATCTATATACCAAATTTTTTAATTATTTTAAGATATTTAATTATTATTGTTTTTGCACACCGCCTACACCCCGAAAGGTGCGCCTATCATCTACAAAACCATATACCCACGCAGGAAATACACGAAGGGATCTTAGAATTCATTTGGAAATTCGTAATGAATAAAACATTCCAGTTTTGAGCAACGATTATTTATTATTAACAATTCATCTACAATACGTGTTGGTATAACGGTGTAAATACGTGTGACATGAAAGTGAAATATATGTATATATATACATATAATCCTGTCGTAAAGGTCAACTGGTGGATGGCTGTTCAATTCCAATACAGTCAACTAACTGTTGCTCAAAGAATTTCTTATATTATTATACAGACGCAACAAAAAAAAAAAGAACTAAAGTAAGATTAATATAAGATTCCGAGTGTACGAATGAGAAATTGACATACGTCACGTAATCTGTTTCATTCTACCACAAATCAATTGGAACGAATAGTATGAAGTTAGTCATGACTCACCTCCGCTACACTTGGCTGTAGTGAAAATGACGGTTAGTGTACTGTTGCTAACTTCAGAGATCAGCTCTTTGGATTTGTTTCGTACAGTTTATCCGGATGACGCAAATGCGATCTTAAAATAATGTCACTTTAAGTACCTATATTGAAAATGGTTGGAACTTTTTTTACTGGGATAAAGACGATTGAAACATTCTATTTGTTTTATTTATAAAAATTTTTTTGAAAAAATCGTACATACAAAGATCAAGAGTTTTGAGTTACTTCAAATGTCATAAAAATATTCGTACTAAATCCTTTGAATCTTTGAATCTTGAAGTCAATTTTAACAACCCCCTAGCTGGAAAATATCACCCTAAAATTTTTGAGAAAAAACTTATTGGGGTGTTTCAAACGATTTAGTATCTCAATAGTCGTTTTCTGGAGCTTTCTATCATGTACCAATGTTCTTAGTTCTACATTCCACAAAATTCGAGTTATAAATATATATAAGCGTTGATAATACCATCGGAAATTCAAGGCCCAACAGCTTACGCGTGACGTCAATACAAGTAGGCGATTTATAAAACCATTTTAGTGTAGTAGCCAATAAATTTTACCACACAATTTTTTTTAAGGCGGATTCTTGTAAAGGTCGATCAAGAGAGCATTAGTGTAAACTTTCCAACACTGATAAATAATTGTTATTGTTATTCATTCGATGTTAAATGTTTTCAAAACGTGTTTTTTGACATTTCTACGCTTATATAGCGAAAACCGTGATAAATACAGTAAAAAGTAAAGAAACATTTTTTGTAGAGAATTTAATTTTCTATAAAAATGTTCCTACAAATTTCTCTTCGTCTTTTACAGGTAAAAAGATATAGCGCTGCAAATATTCACTTAACCCTCTAATGTGGCGCAGGGCTGTCGTTGGAGAGCTGTAATAGTTTCTAAATATTTTTAAAATAATTTCTAAATTTAGTTCCAATGATTACAGAATAATTTCGATTGGTTATAAAGTATTTCTTAAATAAAAGGTGTCAGTACTATAACCACAGATGGCGTTCATTTTACTGTCTGCAGTATCTTATCTATCTTGCTTTAACGGGAGACTCATCTTGCTCGACGTTCTGTCGAAACTGCCTATGGCGCTTTGATGAGGTCTGTTAGTTTCGTTAGCCCACTTTTGGTTCCACGTTTCTTATTCTTGGTACTGTATTACAAAATTATTTTTTCAAGACTGTAGACATTAAAACTGTACATTCACGACTTTGTTTCAAGGAAAACAGTCTCTCATTAACCTTCCCAAAAGCAAAATAACAGATACAAGTGATCTATTCCTGGAATCACCTTGCATCGAGATGTTTTTCATTTACTTTTGCCACTGAAAAGTCGAACTGGTTTCCGTATGAAGGTGAAGGTTACCAACGAAACTTTTTCCAATAGATATATATATATATGAATATGCACCTCTTTACGTAATTAAAAGTACATAAGGTACATAAATAGGGTTGAAACTTTAGTTCAACTCTCTCTAGCATAGGCAACCCAGTATACATTTGCGTATTATGCTGTACATGAAGTACGATGGATTTTTATTTCTTCGTAATAATTCTACGTGGGTAAATGATAATTTTTTAATAAATTTCGTGTCTTAAAATCAGCTTACTTAATTTATTTATAAAAATGTATCTATGTGAATTGAAAGTTCTTTTTTTGATATTATTTTCTGTTGGATTGGTCATTTTTACATTCCATTTTTTGTGTAATGAATATTAATTTTACTTCACGTATTACCTCATATAGTTAACCACATAGCAACTAATTCACAAATTATGTAATAGATTAATTTATTATATAACGCCCTGTATACAGTTCGATCTGCATGCATAATACGTGTGGTATTTAAAAGTGTTTTGAAATAGAAAGTTTCGAAGATACACGACATTCGAAATTAGGCGAAATGTTACTCTAAATGCGTTGTGGAAGTTTTGATTATTTCGCTCATGGAGTACTCTAAATGCGATGTGAGAAATTTACAATATACAAAGTGTTCCAGGCAAAGATTTCTGTCATTGTCATTGTTATAGAAATTTATAAATTTTTATTTATCAGTAGTTATTTTTTTTTATTAAAATAAATGCGACAGAATTCATTTTTTATAAAACACTTTATAGATCATTTTCAAAAATTTGCAAGATTCTGGAACGTTCTAGATCATTTTTGAAATCATTCTCAAAAAAGTTGGAATGTTCCAGATCTTCTTGAAAAATTTGAAACTTATTAAAACTTTATCGAATATTTCTGGACGTTTTTGAAAAATCTGGAACGTTGCACATATCTCTCGTTCATTACGAATCATTCTCGAATAATCTAGAACTTTCTAGAAAGTTCCATTACTCAGTGTAGATAAAGATAGATGTATTCTGTAAAAGAAATTATCACCCACTGCCTACTCCTTTCCACCTACCGCATCCAAACTTCCCTATTAAAGAAAAGATGAGTGGCAATAGGTAGTCATGGAGAAAGGCGAGGACAAACAGAAAAGTGTCTGTCTTTTTATAAATTTTATTGATCAGGCAGTTATTATTTTAACGTTTACGAATATAGGAAATGTTTTTTTTTTGTAATAATGATTTTTTTTTCAGGATTGTGTTCTGGTGCTTCAACGAATCGAAAAAATAAACCTATTCGTCAACCTGTGGTCGAAGTGGAAGAAGGACCAACTGCCATCCAGGCTTCTGACGAGTGTCCAGAACCCTATGGTTATTTTGCTGACGTAGAACAATGTGACAAATACTACGAATGCAAAAATGGTGAAATAACCGAGAAACTTTGCCCAGATGGCATGGTTTTCAATGATTTCAGTATCGAATATGAAAAGTGTGATCTTCCTTTCAATATTGACTGCTCACAACGATCTAAATTGCGTAAGTAAAAATTGCAAATATGAAAGTTGTTATTTTCAACTCTCGTACAGGGTATCATTTTTGACCAATTGTGTCTATTTATGTTTTTTTTAGAGGAGCCACAACCCTCACTGAATTGTCCAAGGAAACATGGTTACTTCGCTCATCCTAACACAGCAACTTGTGATAAATTTTACTACTGCGTTGATGGACAATTCAACATGATAACATGTCCAAGTGGACTCGTCTACAATCCAAAAACTGGCATCTGTGCTTGGCCAGATGAGGCCAAAAAGAAGGGATGCAGTTCAGAAGGTATCTAAACAAATTATTTTTCTATTAAAAGTAAATTTTCTTCTTCTTTATATTTACTGTGAAAAATTTTATTTTGCAATATTGTTGTTAATTGTGTTAAAATTTTCTAAGAAACTAGTTGAACTCGTCCAAATTTGGACGGTGGTGCATAGCATTTAAGAAATAATGATCGGAGCGACAATTTAATACTATAACCTCACTTTCTAAATCTACGTACATGTCCTTACAGTAGAATATAGGCAACCCGTCTAGCCTAACTCAATCGCCCGTCTAATCCGTGCAATTGTTTCTTTAAAATCCGGAGTTGTCAATATTAAAGTCTAATTCTTTTAAACTTATATAATGGATTTTAAGAAATTTTCTCTGTTTTCAAATACCCACCAATTAGATAAATGACATTAAAAATAACATAATTATTTCGAAATTAAATACATAATTAATTAAACTAGAATTTGGAAGACAACTAACTTCAGGAAATCGAAATTAGTTAAATATGTGGCAAATGTTGTTTAAATATTAACATTAATGACTTTTTTTTAATCTAAATTTAATTAAACGAAACATTATCTAATTAAATAATTCAATATGTATGTTGTATATCATCCTACATCACTGTTGGGATAGATAATTATTGCTGACAAATATAAATTTCAAAATTTTATCTAACAAGAAGACAATTACTAATTTATTTTTAGAAAAAAAAATTAAAAAAATAAAAATAATGACGATGTCTCATATTTCCTTTCCTTTAGTTGCTAAAAGAAAACTTTTGCATCATGTTGAATGCGATGGGATTCATTTTACAAAAAAATTATTTTAATTCAAAATACTCATTAAAGTTTTTTTCCACATTTCTTGCAAATTTTTGGATAATTTTGTGGGGAATTCTAGAAATTATAAGCAAATATTTCGTTACTGAAGGATTAAATTCAGCCCTGGAATATTTTTGTTAGAAACGAATCTTCCATGGGGTAGGTGAGGGGGGAATATACTTTCCACACTACACGAAAGGGATTTTTATTAGTAAATGAAGCCTACGTTTCGTCCTTTGTACCAGGCTTCTTCAGGGTGGAAGACAAGTTAATTATTTGTAGGGTGCAATTGACTTGCAATCATCCTGAACTACTACCATCTTGGCAGATGAGTAAATATAATCCAAATTTTATCGTTTTTTTGAACAAATTCGTTTTCTTTAACTATGCCAATAAATTGGAGTAGGTACACAAAAGGAAATAATAAATTGTATGGTATATTCGTGGACACGCAATAAAGTCTAAAAATAATTTTAATGGTTTCATGTTAATGCCATTTTGATATCTCGCCTTCTTTGTGAGGAGATCTAAAAATACCATTTGCATTAGTGTTGCTACATTTTAAAGGTCTTTTTATTTTCCGTTTCCATCCCAACACATCTGAGGAGTTGTAGCAAACAACGGAATAAAATTAAAGAACAAACAGGTTTATGGTTGGAATCGGCAACAAAAACAACAACAACAACGTTTACTAAATATTCTTGGTTTGCCTTGAAAACACCCATTAACGCAAAATATCTTTTTATTGTAGAGGTATTTCAGTTCGATTGTCCTAAGGTTAACGAAACTTTTGGACTGACGCACCCACGATACGCTGACCCTGAAGACTGCCAATATTTCTATGTGTGTATTAACGGGAATGTTCCCAGAAGAAATGGATGTAAATTGGGACAGGTCTTTGACGACGTTAGTAAAAAATGCGAATGGGCCAGAAAAGTTCCAGAATGGTAAATAATCTTCATCTAGAGTTCTTTTGTTTAACCAAACTGTTGTATGCCTTCATGGAAAGATATAAAAAAGGTTCCTAGCTCTCTTCAAAAATATAAAGTTTATAGGGGATTCCTTGACGTAAGATATATTCATCCCAATTCCAAATTTTGTATTCTCATTCCACGATTTTCCAAAAACACTTCTACTCGACCATTTCATTTCCTTACAGTAACTTGGCATTCAAATCATATTGAATGAACTTCTGATCTATAATATCCTTAACACCTATACATGCCCATACTTTGGACTTACTAACCATTACTTGACTGCGTTGTCTCACAATAATATCTCATCTTACGACTCAATATTTTCTTTTTTTCAACGATATTCCCAATATTTGCTCCCAATGATAGCTTTAAACTCATGATGTCTTGAACCTAAATAGTATCACAGATACCTACCAATTCCTATTATTGCTTCTCTATAGCTTTTCTGTGACTCGCCGATTCATTGGACTGATTTTCCAATGTTTGATGATCGATCCCATCCATCCATCCATCCATCCATCCATCCCATCCATCCCATCCATCCCATCCATCCCATCCATCCCATCCATCCCATCCATCCCATCCATCCCATCCATCCCATCCATCCCATCCATCCCATCCATCCCATCCATCCCATCCATCCCATCCATCCCATCCATCCCATCCATCCCATCCATCCCATCCATCCCATCCATCCCATCCATCCCATCCATCCCATCCATCCCATCCATCCCATCCATCCCATCCATCCCATCCATCCCATCCATCCCATCCATCCCATCCATCCCATCCATCCCATCCATCCCATCCATCCCATCCATCCCATCCATCCCATCCATCCCATCCATCCCATCCATCCCATCCATCCCATCCATCCCATCCATCCCATCCATCCCATCCATCCCATCCATCCCATCCATCCCATCCATCCCATCCATCCCATCCATCCCATCCATCCCATCCATCCCATCCATCCCATCCATCCCATCCATCCCATCCATCCCATCCATCCCATCCATCCCATCCATCCCATCCATCCCATCCATCCCATCCATCCCATCCATCCCATCCATCCCATCCATCCCATCCATCCCATCCATCCCATCCATCCCATCCATCCCATCCATCCCATCCATCCCATCCATCCCATCCATCCCATCCATCCCATCCATCCCATCCATCCCATCCATCCCATCCATCCCATCCATCCCATCCATCCCATCCATCCCATCCATCCCATCCATCCCATCCATCCCATCCATCCCATCCATCCCATCCATCCCATCCATCCCATCCATCCCATCCATCCCATCCATCCCATCCATCCCATCCATCCCATCCATCCAATCCATCCCATCCATCCCATCCATCCCATCCATCCCATCCATCCCATCCATCCCATCCATCCCATCCATCCCATCCATCCCATCCATCCCATCCATCCCATCCATCCCATCCATCCCATCCATCCCATCCATCCCATCCATCCCATCCATCCCATCCATCCCATCCATCCAATCCATCCCATCCATCCCATCCATCCCATCCATCCCATCCATCCCATCCATCCCATGAATGATTCTTTTTGACCCCCAAACTTGTAATAAACGAAATCTATATCCGTAATATTTAAAAAAAATGGTGATTGTTTATTCTGCTCATCACTATTTTGTCTTTCTCTTTTAAATTTCAATTGTTAAAGATATTTTTGTTTTCAGTGCGGATTGGTACAAAGGTAGGTTGACAGATGAAGAATTAGACAAACTAGAAAATCCCCCAACTCCAAAGCCAAGACCGGCCAATGGGTATGCTCCTATTATAAGAAGGAGAAAGCCTCAAAAACCTTCCTCCAGATCAGATAGTGAGAGTGCATAAGATTACTATACATAAGGCACGTGTATGTATATTTAAAGTCGAGTGTACTTTTAGTTTTTAAGTTTTGTAATTGTAAAATAAAAGACTTTTTACTTTTTATTCTTTTTTTTTTTTAAATTTCCTATGAAGAGGAGGAACTATGATAAGGTAAGAAATGTGATACATGATACTTTTGTCATGCTCAGAAGAGGTGTTCGATAAGCTTTGTCATAAATTCTCAGTTCGAAGATTGGTAGAACATAAACTTCCAAATGGTACTTCTTTCCATCCTTAGCAAATAATCATATTCCTCGAAAACTGAGGCATCCATCATTCGTAACTATTTGTGAACTGTATCTGTGTCTTCTTCCTCTGCTTCTCTTTACTCCTGTTTCTGTCTCAAATATGGTATTCTCCAGTCTACCATCACATTTCCTCTTTTCTTTTATGAATTCTAAAGAAGCCTTTGTTCTTCACTTGTTCTAAAATCTTCTCATTTTTTAACTTCTAATCTATACCAAAGTTTAAATGAAGGATGGTAAAATGGTTCAAATATCCGATTTCTTCTTCGAATTTCGACATAAAATTACTTTGACATAAAAAAATGAGCCAAAACTTTTAACATCCAAGTGCCAATGAGAGTGTAGCTTATCGTCTCCAATTTTTATTTGATATTTTTACTATTCAAATTGACACATTGCAGCACAGAAAATTTCGCTACAAAAAAATAAAATAAAGAAAAACAGTGACAAAAACAAGATGGAAAGACAGAGGTGTTACTAACTTCATTCTTAAGCCCCATACGAATAAATAACTCACTAATTATTCTATACAAATGATGGTCTCTTTGATTCTATCTCACTGTATACAATGCAAATCAATTAGAACGTATGTTAGTGTTGTATGAAGTTAGTTACGACTTACGATGTAACCTAAAACCAAGTCTAACCTAATTTAACCTAACCTAACCTAACCTAACCTATAATTATTGGACGTAGCGTGATTCATATTGGATGCAGTGCAATGTACTGCTGCTAACTTCAGTGATTAGTGGTTTGGATGTTTTCGTTCAGATCATGATCTTTGTCTGGCATTTTGACTCCTCCAAAAATCCGTAACCTAATTCTTCTTAAGACAGTAGGAAGTTATTAATCCTACATTTATTCAATATTTATGAATAAATTTTTATGTTATATAACTAATTGTA